>ML685776.1:2926604-3044813 GCA_007922175.1 Pelusios castaneus | reverse complement strand
TCTGACAAGTGGGATTTTCTCCCACGAAAGCTCATGCGATTAATAAATCTGTTAGTCTTTAAAAGTGCCACAAGACTCTGTTGTCTTTAGTGAGAGTTAGACATGGAATACGTGCAGAGTCAGGCTTAAGATGAATTAGCATGCCTCTCTCTAACCGTCATGACAAAAAAAATGGTAAGATGCTCTTTCAAAAGGAGTGCTTAATACATGTCTACCATCATTATGTAAGTTAGCTAACATTTTTGCATAGCTACTGAATATATTTTTTTATTTTTCACCCAAAGAAACGGTCACATTTTATTCAATGTTTATCCTTGTGCAAAATCTAAGTGTACATCAGTACAGAGCAGATGTGTTTGAGAAGAATAGTTTCCTCAGAAGTCATTCCTTTTACCACAGACTATACCAGAAATACAATCTTGATATACATCAGATTCAGCTTTTGATCAAAGACAAACTCTTCATACTGTTCTCAAGGTCAGAAGTCCTATATCTACTGACTGCACCTCTTCTGTTCCTTCCTTGTTCACTCATGCTTAATGTATTTTCCTACTTCTCTCTCTTTTCTGTCCATAGATTTTTATCTTCTCTATTACTGCCCCACCAGGAAATGTTGAAAACAAAATTTAATTGAGCAACAATATTTCATAACTTTGACCAAACAATGGATGTTTAAGCATGAAACAATCCTTCTGCATGAAAAATGTTTTCTTGCCCATATCTTGCACAATAAGGATTACAGAGCAATAAAAAAGTCCACACTGCAAGGCTGTTAAACAAACGAGCATGTTCTCTAGTTAATATACACAGAACATTAGCCAACGGTTCAATGCATCATTCATATATTCAGCAGTAAGCATGGCATATATTCAAAATGGTGTCAAATTCAATCAAAGATGTATTAAGATACATAAATTTGCAGGGGAAACAGCAAGAGTATACTATGGAAAGATGTTCTTTTTTGATTAGCCATACAAAACATAGTTCCTGTCAACTGCAGTCAAACAACTGGAAGTAACACACAATTTTCAAAGGCACTACTTAACTTAGTCATTTAATCTAAAACAAGAACACTACTTGATGGTAGAGGTATTGTTGCATTTTTTTCCAAATTTAGTGTCATCATTTCATGGACTAGCAGTCTGGTATTTGCTTACTGTGTCGATACAAAAGAACTGATCTGCAACTGCACTGTAAATGCATTCTTATCAAAGTGCTCCATTTAATGTAACTGTAAACATCAAGATTAGACGACACTCCAGTTGAAGTGAAAACTAACACTGGAAAAGAAGTCTGACTACTGGCATGAAAATTATTAAACAATGTCTTCATTCAGCAAAAACCTGATTTTCTAGAAACATATTTACTGTCAGTAATTTATCAATTATAAAATATAGTGCACAACTGTTTTGGATTAAGGGAACTACATGAACAGCTCCCAAAAGCATATCCAGATTGATAAAGCAACTAACTTACTGGAAATAGATAGATTTTTCTGGCAAAAGATATCCAAAGACAGTAGTTTCTCTTAGCTTAAGGCTCCACACACTGTGAAAAATCCTATCGTGACAAAAAAAATCCAATATTTAATTCAATCATACTCTCATTCATTATGTCATGTAAAATGGTATCATATTTACACCAACTTTTCTGATTTAAATTAGACTGACAATTATGAACTTAATTTTTTTCTAAAAAGCACACTATATATTTCTAATATTTTATTGATAACTAATGGTGTCCCCAAGCTCATCAGCCACAGATTTCCCAGTTATTCAGGTCAGCCAAGAAATGGCTAGATTCTCTACTTCGTGGCTCCCAAACAAAAGGAAAGATGAACAACACGTTCTCCTACTCAGACTGTTATAATAGTGTAAAATATATAGATCTATTGTAAATTATCTTCCATCTTCCCTCAAAATGAAAATATCTGAGCTCGTAAGCTACATATAGATAGAAGTAATGATAGCAATCAAATACCATTTTAACCATGTTGCTCATTCTCTCTTTCTCCCACACACCCATACTTTATTTTTGTTTAAATTTAATCTGCCATCTATTCACAATTTAAGATACTTCAAATTTAGACATTAAAAATCTCAAATATATCAAGACAATATTTAGATTCCAATTTCCAATTATACAGCTACCAGTTTAGGCCCTGATCTTGCAAAGATTTATGCACATTAGTTAAGTGTAAGTCTTGCAGGATCAGAGCTCTCCGATAAAAGAGAAACTGAAGATCCCACTCAATTTATATAGTCTAGCTTCACAAAAGAGCTTAGGCACCTAAATCCCAGAATCAGGCCCCACTGGGATTCAATACCAGGCACCAATCTCCCTTCATTCACTGAATATGGAGTTGGGATACCTAACTCAGGCTTCATGAATGCCTATGATTTTTTTAGGTGTCTAAAAGTTCCTTATTGTGAATCAAGCCCCATTAAAACCAGGAGCTCAGACTTGAAACATAGGTAACCTTAAATATAGCAGTTACTGCAGTTCCCATAAAAATAACAGACTCAAGTGAAAGTTTGAAGTCAGGGCCTATTACTAGCTTTGCAGGCATAAGAAATGTCAAATATATGTTACATGACTGCCTTGAGATTACCATTACTATATGGTATTATAACCCTTCAAATTCATCCTTCTGCAACTAGAAGGTGCAAGGTAAAGCTAATATGCAATGTTGCTATAGCCATGTTGGTCCCAGGATATTACATAAAGCTAGGATATTAGATAAAACTAATTATCTTTTAAATATGTATCTATATAGATATAGATATAGCTATCTATAGATAGATAGATATAGATGTATATTCCTCAATGAACATGTATGGGAGGTCAGGGGTATTGGGAGGTGAAGCTATCACTTGTATATACAAATACTGTTTTCTGTCAAACCTCTCTCTTCCTCAGAGAACCTAAGTATTCCAAGGAAAAAAAATCATTGCTCAGATGCTTGGGGCAAATAGGCTTGCTGCCTGGGAAAATAAAAATACCTCCTTTCATGCCTGGCCTGATACACAAGGACATCTGGGTAATCTAGGAGCAAACTGAGTGACACCAGAAAAGGCAGCAATGAATGGCCCAGAGAAGAGGGTGACAAACTTGGTGGTGTCAAACTCCCTTGGGAAGCTTGTGGAGAAGCAGCAACTAACCTGAGCAACAGAACCAAGATGTCAGTCAGAAAGGAAGGGAGTGGGCCTTGGTTCTGAGCAGGGGGTTAAACTAGATGACCTTCTGAGGTCCCTTCCACCTCATCTTCTATGATTGTGTCATCAACCATATATGTAGTGGGTGGGGCCTGGGAAAAGGGCACTGCTGAGCATGTCTGAGGCTGTGCCTTTATGGTGTTATGCTTTTATAAAAGGTATATGATGACTGAGGATAGGAGAGATTGCACGTGAGATTTTCTACTAGTCAGAAAGTGCAAGAGAAGTTACTTTTGCCAGGAAGGCTAGTAACGTTTCACTTGGCAACCAAGCCAAACTAGGCTTTATACTATACACTACAAAGGTATTTTAGATTGCAGAAGGACAGCCTCTATAGATATGTCGACACTGCAATTAGAAATCCACATTGGCCCATGCTAGCTGATTTGGGTTTTCAGGTCTGTTTATCATGGCACACATGATGTTTGGGCTCTGGCTGAAACCCAAGCTCTAAGACCCTCCCCCTTTTGCTCCCAACCGCAGGGTCCCAAAGACTGGGCTCCAGCCTGAGACAGAACGTCTATGATGCAATTAAAAAGTCCCTTAGCCAAGCCCCAGGAGCACAGGTCAGCAGGAATGGGCCAGCTACAGGTCTTTAGTTGCTATACAGACAAACACTAACAATTTGTAGCAGGTTTCAGTTGTAAACTCTACTGTTGCTAAAAGACCATGCAACTTAATTTGCAAATCAGACTTTGACCTTCACAGATTTAATCACATTCCTGAACAACTACATAGACTTGCTTGATATGAACACCATAGAACTTCCGCCCCTCCCCCACACTTTTGTTTTTTGGAGGGTGGGGGTTTTTTTGTTCTGTTTTTTTTAAAGCCAACAGACAATTAAAAAAGAGTCATATTTGGTCCAAGAATGTGAGAAAGCTTACAAAATGACACAAAAGCTGAGGTTTATTAACATGAGAAACTCAGATGTAAAGATGCAAATACACTTTCTAGAATTCACTGGAAGTTAAATATTCATAGGCTTCATATCAGACAGATGAAATGTTTTGAGTAATTTGCAAAAAAAAGACAAGACATATAATAAAAGCAATTACTTTTTAAAGGGGTGTAAGACGACGAATGGATTCGATACATGCAAATGTCTGCCCACATGAAAGCATGAAAACAGAAAACGAATGTGAAAGCTTGTACTTAGAGACAGCAGATGTGAAGAGGTAAATATTTCTTTGGGGTAAATAAGTCTTCAAAGTTATAGCTGTGGAACAATCAGATCTGTTTGTTTGATGTTACTATTAAACATGATGCATCTGCTACAGTAACCACCACTTATATAGTTTTAATGCTTTTATTCACACAGTGACCTAGTGATACAGTAATAACTGACTCATCACGACAATGCAAGCCCCACTTTACAAAAATAATTGAGTGAGGAAGAAAATTATGCTTAAACATATTTAATGACAACAAATGAGAGTACCCAGGCATGTTTCACAAACTACCTGACTTATAATTCATATACCTCTTGATGGAAATACTGTTTACATTGTTCTGAAGAACTGCAGTGATAGAAAGTGAACTTAAAAGAAATGACACAGTGTTCCCACAAACTTTGTGGTAAATAAGAAAACTGGATTTTGAGATTCTTTGTCTGATATGTTTCACTGCTCTATTATTTTGAAATCCTAATGGTTTTTGTTTGCTCTGTTTCACTTATTCCTGTATATAAAAGCTCTAGAATAACTTTGGATTCTTTGTCTCCATGAAGAGTGTTCCTCATATTGTTATTTTGCAGATGTAGTGAATACCTGTAATCAAGTACATAAAATCTGCTGGCCACATACATACATATTTTATACATTAAAATTTTATGCATATTTTAATTTGTATTCAGCAAATGACATTATTTGCCATTTTTGGTAACGGTATATATCTCTATGCAAGAATAGTTATAGCACATATTTGAAATTCTTTATCAATTAAACAGAAAGTCAATCCATTCATGTAAGACAAAACATAAATAGCTGCAGCATGTATTTTATATGATAGATTATGTATACTAATTTTGTGTGCTTCAGTGATTGTGTGTGTAATTTAACACAGCTCAGACCTGAGTTTTCAGAAGTAATGATTATCTATTGACTTTAGGAGCAGTTGGAAGTGCTCAGCACTTCTGAAAAATCAGGCTCGGTCACAAAATGTGCACTAAAGTAATAGAAACACACAATTTGTTGCCACCTTCAAGAAATTTAATGCAAGGGACTTGATATCACACATGAATTTTATGGCACAGTCAGGGATTGAACCCAGTTTTCTGAAGTCAGTCAAGTATGCTCAGGACAAACAGAATTTTCCAAAAAATTAGGAGCAAGACTGTAAGAAGTTCTATTGTGCATGTCATCAGGATGATTTTGCAGTTTATAATTTGGTCAAATTTGGATGGATTTTCATGAAAACACAGAATGAATTTCTCTGACTCTGGAAAATCCCCCCTGCTAAATGTAAAGTTCCTGAAGCAAGCTTCTGAGGCACAGGAGCTCTTCAAAAATTAATTAATTAGTAATAAAATTGACTATATTTCACAAGTCTCATTCTCAGAAACCACTAGTGTATTTTTGTTGTTGTTGCTATCAACCAAGGCAGAGAACAAGTATGGTGAATTTCACCACAAATGGTTATAGTCTGGTAAAGTTATAAGAAAATGGAAAGGGGAGGTGTTAATGGTAAATATTAGGCAACCTTAATACAGGTGCCCCCAATATCTACTAAATAAAGCATAAATACTGGGGGGGTTTTTTTTTTACTACTACAACTGAAGCCACTTCATTGGACATTTGTTTTTCTATTTACATATTCTGTTGAATGTTATATAATATTGTAACAAGGTTTTAGTAATTTGTTGCATTTAAAATAGTCTCCTTTGTCCTGCATTCATGCTGCTGAAGTAATCTGTTATTTCACTTTTTTCACATGGCTAACACATGCTTTAAGATACAGAATTTCACAAAACAAACAGATTTCACTATTTTCTAATTAAAATATTTAAAAGAACTCGTTTCAATTTTATATACATTCATTGTTTTTAAACTGTATCCTCAGCAGACATAAAGCAGCACCATTCTGTTGGCTTAATTGGAACTATGCCAATTTACACAAGCTGAGACTGTCCCTATTATTTATTGCTTCAGAACATTAGCATGATTTTCCTCAATAGTTCTGCTCTGCACTATCTTCCTTACTCTATGTCACCTTCTATCCAATCTATAACACCTACAGTAAATAAAGTCATTCACTGACAGGAAATCTAAAAAGCAAGAGCTGAAACAAGCAACTGTTTCTAGACACTTGCTGTCAAGCTGTTAGGAGGTAAAGTGGAAAGGGACTTCACTAAGAAAGAGCCTACCTGCTACTTTTGACATAAAAATGGAGAGATAAAGTCAGCGACTAGTTCATAAAATGGAATCCAAGAGGTATGTAGATAATGAGAATTCTCCCTTCCCAACCCCCCCAAAGGAAAAAGTGTCAGGATTTGCTTATTGAGATTGGGGGTACAGTTGCCATGAAGATGCCCTTCAGACTTTTTTGAGATGAGGCAACCTGATCTTCAGTATTTAACCTGTGAGCATATTATGGTTTCATAAAGAGACAATATGGTATTGTCTGTTTTATTTTTGATCCTTTTTCTTAATGATTCCCAACATTGTTAGCTTTTTTTGCCTGATGCTCCACATTGAATGGATGTTTTCAGAACACTCCAACAGTGACTCCAAGATCTTTTTCTTGACTGGTAACAGCTAGTTTAGATGGCATCATTTTATATGTATAGTTGGGGTTATGTTTTCCAATATACATTACTAACATTGAATTTCATCTGACATTTTGTTGCTGAGTCATCCACTTTTTGAGATCCCTTTACAACACTTCACAGTCTGCTTTGGACTTAACTATCTTGAGTTGTTTTATATCATCTGCCAAGTTTTTCTCCTCACTGTTTGCCCTTTCCCCAGATCATTTATAAATATGTTGATCAGTATTGGTCCCACTATACACCGTTGGGGACACCACTATGTACCTCTCTCCATTCTGAAAACTGATCATTTATTCCTACACTTTGTTTCCTCTCTTTTAACCAGTTACTGATCCAAAAGAAGACTTTTTTATCCCATGACAGCTTACTTTGCTTAAGGAGAACGTTTAATGAGGGACCTTGTCAAAGGCTTTCTGAAAATCTAAATACACTATGCAGATGGCCATCACAACACTTTCAATTTGTGTATGTTATAACCCTTTTACCCATTATTACCTGGCCCTCAATTCATCCGCTTCTCCAGATGGGCACCAGTCTGTTGCGAGTTGACTTTTTGAGCTTCTAAGTGCCCAGAGTATGGGTAGTGACGGTTTAATGTTCCCAGCTCTGTCTCTCTGAAGTCGTCTCCACAGTACAAACCCGTGTGTGACATCTTACTAGGGCACTGGGACATTGCAGTCTGGCCAGATTTAGGGAGGGAGTTTCTTAATCACAGGTACTTTACTATTGAAAGCACACTAGAGAGCTACAGATATTTGGAAAATTACACACAGTTCTGAATGCAGTTGCATTTTATGAATCCTGGCTTTGATCTGAAAATATATGCCAGGCAGCTTATACTACCTCCTTAGACCGGTCTGTTTGCATGTGGTGGGGTCAGTGCCAGCTCAGAGAAGCAACTTCCTTTTAAGAATGTGTCTTTCCTCTTCATGCTCATGTGCTCCATGCTCAGGAACTGGAACCCATTTAATCAGCCAGCATTCCATGTACGACTCTTGTGGATTATTAAGTATTATCATTATTAATGTGGATTACTTTAGTGCTTGCTAGTCATGGATTCCATTGTGCTAGGCACTGTACAAACAAAATGAAAATGGGCACTGGCAGTTGAGATAATCAGAGCTGATGGCTCTCTCATTGTCAGCCTTTGCTGAAGTGTTCCACATTGTAGCATGAGCACAAAGTCTAGAACAGACCAACCAGTCAAGATTAGCCTGGTTTTCTACACTACACAGATATTTTATCCAAGATTATAATGCAAAGTGAAGTTTACAAACCCAAAATGCGATTCATAAAACAAAATACAATTCACAGTTTGACACAGACATACCCTGAATCAGTCACAGCATTCTTAGGCTGTCATTTTAGATGTAAAGTCATTAGGGTATGGATTATGCCTGTCTTTGTTTGGAAAGCACTTTAGATACAATGTGTTACTGAAATATAAATATTAATAAAGATATGTATTTCATTCCCAGTTGGCTCCAGTAGAATTTGGGCCTATAAACTTAAAGCCCATACACTTACAGCCTAGGTTGGCTCCTCAGGTACATCAGAGTTCTACTTCATACTATTGAAATGAAAAGGGTGGGCAAAGATGATTAACAGACTTTTTCTTTTTCCTCATCCTGGGAGCAGTCGGAGCTAATTAAGCCTCCTGCAAGTTACGACAGTTGCAAATCTGCTTTAAATTTATGGCAGCTAGAATAGCTCCCAGAGGCCAACATGGATTACTGGAGTGCAGTGTGCTCCTGCTATGCCTCTTGCACTTCCTAAATGAGGGCATTTTAAAAGTTGTTTACCTGCTTCTGGAGCAGAACAGAAGGCATTACTCTGGACCAAGGATTTGGCCTTTTATATATAAAAGATGCATATACTTCTGTATGTTTACAAGCCCCATACATTAATGTTTCAGTATACTTCAACATTTCAGACATACCAAAATCTTCAGGTATATCTAGTCATTTCTTCTCTAAATTTCACCTGAAATCCTTATTCTTTTTAATCTGATGTTTTACTTTCACTGTAAAATATTTTCTAATTCTATGACTAAAGAGTATTGTATAAAAATAAATTGTATTGCACTGAGCATACAATAGTTTACAAGACGTGTTTGAGGCTGCAATGGACCTTTGCTAGCGAATCTCACTATTAGTGTAGAAAAGGACTTTCAGGCAGCCATCAGCTGCACTTAAAAATCACTCAAATGGACAAATGTTGGTTATCAGCATGCTGTAATTCTTTCAAACTTGAAGTCAATATTAATAAGGACATACAAACTAGTATTAGAGAACACCAACCGTTTACCTACCCTGAATTAATGTTTTAACATTAAATAAATAAATAATAAAAGAGCAAAACGAGAAGAGTAATCTTAATAGGAAAAAGTATACCTAATGCATGGAAACAAAAAACCAACACTGTTTAAGACATTTTTAGCACTAAACCCACCATTTTACCTCATACGTTGGATACACATGACCTAATCTGGTACTCATTCCTAAATTTATATGGTGAATAATTAAATAGGTGTGGTCATCAGGCCATCTGCTTAGATGCTTCTATGACAGCATAAGATTGGACCAAGGGATGAATAGATATGTATATGAATATAGTTCTTCATTTTTCATTAGGTATTAGCCTTCAGGAATACACTGAAATCTAATTAGATTAAACAACAGTATTATAGTAGCCAATGGTAAAAGTTGTTTTTTTTTTAATAAGAAAAGCTGTCAAAAAACATGGGACTCCAAACCAGATTTTCAAAGAGCTTCAAATAGGCTTCTAATTTTTACATCCAAATGCCAGTTGCAGGTGCAATTTTTAAATATTTGCATATATAAAAACTATATTTAAAAATATAATACAAAATTATTAAATAAAATAGCATTTTACTTTTGCTGGGATTTCAATTTCATTTTCAATATAAATTACTTATTTTAAATTTCATATCAACATCATACTCATTCGAACAATGATACAATATACAGATTATGCACAACGGGGAATAAAAAATAAGGTGTTAAAATATTCAGTGTAATACTGAATCACAAATCAAGTTTTTATTAGTAATTATATTAATAGGAATTATTATTATCCTTCACTTCATACTGACAAGAGTACAGGATGACTGGCTCAGAGAGTTCACATTCTAAAATATAGATACAGAGAAGATGAGACAAATTGGGATGATTTAGTGCTTGTTCCCCTCCTACACAAAATTAAAAGCTCATTTTGTGTGTGCCTCACAGAAGTGGGTTTTTAAGAAGCACGTGAATGAGCAGAATGTAAACTTGGTATTCAGGTGAATTAACTGTGACACAGAGAGTGTAGGTGAATACACAAATAATCTTGTCTTTAGTCTATTCCCCCCTGCCTCTTTCACATCTGGAACACTCTCTTTGACCTGATTTTCCTCAACTCTGCCCTCACGGACCTCTGTGGGCATGCAGAATGCTTTTTCAATGTCAGCAAAGATGATTTCAGCTATTTTAAACTTGATGTTAACTTGAATGTTAACTTGAAAAATGTTAACTTGAAAAAAAATAGCGAAAGCAAAATAACCTAAACAATTCAGTAGTATTGATTGAGCATTCTCTCTCACCAGCTTCTTACACTCTCTATTACTCAACTCATACTCAAGCTGCTAAAGCATTTTTTAGCTAATTCATCTTCTACCAAGTCTTGGTAGAGAAAACCGAGTATTCAGCCTACCCCAGCCAGTACGCAATACTACTTCAAGTGAACATTCAGGTCGGGCAGCAGCAGACAAAGGCTCCAGGACCAACTATAATTACACAAATAGACAGAACATTGTTTTCCCTTTATTTCCAACTAACACACCTCTTAGAAAGAGTCTACTTCTTCCTTGATATCTATAAAACATGGTCCTCTCCTATCAACCAATAAAAATCAATCCAAAACACATGAAGCTATTAAGATACATATTAAACACCACTGTCCAATATATTTGTTTTTTGGTTACGTCCCATTATGATCTTTCACCTGCTTACTGTCTATGTACACCCCAGTTCTGCACAGACTAATGCATATGGGCAACTGTTAGCAAGTGAATAGTTTCATTGACTGGGGACTTCATGGGGGACTTCAATTATCCTGACATCTGCTGGGAGGGCAATACAGCAGTGCACAGGCAATCCAGGAAGTTTTTGGAGAGTGTTGAGGACAACTTTCTAGTACAAATGCTGGAGGAACCAACTAGGGGCCTTGCACCTCTAGACCTGCTGCTCACAAACAGAGAAGAATTGATAGGGGAAGTAGAAGTAAATGGCATCCTGGGCAGCAGTGACCATGAGATGGTAGAGTTCAGGATCCTGATCAATGGAAGGAAGGAAAGAAGCAGAACACACACCCTGGACTTCAGAAAAGCAGATTTTGGCTCCTTTAGGGAACTGATGGGCAGGATCCCTCGGGAGGCTGATCTGAAGGGGAAAGGCGTCCAAGAGAGCTGGCTGTATTTTAAAGAAACCCTGTTAAAGGCACAGGAAGATACCAGACCGATGTGCAGAAAGAACAGCAAATGTGGAACGTGCCCAGAGTGGCTTAGCAGAGAACTCTGCGGTGAGCTGAAACATAAAAGGGAAGCTAACAAGAAGTGGAAGCTGGGACAGATGACAAGGGAAGCATATAAAGATATTGCTTGGGACTGCAGGGATAAAATCAAAAAGGCCAAAGGACAATTGGAGTTGCAGCTGGCAAGGGATGTGAAGGAAACAGAAAGGGGTTCTACAAGTATGTCAGTAACAAGAAGAGGATCAGAGATGGTGTAGGTCCTTTACTTGAATGGGGCAGGTATCCTCATGGTGAATGACGCGGAAAAGACTGAGGTACTCAATGCTTTTTTTACTTCAGTCTTCACAGGGAGCACAAGCTCCCAGGCTACTACACTGGGTAACGCAGAATGGAGAGAAGAAGAGCAACCCTCGGTGATGGAAGGTCAGGTTAGGGACTTTAAGAAGTTGGATGTGCACAAGTCTATCGGGCCGGATGAACCGCATCCGAGGGTGCTGAGGGAGTTGGCCGATGTGACTGCAGAGCTGCTGGCCATTATCTTTGAAAACTCATGGCAAATGGGGAAGGTCCTGGAGGATTGGAAAAAGGCAAATATAGTACCTATCTTCAAGAAAGGGAAGGAGGAGGATCCAGGGAACTACAGACCAGTCAGCCTCACCTCAATCCCTGGAAAAATCATGGAGCAGGCCCTCAAAGAATGCACCCTGAAACACTTGGAGGAAAATAAAGTGATCAGGAACAGTCAGCATGGATTCACCAAGGGCAAATCATGCCTGACCAACCTGATTGCCTTCTATGATGAGATGACTGGATTTGTGGATATGGGAAGAGCCATTGCCGTGGTGTACCTTGACTTTAGCAAGGCTTTTGATACAGTTTCCCACAGCACACTCATCGGCAAGTTAAGAAAGTATGAGTTGGATGAGTGGACCGTAAGGTGGATAGAAAACTGGCTAGATCAACGGGCTCAGCGGGTAGGAATCAATGGCTTGATGTCTAGTTGGCAACCAGTAATGAGTGGAGTGCCCCAGGGGTGGGTCCTGGGGTCAGTTCTGTTCAACATCTTCATTAATGATCTCATTGATGGGATAGATTGCATGCTTAGTAAGTTCGCGGATGACATCAAGCTGGGGGGAATGGTAGACATGCTGGAGGGCAGGGACAGGATCCAGGGAGACAGACAAATTGGAACACGGGGCCAAAAGAAACCTCATCAGGTTCAAAAAAGAGAAGTGCAAAGTCTTGCACTTAGGAAGGAAAAAATCCCATGTACTGCTACAGGCTGGGGACCAATCTGCTAAGTAGCAGCGCTGTAGAAAAGGACCTGGGGGTTATGGTGGACGGGAAGCTGGATATGAGCCAACAGTGTGCTCTTGTTGCCAAAAGCCCAATGGTATATTGGGCTGCATCAGTAGGAGTGTTGCCAGCAGATCGAGGGATGTGATAATTCCCCTCTATTCGGCACTGGTGAGGCCGCATCTGGAATACTGTGTCCAGTTTTGGGTTCCCCACTACAGAAAGGATGTGGACAAATTAGAAAGAGTCCAGTGGAGGGCAACGAAAATGTTTAGGGGGTTGGGGCACATGACTTATGAAGGCACTAAGCTTATTTAGTCTTCCGAAGAGAAGACCTGGGGGGATTTGATAGCGACCTTCAACTACTTGAAGGGGTGCTCCAAAGAGGAGGGAGCTAGGCTGTTCTCAGTAGTAACGGAGGACAGAACAAGGAGCAATGGTTTCAAATTACAGCTGGGGCGGTGGAGGTTGGATATTAGGAAAAACTTTCTCACTAAGAGGGTGGTGAAGCATTGGAATGGGTTACTTAGGGAAGTGGTGGAATCTCCGTCTTTGGAGATATTTAACGTTCGGTTAGATAAAATCCTGGCTGGGATGATCTAGTGGGAGTGGTCCTGCTTTTAGCAGGGGGTTGGACTAGATGACCTCATGAGGTCCCTTACAGCCCAATGGTTCTATGAATACTCACATGTTTAAAGTTAAGCATGTGTGTCAATCTTTGCAGTGTCTAACTAACACACCTTTGTGCAAAAGAATTTTCTTTACCTTTCTCAGTAAAGGCCCTACTTCATGTTTGGTAGTAAGTAAATAATTTCTATTATATTGACTATTATGCAGAACAGTCTAGGTCTCCTAACTCTCAGTCTTGTGCATTAGCCCAAAATCCATCCTATCTCCCACTATAAAAACAATGAAGTTTAATAATTAATAATCTAAATGCATGTGGTTCCATGGAGTTGCAGGAATATTCAGAATTTAATTTGCCACATTCTTCAATGTATTTGAGCTTCAAAAGTTTGCAACCATGAAATGTTATAACAACATTCTTACTGTGTAAGTAAAGAATTAAATAAAATAAACAACAAATACAACCATATTATGAGAGCACTCCTACTTGATATTAGTATGGTATGCGATGTGCTCTCATTAATGGGGCTGGCCATGACAGAAGTGCTGTTCCACCTGGCAGGCCAGTCCTAACTATTCCTCTAACCCAAAACCAAGGTACATTTCACACACTTGCACCAATACTTCCTGCCCTTCCTAATCAGAGCATAGAGGGATAAGGCAGAGACCTAGGAATACACCTGTGAGCTTAAGGTGGACAGCTGAAATACCACCAGGAATCTTTTTTTTTCCCCGTTTCTAAGAAAAATGGAGACAGTTGCGGCTCCCACACAATACCCTGTTTTGGATTTGTTCCTCCTCTTTTCCCTATCACTGGGACAAGAGAATAATGTGTTTTTATTTAAGTATGTGGGATCACAAGGATGTAAGTACTTTCCCCTTTAAGAAGGAAGCAGCATTTTCTGCAAGTTGTATGTGCATGTCATGCTATGCCTGAATAGGGGAAGCTGGGTAATGACACGGCTAAAAGCCTCTCCTTTAATAAAAATTACATGGAAAAAATAAGACTGATGCATACTGGGCAAAAAAGCTAAAACTTTTGTGTAGGGAACCATTCTGCATAGGGAGGGAGCTAAAGTAGATGACTAACAGGAAGGCAGAGCTTTTTAAGTGACCTACTACATTAGCAAATATCAGAACCTTGCATAAAAGCTGAGGTTTTGCTCACTCTGTGGCAACTGTTCCTTCAATCCTTCAAAGGGAGAGGCTTTCTAGAGAGGGAACTAGGGCAGAGCAGGTCCCCTGAGGAAAAAGCCTATGGACAGCCATGTTTGGGGAGGAGCCTTAGGCATCTGTGTTTTACCATTTTTAGTTTATCAATAAAGGCAAATTCAAAGACGGGAGGTAAGTTCAGACATTTTCTCAGGGATGCATGATCTGCTAAGGGCAGAGCAGGAATTTAGAACACGTACAATGAGCTATTAGACCTCACCTCTTCCCTTTCTAACAGTGTTACAGTCTCATCCTATTACAGCAAAATGATCCAAATTAATTCAGTGCTCAGAATGTCCTCTTTTAATTTAGACAATTAACTTTGAAGTAGTCACTACTATTTCTTGATCTTCAACTGCAAAATAAATCTGCTTTCTTGTGGAAGCAGCATCAGAATGATATGAATTATTAAAGAACTGTTTACGAATATTTAACACACCCATCAAAAATACACATCTATATCATGCATATTTGTGGTTGCGCCTATTTTTCTCTACAGGCGCCCAAACTTCAAGAGTAAGATTTAGTTATCAACAGAAATCTCAGACAAAAAAGTATCAGCCATCTAAATAAAGTTGATTTGTCTTCTTTTACAGATTTATATTAAAATGTAGACATTAGCTTAAGATTCTTGCACAGCAAAGCACTGATATATCTTTTGGCAATCTTTACTTTTAAAAATAAGTTTGTTTTTGATTACAGTTGACAAAAGAAAAAAAAATCCTTTGTTGTGGATACCAGAACATAGATGATGAAAGACAGAGGCAAGGCAAGAAGGGAAGCTAATATTTCTGAATACTGACACAGAGTTTTGTAATAGCTGGCTCAAATACGTCTCTGGAGCCACAGTGGTTCTGTGACATAACTCAGGAAACAATATTTCATAAATCATTTTTTCTAACTTCCATTTACTGTGAACTAACACACACATCCAACTGTTCTTTAAGGTGGACTACATAAATACCAGTTCATTTGTTGAATTTTCCAGACACTCAAGAAAAACACATGAGAGGATAAGTTAACAGTAACCAGGAAAATTACCTAACTAGATTTCATAAGATTTAATTATAATTCACTTCAGATTTAGTGTTGAGGATAAAAAGAATGGGTTTTATATTTGTATATTATGTTGATCTATCAAGATAGCTCCGAAATACTTCCAGCTCTTCTATCATCTAACAGCATAAATTGGGAGTCCTGCAAAGAAGAAACACTTCAAATTTGGAAAAGTGGAGTGTATGGTGCCTCACTCCTCCTAGTCAGCAGCCTTCATGGGAGTCCTGGAATGGGACTGATGGGCTAGAGGGAGAACCCCACCAGAGCTCTTCAGCCAGAACATGGTGACCACACTACATAATTAAGATGTTGAAGATGAATTCAGGTCCCATTTGTCATTTGTGACAATCAGGGGCTAGAGTATCTTCTATGACTATCCTATCTTATATCGATTTCTGAAGAAACTCCCCTTTAGCTAATTTGTCCTTCTTGGCAAGGGTACTTGTTTTCTTGGTGTTTTGTTGTTGAGAGGTTTGTTTGTTTGTTTTTGGGGGGCGGAGGGGCTAGGTTTTTTGTTTTTTGCTTGCTCAGTTGCAATTTTATCCCTATAACACTAAATTTCAATCAAGTTTATGGTCTGGTCCAGGGGTAAGCAACCCCTGGCATGCATTCTGACAGTGGCACATGAGCCCATGAAGAGTGGTACAAAACATCCTCTATGGTGCCACTGAAATTACCACTCCTGCCACCAACAGCCACTCTGGGTAGCTTCTTTCAGTGGTGGCTGGACTCGGGGGGGCCCCTTCCATGACCATTCCCCTGCCATGATGTGGGGAAAAAAACCACGTGTGTCTCCTGTCCACAGCATGCCACCACCAAAAGGAGCCACTCTGGGCAGCTTCTTTCCATGACGTGTCTGGGGACCTCCTGAGAGGAGCTGCTCTAAGTGGCTTCTTTCCTGGACCCCTGACCCCAGGCATGCTGCTAAGAGGAGCTGCTCAGAGTGGCTTCTTTCCGTGAGCAGCTCCTTTCAGTGGCATGACATGGAAATGCACCTTCCCCCCCCAAGCCATAGCCGCCATTTCTTTTCAGTGCAGGGGGCCACTGGCTCTGGCTGAGCATCAGGGAGGTGGAGCTGGCAATGGCACGGGAGTTGGCAAAGGTTGCTGACCCCTGGCGTGGTCTTACTTCTTGTAATGGCATGGGTTAGGTGACCACAAATTTTAATTTGATTGGAATTGGATACTTTAAAAAAAACAAAAAACTATTGCTTACTCTTCTCAATTTGTTCCAGTGCTGTGAGCTTACTGTTAGTGATGGTAGCATGTGATCTTTAAGCCCTATCCCAGTTACTTACAGGCCTTTTAAGAGTTCAGTTTGGGGCCATATACTTTTGAGAATTGAAATTCTCAGATTAGTATCTATTACTATTATACA
Source organism: Pelusios castaneus (assembly GCA_007922175.1). Taxonomy (NCBI): domain Eukaryota; kingdom Metazoa; phylum Chordata; order Testudines; family Pelomedusidae; genus Pelusios; species Pelusios castaneus. The sequence goes on along the minus strand of ML685776.1, from coordinate 3,027,728 downwards.
ATATTTGTTCCTTGTATTTTTATTATTCTGAAAACCAGGATTTCAATTCTCCCCTACTTCTAATCTTCACTTACAGATGCCTGGTTCTATGCCAGCATGCCTGAAGCATGAAATACAGCAATCTAGAGCAGGAGTTCATCCAATATTATATGGAGAAAACATCTAACTTATGCTACTGAGATCAACTTGAATATCCAATAGTTAAGCAGAGCTCTATTTGCCCTTTGGTACAATCCTCCCACCCTTGGGATGCTCCCTAAATTATAGGCAGCTGGGGAACTCTTTGCTGGCCCCTTTGTTCTGACTGAGCAGTACAAACAAGCTAGTATACAACAGAGAATCTGGCCTCTATCATACTGTCATTTTGTCCTGATGCAGCTGAGGAAATCTTTTGTGGCTTCCAGTGGAAGATCCTCTGAGGAGACAGGATTGGCACTACATAACCTATTCAGACTTAAATATAGTATGATCTTTATTCTCTGCTGCAAATTGGCTGTGAACACAATTTTCATTACCTAATTTAAGAATTCACCAGCCTCCCGTTATCATCATATCCTACTACTTTGCAATTGTGAATATGACAAAATTATTTTAAAATTAACAAACCCAAACTAACAAAAAAACAAAACAAACAACCCACACCACCAAAGTTTAATAATTGGTTGGATTCAGGACCAAGTTTGGTTTGATGGTAATCAGATTCTTCTCTTTCCTAAATCAGAAGGGCTATGTCTACACTACAAAAAGTTAGGTCGACTTTGTTAAGTTGACCTAATAAGGTTGACTTTAAGTTGAACTAATTAAGTCGACAAAGTGGTTTCCCTGAACTGGGACTTAGTCCACTTTGTTAAGTCGACCTAACTGCCCTTAGGTCAACCTAATAAAGTGGACATAAGCATCCACACTGTGCTTAGGTTGACCTAAGGAATCGACTTAAAGGGTAGGTTGACCTAACCGGTGGTTCTTATTAGGTCAACCTAAGCTTTCATGAAGTCGACTTAAGGAATTTCTGAAGTCGAATTAATGAAAGCCTGGGGTGGACAGAGACTAAGTTAGATCGACTTAAGCCTTCTTAAGTTCACCTAACTTGCAAGTGTAGAAAGAGCCAAGGAGTTTCGAGCGATAATGGATTTAGCTCAAGCTCATGTTCTCATTTTCTTTTCCAAAACATTTGATTGCTCCCCTTCTATTTAACAACATCAAATGTTCATGCCTATTTTAGCAAAATGTAGGCATGATTATTGTACATATTGCTCTTCTTACTATTAAGCCTTTCACTACTGTTCATTTAACCTGTTGTGGATATGAGACTATAATACAGAAATTATTTCACTATGGTCCTGATAATATTTAAAGTATGAGGCTTCAGCTCCCAGGCTACTACAAGGGGTAACGCAGAATGGAGAGAAAAGCAGCCCTCGGTAATGGAAAGTCAGGTTAGGGACTACTTAAAGAAATTGGATGTACACAAGTCCATGGGGCCGGATGAACTGCATCCGAGGCTGCTGAGGGAGTTGGCTGAAGTGACTGTAGAGCCACTGGCCATTATCTTTGACAACTCGTGGCGAACGGAGGAGGTCCCGGAGGACTGGAAAAAGGCAAATATAGTACCTATCTTCAAGAAAGGGAAAAAGGAGGATCCAGGGAACTACAGACAGGTCAGCCTCACCTCAATCCCTGGGAAAATCATGGAGCAGGTCCTCAAAGAATCCATCCTGAAACACTTGGAGGAAAATAGTGTGATCAGGAAAAGTCAACATGGATTCACCAAGGGCAAATCATGCCTGACCAACCTGATTGCCTTCTATGATGAGGTGACTGAATTTGTGGATGCGGGAAGAGCCGTTGACGTGGTATACCTCGACTTTAGCAAGGCTTTTGATACAGTTTCCCACAGCATTCTCATCGGCAAATTAAGGAAGTATGGGTTGGATGAGTGGACCATAAGATGGATAGAAAACTGGCTAGATCAATGGGCTCAGCAAGTAGGAATCAATGGCTCGATGTCTAGTTGGCAACCAGTAATGAGTGGAGTGCCCTAGGGGTAGGTCCTGGGGACATTTCTGTTCAACATCTTCATTAATGATCTCGATGATGGGACAGACTGCGTGCTTAGTAAGTTTGCGGATGACACCAAGCTGGGGGGAATGGTAGACACGCTGGAGGGCAGGGACAGGATCCAGGGAGACTTACACAAATTGGAACACTGGGCCAAAAGAAACCTCATGAGGTTCAACAAAGACAAGTGCAAAGTCCTGCACTTAGGACGGAAAAATCCCATGCACTGCTGCAGGCTTGGGACCAATCGGCTAAGTAGCAGCACTGTAGAAAAGGAACTGGGGGTTATGGTGGATGGGATGATGAATATGAGCCAACAGTGTGCTCTTGTTGCCAAAAAGCCAAATGGCATATTGGGCTGCATCAGTAGGAGTGTTGTCAGCAGATTGAGGGATGTGATAATTCCCCTCTATTCGGCACTGGTGAGGCCGCATCTGGAATACTGTGTCCAGTTTTGGGCTCCCCACTACAGAAAGGATGTGGACAAATTAGAAAGAGTCCAGCGGAGGGCAACAAAAATGATTAAGGGGCTGGGGCACATGACTTATGAGGAGAGACTGAAGGAACTAGGCTTATTTAGTCTACAGAAGAGAAGACTGGGGGGGATTTGAAAGCAACCTTCAACTACTTGAAGGGGTGCTCCAAAGAGGAGGGAGGTAGGCTGTTCTCGGTGGTAAGAGAGGACAGAACAAGGAGCAATCGTTTCAAATTACAGCTGGGGCGGTGGAGGTTGGATATTAGGAAAACCTTTCTCACTAGGAGGGTGGTGAAGCATTGGAATGGGTTACCTAGAGAGGTGGTGGAATCTCCATCTTTGGAGATATTTAAGGCCCAGTTAGACAAAGCCCTTGCTGGGATGATTTAGTGGGAGTGGTCCTGCTTTTAGCAGGGGGTTGGACTAGATGACCTTATGAGGTCCCTTCCAGCCCTATGATTCTATGATTACAGATTAAAAAAATATTGCAAACTTTACTCCCCCTACTAAACTTTCACAACATTTTGACCATATAATATTGATTAATCTGAGAATGACAACTATTGGACTTTTATTTTTAACAAAACTAAATCTGAACATTAGCAAATTTAGTAGTGCACCTGGTAGTAGCACAACCCATTTCTCTCCCTTTTCCTTCCTGATGCCCAGATGCAATTTCTCTGCCCAGGCAGTAAAAGTCCTCCGATCCTGGCTTTGAGCCAAAATCCCACTGCCCATCCAATGCCTTCTGAACAGCTCTCAGTCTTAGCCTTCTTGGTCAGGCAATTCCAGTCACCCCCATCACCCAAGTCCTAGTTTTTGCCCACCCGCCAAGGATTTGTGCTCCTTCACAAGTCTAGGTCTTGTCCCCTTAAATCAGGCAGCTTCCCCTTTCACATTACCTGGCCTCACCAAGAGAACACGGGAGACAGGGACCCTATTCTCAGTTCAGATGCCCAGTTCTGACATGGCCCACAGCTCCAATTGCAGGGAAATTTCCACCAAGCCCTGGGTTGCAGCATGCTCAGTGAGGATGGAATTTGGGAGGAATTTAGCTGCTAAAATTGAAGAAGTCTGTATCAAACATATGCAAACTGTGATTTAGGCTTATAATTGGCCCAAAACTGGGCAGATTTTCATGATGACAACAAAAGGCACATTCCTGACACAAAGGCCACTCCCTTCCAAATTTTAAGTTCCTGCTTCAAAGACATTGGGGTCCTTGACCTTCTCAAAGGAAAGTCACCAGATTTTTTTTTTTTTTTTTTATTATGGGCCAAATATATTTTCCCCTTTCCTTATTCTCAGAAATGGCTGAACTGAAATTTCAGCCTGAGGCAGACACTCAGCTATGAAAATTTTAGTCCAACTTAATCCATTATAAGTAACTGAAAACAGAGTCTTATAATGGAAAATATTAAGCACCTTAATAACAGGCAATGCTGCCAACCCCAACTATGAATAAGCATAAATTTGTGTAGCATTGATGGAATAGCACAAATTAATTTCAACATAGAAACAGTATGTCACAATATTAGTGTGAATTTTGAAATGTCTTTCTAAAGACCATAGAAATTTAGTTTGCTAAGGTGATTTGAATTTATAGATAAATTTTGATTTGAGAAAAAAGCAGAGGTATATGATGCACGGAAGAAGAGATACTTCAAAACCAATAAAATTAGAATGATGCATCATATTATAAAAACAATTTAATGTGTTTACACTGCCATGTCATGTAACATAGTGTGATATGGACACATCATCAGAACTCATTACAATGTCATGTGAAGTGCAATGAGATTATTATGTGATGCTCTAACAATGAAATTAAACGTTACAAAGTAATGCAGTGAGTTGATGAAGTTCCATCTCCACTCTAAATATTTTAGAGATTTTTATTTTTACATCCTCAATTGCCATCATGAAGTTATTCTGTACTTTGTCATAACTTAAATACTTCAGTGCGCCAGTTAATCTTCATGACCAGACTGGCTGGTCAGGTTTACAAGGTCTTATAGTGACTTACAAGGAGGTCAGGACAACCTGCCCTAGATGACAGGAAGCACAAAAATAACTGATGGCTAAATTTAATACCAGCAATAATAATAAATACTGTGGTAATAAGATACTATCATTTTGCTGAAATTTAGGAGTTGGGGATGAAATTTATTCAGAGTTCCCTTTGGTATTCTCTTCACATAGAAGTTTAGAAACTATTTTATTAAATATTCATAATAACATAAAAGACAGTTGGTCTTATATTCATTTTAATTAGCCAGGATATACATGCCATTCACTTTGAAGCCAAATGCTGCTCTTTTGAATTAACCTGCAGGGGGTACTGGAAAAGTGAGCCAACTAGCATTTAGATATTTCTCTTCTCTCCAAGAGGTAATTAACATCTAATCTTTGTAAACCATCCTAACATTACCTGATCCCCATATATGAGTTTTATATTGATTCATAGAATTTAAGCTCTATGACTCTATTATAGCACCAGGAAAGCCATCTCTTATAATTCCAAGAGAACTCAGTAACTAAATAAAGGTACTTATACTGTATCTAACTGTGGAACTTGCAGAGGAAACAAGAATTCATATTAGAGGAGAAAAAAATTTACAATCATCACTGAGAAAGGAAACCAGAAAAGCACATATAGAGTCAGTTGAGTTTTTCAGGGAAAAATCAGGGCAACTAAAGCATAATGATTTAATGCTAGCCAAAAGCAGCTTGAGGGAATTAGAAGGGTTTTGGCAAATAATAATGGGATAAAAGAAAGAGAACGTTAGATAATCAAAACATGGAAGAAGAAATCGTTGATAATTATAAAATGGCTGAGATACATACTTGAGTGTATATTTAATAAGAAAAATAAAGAAAAGCAGATATAAACTATTAGAAAGCAACAAACACTTTTATAATAACTTCTGGGCAAAAACAACAAATTTTTCGTTAGTTTTGTTCTCTGAAACAACCACAATTTTGGTTTAATTTAAAAATAAATAAACCTGAGGCAGAGACTTGACATGGAAAATTTCAGCCCAAATTGTTAAAATTTGCTAAAGTTATAAGCACTTGAAAACAGGATTTTTTATAATGGGAAGTGTCAGGCGAAGGCAGTGCTATGAGCCCTCCTTATAACAAAAAATGAATATATATAGAACAGTAAAACAGTTCCTCGCCTCCACTTTGGCCCCTTTAAGCTATATAAAAATGTCAAGAGTGGCATAAAAGGCCACTAAGGCTGTGTCTACACTTGTAAAGTTAAGTCGACTCTGTTAAGTCGACTTAACAAGGTCGACTTTAAGTCAACTTAATAGTGTGGCTACACTTTAAGTTGACGTAAGTCGACCTTGTTAAGTCGAACTAACAGTAGACAAAGCCGCCCAAACTAGCTTTAAGTCGACTTAATAAGGTCGACCTAGCACTATTCCCCATCAACACTGGCTTGAAGTTGACTTAAGGCTTAAGTCGACCTTCAGAGGTGGTGTTATTAAGTCAACTTAAGGAAGCGCTTAAGTCAACATAATAAAAGCCCAGTGTGGACGCGGCTTTGTGTAGGTCGACTTAAGCATCCTTAAGTCGACCTAAGTTGCCAGTGTAGACACACCCTAAGAGCCTCATGTCCAGATGTGGACGATTCCTTTGCTGTTAGCACTGTGGAAGACAGCCATAAATCTGCATTCCAAGAATTCACTCACAAGCTTTGATGAGCATGTCAAGAGTGAGGCCGCAGTATGGAGCACTTCAGAAATTCTGGACAGTGATATTGTCCGTAAGACAGCCTAGGAAGATTGCCATAAGGTAGACAGGCACTCAGGGCTGTCTGTATTACAGAAGAGGATGCACAGCAAGTCAGAATTGGAAAGATGCAAGGGTGGCTTAAACCATACTAGGCTAGCCCCGCACTTACCATCGGGGCTGCAAGTTCTGGGCTGTACTTAATAAAGGAGCAGAGCAGAATCTCACCTAAGGTCTCAGTAAATACACAAGCCTAAAACCAAGCTGACTGAAGTCAAAGAAACCAAATGCTCTTGTTGTCTTGGCACAAATTTCCCTAAAAATATGTTTAATCCAGTGCTTATGATGCAGAATTTTAACCATATTTCATAACATAACATATCTAAGAAAAATGAATAGAACTGACAAGGTGAAACTGCCAAATGAATGTCAGGATTGTTCATATGGCAAAAGATTTCATAAGAGCTAATTACAAAGAATCTATTTCTTTACAAATGAAAGCATGTCAAACAATAAAAAAGGATAATTAACAGATATCAATTAACAGAGGGCAGCCATCTTACAGTCTGATGAGATAGGTTAGGACAAAGGAAACAGCTTACCATTGGAATAAATGAAACAGATAATTTCAAAGTTGTTTTAAGGTAGTTACTCTTTTTAAAAAACCTGGTTAATTTAACAGTAATTAAACCCCTTACTAATAAAACACCATCAAGAACTTACCACAACTTTGAAAAAATCTGATTTCCCATCCATTCCACTGCAATGGTGAAATGCATTTCTTTATCTCAATCGACTTCACTGGAATGTACTTCTTGCTGGAGAGTATCTGAAAAATATCAGCTCCCACAAAGAACGACTCTGCCACTATTCACTGAATGATGATATGAAAATGATATGGAGATATTTCTAAAATCTTTTGGAAATTATTTGTTGATATACACTCTTATGTAGTATGTTCTGAATTTAACTAGACATCACAGTTTGTTTTTTTAACCAAAATATTTTCTGGATCTCTGTAGGCCAAACATTCAAAAAATTAGACCAAAATGCATCAGAGAACTTATGAATACTACTAAGGGTTAAATACATTGAAATATTTAGGAAAAAAGAGGATGTTCCTTTATTGTTATGTGTCCTTTTAATACTGATTCATAGGATATTAAAATGACACACAGATATCACCCCTAAATGAGCAGCAGAGTTAACAATAGATGGGAATCTGAGAACACTAACCTCAGAACTTGTCACCACCTTAATTGGGGTTTAAAAGATGCAGAGGGATTTTGCAAGCCATCTGTGCTAGAATTAATTTTATCCAAGGGGCTCTGGTGGTACCAAAGGGCTTGTGCAAGAGCCCTATGCACAGAAGTGAATATCACCCTTTTGGGTATTTCAGTGTATGAGACAATTAGTGATGTGTTTTGAACAAATTCTCAGCTCCTATAACACATTATTTCTCAAATCAAATGCATTATACATGCAAAACTATCAGACAATATCTCCCCCCCCCTCACTCTCTCTCTCTCTCTCTCACACACACACACACACACACACACACACACACACACACACACACACACACACACACACACACACACACACACACTTCATATGTTGGTTCATTGTACACATCACTGTGTTGTATTAACTTGAAACCAAGCCTATATTCAATATAGTCTTCTTAAAATTAAAATGTTGGAATTAGGGTTTCTGGTTGGTTTTGTTTTTGTTTTTAAATTAAATATAGAATCCAGTGTAGTATTCAATCAACAAAAAGTAGAAAAATTTTAGATGACTGGTGTTTATATTATTCGTTAATAAAATCAAACCAGTGGAGAAGACCTAGATGTATAAGACTAACATTAAACATTTAATGAATACACTAAATGCACCATCATGTTAGACATTACCAAAGAGTTTGGACTAAATATTCAATAATGATCTTCAAGTAGTACGTTACTGGCTTCCCATTGACTTTGATGGGCTCAGGATCAGGCTCTAAGTGGTTCTCCACATAGACATACAGCGGACAGATTACATTTTAAAACTGTGAACACTCAAAGTGCCCTAGTATCTCCAAGTACATTTCAATAAAGATATATTAATTCAAACCATCACAAAAACAAAATGCCAGATAAAAGAAAGCTAATGAAGCAACTGAGTATTGATTTCCTGCTTCAGAATTCTTTGTAAAAATATTAGCTCTTTTTCCATCTTACGTTTCTCTTTCAGTTTTTGTTTATAGGATGAACTATATAAAGGTTTCTTGTTTGTGATATGTTTTGATGTGCTAGGGTACTTTCTGAACATTTGCTGTTTGAGCTTCTCTTTTTTAAAAAACAGACTGGTTACCCAAATTGTTAAAATAATTTGCCTACCAAGCCACTTCTTTTACTGGATTTTACTCTCATTTGCATTGATCATAGAAGTATGACATTTCACATTTCTTTGCACTACCTTTTTTAAAATGTGCCTATGCAGAAGTCACCTACTGCAAATGCTTGGCTTATAAGGGAAGTTCCATTAAATATTTAAAAGAACACCATATCTGTTTCCAGTAGATGTACTTACACTGACTACAAGTTTAATAGCCACACGTTATCATCATTATTTAAAGTTCTGACGTCCTTTCCTTTACAAGCACGCATGATTTCAAAGATCTAGAAGGCAGCCAGGAACATTTATGCTGAAATCTGATATAGAAAAATCTAAGGCCAATACTAATTGGTTTTAAATCAATGTTCTGATTCCAGATCCACATGGTGGGGGAGGTTGAAAGAGAAAAGAAAAGGCAAAAAAAAGTTATTGCTGAAAAAGAAAGAGAATGAAAGACCTCTGTGGTAGGTTTAACTGAAATGTTTCCAGTTCCATGCACAAGGCCAGTTAATCTTGCAGAACTGCCGGGTATGAATGAGTGGACAAGATGATGGTACCTGGAGGAAGGATTCTGGTTTATTAGTAACTGGGAAACCTTTTGGGAAAAGAAGAGTCTATACAGAAGAGATGGGCTCCACCTAAACCAAAACCAAGCAGATTATGACCAGAAGGGGAGTTTTTGAACTAATGGCTGGGGAAATCCAACATGCTTTGAGGAACACACAGTTTGGACAGAGTCGTCCTTTAGGGGAGGATTTATTAAAGTGAATACTCTAGTCTATATCCTAGTAAAGAGGGCTAGAAGTTGATGATGTATAGGTAGGAACCACAGATAAAAGTCTCACAAAAGACAGTCCCATTCAATTACATAGCTATAAAAACAGCAATGCATTAGTAATGGTGGATTTCAGCTATCCAAATACTGACAAGGTACATGGCACCTCAGGATGGGATGCAGAGATAAAATTTCTAGACACCATTATGACTGTCTTTTGGAGCAGCTAGTACTGAAACCCACAAACGAAGAAGAAATTGCTGATTTAGTCCAATGTGGAACATAGGAACTTTGGTCCAAGAGGTGAATTTATAACAGAACTTCACTGTAATAGTGACCATAACATAAATAAATGTAACATCCCTGTAGAGGGGAATATACGAGGAAACCCTACCACAATAGCATTTAATTTAAAAAAATGGAAAAAGACATCCTTTAAAAACTGGAAGTCAAATCCCAGTGAACAAAGCAGAAACCTGGCATGTCAATATAAAAATATAACTAGATAGGCCAAAAAATAATCTGAATGGCCATTAACAAATGACACAAAAACAGCACAAATGTTTTGAAGTCCATCAGAAGTTGGAAGTCTGCAAAACAATCAATGGGCTTTCTGGATGACTGACATGTTTCATGAGCACTCAGAGGCGATGTCTACACCAGAAAAGTTAAGTCTACTTTGTTAAGTCAACTTAAGATCGATTTTCAATTTAACAAAGTCGACTTAACTCTTCTAGTGTAGACATAGCCCCTTGTCAACCTTATTAAGTCGACTTAACACTTTAAATCAACTTAATAAGGTCGATTTAGGCGCTAATCCCCATCCACACTGGTTTTGAGTCGACTTAAGGAGTCGACTTAAGGCTTAAGTCGACCTAAAACTAGGTGTTAAGTCGACTTAAGTTTTCCTTAAGTAGACTTAAGGAAATGCTTAAGTCGACTTAATAAAACCCAGTGTGGACACGGCTTTGTTTAGGTCAACTTAAGCCTCTTGAAATCGACTTAAGTTGCCAGTGTAGATGCACCCATTGATGACCAAGGCTATCGTAAAGAAGCTAAATGAATAAATCTTTGCCTATCAATCTTCACTGCAGAGGATGTGAGGGAGATTCCTATACATGAGCCGTTCTTTTCACTTGACAGAATATGAGACTGTCCCCACACTGAAGTGTCAAAGGAAGTTTTGGAACAAACTGATAAATTAAACAGTAATAAGTCACCAGGACCAGATGGTATTCACACAAGAATTCTGGAGGAACTCAGATGTGAAATTACAGAACTACTAACTGTGGCTATTTAAGCTACATCTTAAAAATCAGCTTCTGTGCCAGGTGACTGGAGAATAACCATAGGTGGAGTTTGACTGTTTAATATGGCGGAACAGCCACAACAGCCGGTGGCTAGCCCTTGTACCACCCCTTCCACTCAAAGTCATGTCCTCTCCTGTCACAGCCTCACCCTGGCTCCTGAGTGGATTGAGCACTGCCAAGCACCAGCAAGACCAGCTGGGTAGCTGCAGTACTGGAGTGCCCTGGTACCAATGGAAGGCACCCCAAGTGCCCATGGAGCACATGCTCCAGCACTGCGCCACCCCAACCCACCCTGGGCCCAGACTGGTTGGTCCACCCCAGCCCTTGGAGCACTGCTGGCCCAAGGACTCCCAGCCACTGGAGCACCCTCCCCACCGCCAAGCTGGCCTGTAGCCTGCCACTGTGACGGGATGCACATCTGTGCAGCCCTTGGGCGTGACCTGTATAATCTTTCTGTTCAGTTTTGCAGTGTAATTGTGTTATTTGATGACAATTACGCTATACCAGGTTCCTCTGAGAATGCTCAGAACATGGGCCACGTGATTACCAGGGTGCCATGTTCCCTGCTGCAACATGTATGTGTAGATGTGAAGCATGTTACAGGGTTCAGACTCAGGACTGTCTCTAGCACAATGGCTGAAGATTTACACATCAAAGGGAATGCTAATGCCCTCCCCTGCTCAGGTAGAAGTGAAAAGAATCTCACAACAGGATAGTGAGGGGAGGGGCTGTCAGCAGTTTGTTAAAACAAAGACACAAAGACTGTGAGGAGAGAGAAGCTGCAGGCTTTCAGCCGGAGAAGACACCATCCTGCAACCAACTTCAAGCAAGATCGGGGCCCTGCCTAAGAACAGGCAGAGAATGGCTGCAAGACATCAGACAGCCAAACACCATGTGCATAATCTTGGACTCTGAGGTCAGTTTAGGTGAAAATGTTAGAGTAGTATGCGGTTTATACCTTTTATTTGATAATGGTCACTCCTGACTCATTTGTAACATGTTGCTGCCATGATTGGCCATATTCTCACTTGAAATCAAACTCTGATCAATAAACTAGTAGTTGTTTTACCTAAAGCAGTGTGGTCTTTAGAGGGTGTGGATGTGGGAGGCTGGGCACAATCCACTTCTTCGTTAAGTGGACGGACGTGAGACTAAGGTGATTGGGAGTGGGTCCCAATCCCTGTAAGGCAGTGGCTCCCAGTGTAGTGTCTGGGGCTGGGTGTGCTTGCTTGGGGACCAACGCCTGTGTGGCTAGTGGATTCACACCCACTGCCTGGGACCAATTACACGCTGGTGGCTGGTGTGGACTGACTCAGGAGTGAGTGGTCACCCAGCAAAGCGGGGTAAATTGGGGTTCAGGAGTGGGGTTCAAGCGGTCATAGCAGCACACCAGACTGGATTTGGGGAGCAGCCTGTCACAGCCACCTAGCTGACTCGTCCTGGCCCTGGGATGGTCAGTCCCCCACCCCCTAAGCCAGCCACCTGCCTCCTGGCTAGTCCCCACTTGCAGTGGGGAGGTCAGTGGCTGCAGCCCACCTGCCTGCCTCCCAACCAGGACCTGGCAGCAGCATCCCCCTCCCACCTGGTTCCAGCGTGCAGCTAGGAGGCGGGAGCACCTCCAGCTGGTCCCAACTCCCAGCCATCATAAATTGGGGGGGGAGGGAAGGTTCTTCCTCCCCTCCATGCTGCTACCAAACTCCACCCAGGAGGATAACTAATGTATCATTGATTTTTTTATTTTTTTTTTTAAAGGGTCCTGAGGCCATCCTGGCAATTACAGGCTAGTAAGCTTAACTTCAGTACCAGGCAAATAGGGTGAAACTATAGAAAAGAATAGAATTATCAGACACGCTGATGAACATATGTTGGTGAAGAGTCAACATGGCTTTTATAAAGGGAAATTGTGCCTCGCCACTCTATTAGAATTCTTTCAGGGGGTCAACAAGCATGTGGATAAGCATGTAGATCCACTTGATATAGTGCACCTGGACTTTCATAAAGTCTAACAAAATCCCACACCAGAGGCTCTTAAGCAAAGTAAGCAGCTGCAGGATAAGATGGAAGGTCCTCTCATGGATCAGTAATTGCTTAAAAGAGAGGGAAAGGGTAAGAATAAATGGTCAGTTTTCATGACGGAAAGAGTAAATAGAGGGATCCCTCAAGGAACTTGTATCCATGTTGTTTCACCAATGATCTAGAAAAAGCAGTAAACAGTGAAGTGGCAAAGTCTGCAGAGGATACAAAATTATTCAAGACAGTTAAATCCAGAGCTGACTTTGAAGAGTTAAGGGATCTTACAAAACTGGGTAAGTGGGTGACAAAATTACAGATGAAATTCAGTGCTGTTAAGTACCAAGTAATACACATCGGAAAACCTAATCTCAACTATATATACAAAATGATGGGGTCTAAATTATCTGTTCCTTCCAAGAAAGAGATTCATGGACGATAGTCCTGCTCAATGTGCAGCAGCAGTCAAAAAGCTAATAATGTTAGGAACTGTAAGGAAAGGTCAAATTCCAAAGGGGTAGCCGTGTTAGTCTATTGTAGAAAGACAACAGAGTCTTGTGGTCAGTCGCCTTGGGGTTAAACAGGGACTATGGATTTTTCTCGCATTACATCAAGTGAATTGACCTCCCCCCTCCTCTATGTGCTGTTCCCCAGTGTTTTGAATCCTAACACCTACTTTGATTTGCTGTTACAGCCTGACCTGATGCTATGTCATACACTCCCCTGCATTTAATTTCCTCCCACTCCGTAACTTTCCTATCTTCAAAGCGTCCGACGAAGTGGGATTTTCTCCCACGAAAGCTCATGCGATTAATAAATCTGTTAGTCTTTAAAAGTGCCACAAGACTCTGTTGTAAGGAAAGGGATAGCTAACAACTCAGAAAATATCATAGTGCCACTGCATCAACTCCATGTTACTCCCACACCTCAAATAGTACGTGCAGTTCTAGTTACCCCAGTCTCAAAAAAGGTCTATTAGAGTTAGAAGAGAAGGACAATAAAAATGATTAGGGACACAGTACATCTTCCACACATGGAGAGATTAAAATGTCTCGGACTGTTCAGCATAGAAGAGAGATAACTAAAGGAGGGGATCTGATGGAGGTTGGTAAAATCATAAATGTTGTGGAGAAAATGAATAAGGAAATGTTATTTATCACTTCACATAGCACAAGAACCAAGGGTCACCCAGTGAAATTAATAGGCAGCCGGTTTAAAACACATACAAGGAAGCACTTTTGCACACAACACAGCCCAGCTGTGGAACTCATTGCCAGAGGATGTTGTGAAGGCCCTAAGTATAACTGGGCTCAAAATAGAATTTGTTAAGTTCATGGAGGGTAGGCACATTAATGGCTATTATCCAAGATGATCATAGTCATAACCCCATGCTCTGGGTGTCTCTAAACTTCTGAAGATAATCGTGGACAACAGGGGACAGATCATTCAATAATGGCACTGTTCTGTTCATTCCTTCTGAGGCAACTGGCACCAGCCATTGTTGCAAGATGTTTTTAGGTTCTTATATTAAGTGATCTATCATCTTTGCCTTTAGGGAAAACACTTGCAGGACGGGAAATTTTACTGATGGTAACTCATTACATATAACTTTCTTGTTCTCATCGCTTCTGAGGGGAGGTTTTTGTCTAAAATTATCTACCCAGATAATCGAGCAGTTCCCAACCTGGGGGTGGGACCTTCTTTGGGGTGCACCAATGATTCCAGAGGGTCCATGAGACCAGTAATATTGTGGTAATTTAGCTCCCTCCTCCCCCCCAGACTCCATGCCAGCTGGGAGCTGCCCTCCCATACTCTGTGCTGGCTGAAGTGGGGAAGCAGCCCCAATATCCACGGTGACTGGAGCAAAATAGCAGCTTCCATCCCACGCCCCACCCCCTCCTCAGCCTGACCAGATCAGGAACACAGCTAGCACTTTTAAAGACTAACATTTATTTATCACATGAGCTTTCGTGGGAGAAAATCCCACTTTGTCAGGCACGTGAAGATGGAGAAATACAGATGAATGGGAGGAAAATAAATGCAGGGAAGGGTAAGTCATAGGATCAGGTCAGACTGTTACAGCAAATCAATGCAATTGTTTAGGTTCAAACAGTGGAGACCAGCGTATTATAAGGAGGTGAAGGAAAACTGAAAGCAAAATTACCTGTTGTAATGGGAAAAAAAACCCAGTGTCCCTATTTAACCCTAAATTGACGGTGTCAAATTTACATATGAATCCCAATTCTGCAGTTTCTCTTTGAAGCTTTGATTTGTTGTCCATTTGCCTAAGTATGGCTATTAATAGATGATTAATGGAGTGATCAGGAAGATTGAAGTATTCTCCTATTGGTTTTTTAATGTTATTTCTGATGTCAGATTTGTGTCCATTTATTCTTTTGCACAGAGACTGTCCTGTTTGTCCAATGTATAAGGTGGGGGGGGGGGAATTTCTGGCACATGATTGCATAAATCACATTGGTGGATGAACAGGTGAATTTGCATTGATTTGCTGCAACAGTCTGACCTGATCCTATGACTTACCCTTCCCTGCATTTATTTTCCTCCCATTCATCTGTATTTCTCCATCTTCAGGTGCCTGACAAAGTGGGATTTTCTCCCACGAAAGCTCATGTGATAAATAAATGTTAGTCTTTAAAAGTGCCACCAGACACTGTTTGTTTTACTCAGGAAAGAGTAATTTATTAATTATTATGCAATTTAATGTTATCATTATGTGTGTTTATAGGGGCTATATATGATTATGGCCAGGGGAGGGAGTTGGGGGGAGCGTGTTTTACCTATTGTTAAGTAGTAGGGCTTTCACTCAAAAAGGTTGGAAACCGATCTGCAGATATCAAGATATCCATACACAGGACCTCCACTCCTTAAGTTTTCCCTGCTTAGGATCTCTGCTACCGTAGTCCCCTACATACACTTTGCCCCTCACCATTTCCCAGAGTCTTCTCCCACACAAACCCATAAATGGGTGGGTGGGTGAATGAGTGAGTGGATGGTGGGAGACACAGATCAGAAGGTAATGTTGCAATCATTTTAAAGTGACATGCAGCATGGCCACTGGGATGTACATCTCTCATCTCCTCCCTCCCCCCAGTATGTCATCCTTCCACCCTTTCCTTTTCCAAAGTACTTTTCTCAACAAAAACACACTATTATACCAAAAAGGCACAAATAATAATGTTGAAAGGCAGTAATTTGGAAATGGGGTGTGTGGAAAAGGGAAGGTTGAGGGGGACACAATTAAAGGTCACAGCATATGTTCTGTGGTAGCAGGGTAAAGATAGCGTGTAAGCTTGTGAGTCAAGGAGTAAGAAGATTTTTACTATTAGGTTGCTTAAATTTTCATTACCTTGTTTTTATAAAAGCCAGGAATTTTATGATGGAGGTAGCAACTCTAACCACTTCATCACAAAGGATTTTAGATGTTCTGATAACAGCAATAATAAATGCTTCATTTTTATATAGTTCTTCTCATTTGCAGATCAGAGACTTTACACAGAGAGTATCCCCGACCCTGTTTTACAGCTGGGGAAACAAACACAAAGAGATGAAGTGACTTGCCCAAGGTCACCCAGCAGAGAAGCGGCAGAGCGGAGGTCTTTCCACCAAACACCCAGCCCAATTACAGATGTTCTAAAAGATCAGTGGAATATTTGTAGATATTAAAAAGTTGAACCTGACTGAATAGTAACACATTACTTCTTAAATTGGTTAAATATGCAACAAAATATTGCCTTAACGCACTATCAAATACAAAAAGAACAGTGTAATAGATATGTTACTTTTATTTTCTAGCTATAGAGGGTCAGGTTTTCAAAGTCAGGCACAACTGCCCATTTACACGTGTGTGTACACATAAGTTATGCATCCAGAGAGGGGCCTAATGTGCACATGCAAGTACCCGATTAAATATGTGACCCCTAATATGACTTTTGGATTACAGTTTTCAATAGCAGTACATGCTGTCCTTTCAGATTTCATAAAGCGAAAAATCATATTCTTGAGATACATCAGAAAAGTTACTTCCTTCTCAGTTGCTACACCCTCTCACAAAGTACATGGCTTACACTAAAAGCATCCAGTGTCTTTGCATGGAAAAACTGCTGATCCCATTTCGCTGGCTGGGAACGTAACATCATTGTCCATTAAAGTGTTTTCTGAATCAGAGAGTTAAGTATGTGCTTACATTGCACTGATGTCAATGGAAGTCAAACTCTTGCTTAAATGGTTTCCTGAATTGAGATATTAAAAATAAACATAGATCAAGCCATCGGTATGATACTGCTGTACATAGTTAGTTAGGATGACTTTTTTTTTTTTTTTTTGCACTTAAATTAGATACTTGTCACAGAAGCCAACAGTGTTCAGCCTGGGTGCTTTCCAGATTATTAAAGCTAACGGAAATAGAAACTATTTTAAAAGGGCAAGCTCAAGATGACTGTTGGCACAATGACACATTGTGTTAGAGATTTTTTTAAAAAAATTACTAGAACAAGCAATACAAGATGTTTTTCCTATTAAATGTGAACTCTGCAGTAATAACATTTGATGGTAAAAATGTCAGGCTCTACTGTGTGATGCAGAGCCTCTGTCAAACACCATCATTTCATGCACTCAGAAATGCTGTTTAACAGTTCATGAGAAAAAATTCTGAAAATTATTTTGTTCTGAGACTGCTTTTACAATCCTCTGTAGGTTTTAGAAATGAAGGCGTTTACATTCCATCTTCTCAATCTTATTTAACATTGCCCTGACTGAGCTAAATATGGGCCCCAACAGAAGCTTCTTGAACGGCAATTAACTTCAGTGAGAATTCTGGATAATCAGGAAATACAGGATAGGCCCTAATACAAGTGGCCAAGGCTATGAAGTACACTCAGACTGCACAGGCCAATGGAGGCTTTAACATGCTGCATATAGAAAAAATAAGCCAATATTTGAGTAGCAGTTATTTTCTTCCTTCTGACTGCTGGCTCATAAATCAGGACAGGGGGAAGCTTAGTGGTCCTGAAAGTATCTGCAGTCATTTAGCAATGTTTTTTATCCATGGAGGGTCAGAATATGCGACCATCTTGTTTAATCTCCTACTTCCATTGCAATATGATTTTAGCAGCCTATAGGTCACCAACAAGGTAAGACAAGAAAGAGACTAAGGGCCTGCCTACACTTACAGCACTGCTGTATAAGCTTTCGGGGGAGAAAATCCCACTTCGTCAGACGCCCACAAAAGCTCATGCGATAAATAAATGTTAGCCTTTAAAAGTGCCACAAGACTCCTTGTTCGTTTTGCTGAACTAGTCTAACATGGCTACCCCTTTGGAACTTGGCAGCACAGCTGTGCTGCTTTTTGAAGGCAATACTTATGCCAGCAGAATAACTTCTCCTGTCAGTGTTAATATTCCACTTCTGTGAGAGGAAGTGGCTACACTGTGCTATCTATAGCAGGATTTCAGTCAGTGTAAGTGGGTTGTTCAGGTGCGGATTTTCCACATCCCTGCGTGATGTAGTTATACCAATGTAAGTTCATAGTGTAACCAGGGTTAGGGACAGATTGTCACTAGTCTTTTCTGAAAACATGGGAAACTGTAGGATAGAGGGAATAAGAGGGAGACACTTCTGCTTTTATGTCCCTGTGCAAAAGCTGGCTCTAGCTGGAGTAGGTAACATAAGCTCTCTACTACGTCAAAGGTGCTAACAAATCTAGCTACTTCAAAAGGGACTGGAAGAGTGCGACCATCTTTTTTTACCCACCTCGCTCTGCATGTTAGTGAAAAGTCAACTAGGCATGCTGGACACACACAACATGTGCCACATATTTGCAGAGTTGGAAAGGACTGATTCATGGATCACACCCTCAGGTCAAGTCTTCAGCAAGTGTCACTGGAGAAAGTCTTGAAGTGTGGCAACCTACTCATACTCTGTCCTTCAATATAGATAATGGCTTTAAAGCCATGATCTGACACAAATGCTTCATAAAGCCTGGAAGCTGGGACTATAAGCTATTTCCAGATCATGAAATGGTATAAAGCACTTCTAACTCTGACAGTTTGAAAAGACCGAGCATATCTGTCTGAATTGGGCTAGAAGACAAGCAAGCGGGTAATTATAATATTGGGATCACATATCTGAGAATCTGCGAGAGCTAGGAATCATACCATAGCCTCATACATTCAAAAGATGGCAATATGAATTCCATTTGTATAATCCACAGTATCCAGCACAGGTGATTATTGAGATCTCTGACATTAAGATGTATTACTGGCTCCTCGATCTAGCATCATGAACATGGCAAGTCCCACATGTCAGACCAGTGTAACTTTAATTTCTTAACTGAAGTCCACTTTATGACAGAGTATAAGGCATTTTTCTGATCTGTTGTGGAGTTTATTTCTCTTTAGGGAAGTGAGGACTTTTATAGTATTTCACATGGGCGTTAGGCTGCTGCTAACCCACAGGTTCCCTTAACATTTCAGGTAAAATGCTACTTATAAAAATCTGAGTGGGGAAGATCATTAAAGAGCTTGCTTACAGGGACATCTCTGGACTGTCCTCTGTAATCCCCTAAATTAGGAAGCCTATACATGTGTTTTGTGTCATTACGGGACTGAGCTGGCTGAAAATAGTGCAAGTTGGAATTCGTATCTGGAGCTTTCTGATACATCATCACTGGCACATACCAAAAATAAACACTTAAATAAAAAAAACAGTCAGAGAAAAAGTTTCTAAAAAAATATTTTGCAAAACTCAAAGTGTCCTTACATGAAGTTTCACCTTTCTTACCAAACAATATAAATACACTGATATATACTGAAATAATTCTTAATCATTATTTACTTCTATTACTGTAGCACTTAGAGGCCCCCACCAAAACTGGAGTCTCTCTGTTCTAAACACTGTATAAATGCTTAGTAAGAAGCAGTCCCTGCCCGCTAGAGCTTACAGTCTAAAAAGAAAAGAGTACGTAATGTGACCCTAAAAGACCAAAGCCTGTGTCACACTGGTCATCACAATCCTCATACTTCTGACAAGGGGAAGAGCCACAGCTCTTACTCTGGATGATCATATGCAAACTGAACATTGTATCACTCATAGTGAACACCCATTTACAGGCTGAGCGAAATTCTAATCAATATATTACGGGGGCTGGAAGAAAAATAAATCAGTAGAAGTTACCCTGTTTAGGAGTAACACAATGAACTCTTTATAGTGTATCTGAGGTACAGAAAACCCCCCAGATATTCCTCTAGTCTGTTAGGACAAGCTGCCAGCAGGTTTGAACTTTTCAGCAGGGTAGAAAAGAGTGGGGAAAGAACTTGGGACATACTATTTAGCAAGAGATAACGGAATGTTTGTTAGCCAAGTTTAGTCCCTGGAAGATATATACCGATTTTGTTTTATATGTAATCACTTGTTTCCAATATCCCCACACTCAATCACTTGAATATCTTTATTTATAATAAACTTATCCTTGTTTTCACTGTATATGTATATCAAAGTGCTGTGTGTCAAGCAAAGTGGTGGGTTTATATGCTGGTGTGTAGCAATAGTCTAGGAATAGCAGATCTGTAGAGCCCTACAGATCCGTGGGTATCTGCTTTAGATCCATGGATAACTGCATCCGCAGGTGCGGATATCCACAGCCCCACTGTTGCAGATTGGTCGCAGCTGCAGATTCTATTTTTATGCTCAATCCCTGCAGCTGCTGCTATGATCTGCTTGTCAACAGCACACAGGGGAACAAAGAAGTACTCCAGCCAATCCCTGTTGAGCTCTGATTGGTGGCCAATCAGAGTCTCAGACACAACAGGCTGGGGCTTGGAGAGACATCACTCACTGTCAATCAGTTAGCATGCTGGTCTTTGATTGGCTCATTCCCCATGCCTTCCCCGCCCATTTCTCCATTTTCTTGTTTGTGGTTCAGATGCCATGCTGTCAATCAGAAATTTCACTGGTGGCCAAGGAAATCTGATTGACAGCACAGCATGCAAATTACAAACAAGAAAAGGAAAAAATGGGTGGGACCCATGTGGTGAATGAGCCAATCAAATGCTAAAATGCTGACTGTGAACCCATGCTCCGTTGCGGATGCATTTCTGGATCCATATAAAACATGACATGCAGATCGCAGATCGGATGAAGACTGACAGTGGGCGGATGCAGTCCAATTCCAGATACACATTTTTGTATCCGTGCAGGGCTCTACAGATCTTGACAGTTCTGAGAGTGTTCAGTGGAACAGGGACTGAGTACTCAAGTGATATCCAGAGGACTTGGGGATTGATATATACCCATCACTAGTCTGTCTGGGGAGAGCTAGGTCTGTGGAAGCCAGGAATGCAGCAGTTATGTTGCTGAAGGCTGGTGGTTTCAGGCAGTTGATCTATAGCAGAAACAGATAAGGTTCCCTCAGGCTAAGGACCTCACAATGCAGGTACTCTTGGGAAACATCCCAGGAGTACAGAGCGTGAATGTTCTGTATTTTATTCTGTAATGTAATCTTCAGTATTACATTTTGGGGTTTTTTGTTTGTTGGTTTTGCTTTTTCGTCTTTCAGATATTAAGACAAAAATTGTTTCTTCCATTTTTCTCTGGTTCTCAGAGGGCCATATACCAATTGGCTTAATAGCAAGTGAAGAAAGAGTGCAAGTGATATGATCCATCTTAAAACACAGGCATTCTCCAGATAAAAACTAGCTGAATTGATGTGTACTATAAACCTTCCTTTCTGCATAAGCCTATCGTTTATATTTTACATTGTTGGTATAGTTAACTAGGAGATCAAGTGACATGACTAAATCCAATTTATAGCAAGAAAAATCTACCAACCAGAAAGTCTGGGAATGTTCACAGAAAAATGGGTATTTAGAGTTAGGAACCTATAGGCTTCTTTGGGTGCTTAAATAAGGAGTTAAAAGTCTAATATAGTTACCCATTTTTAAAATCTTGGTCAGTTCACAGAATTCGCTTGTTTTTATCTAAGGCATAAGTGTCAAAGTGTTTAATAATGTGTTCTTTAAAATATTTATTCAAACATTTTTGATAAATTGTAAGCATTTTTAACAATAAACCTGATTTCAATTATTTTTTGCTATGCCATCAGGTTTAATTTACTCAAATATAGAGACCTCGCATATAAATATAGTATTTACAGCCAAGTGAACATTAGAGGTATTTTGATAGTTGTACACTACAACCTACTTCCTTTGTCCTTCAAAAGAGTTAATTATATCTAAGATTTCTTTCAGTCACTATAGTCATTGCTGCAGTATATTTCAGATGTCTGAGAAGATACTCAAATCTTTTTTTTTTTTTTAAAGTCATTGACTAATCACATTACTGAGGCTTGTGAACAGGTTTTTTTTTAAATGTCAAGATTTTCAGTGCTAAAACATCAGTAAGACTTCAGTTTAGGGTGACTTTAGCAGTGTGCCCTTTAGATACTTACCATTGCTAAAGTCACGAACAGGTTAACACCAGGCTCATCTCAGAAATTAACCTGTCAAAAAGCCAACTCGAACTTCATTAGAATAGCTTGGCACCATATATTTTTTAAAATCAAATCTCCACAATAAAAGGAAGATTTTGTCAGATATACAAATGATTCAATTTTAGATTCATGCACAGAAATCATATTTTAAAAATGGTGATAGAACACTTAGCTTATTCTTCCACCTTTTCATTATACTATGAAGTGTATGAACACTGAAATGACTACATTTTGTTCCCCTTCTACCTAAAGAACATTAGAAATGGTTTAGTCATAAAACTTTTAAGAAAAAATGTTCCTTTTGCTTCCATTATTTTCTTCCCCATTTCAATCATTAACCTCCCAAACATTTCTGTTCTTTGCATTGGCTATAAAAGAATGTAGACTAAAAACACAAAATAGTACAGCTGCTAGTAATAAAACATAATGCTTCTCAGTGTGGGCTGATTATGATAACGGTAAATATAGAAATAATAATATACATATGTTAGAATTGGGGATCTGGGATAAAAGTTGTTTCATTTATTCCCATAGACTTCCTAACATGCAGCAATTTTGAAAAGTGAGATAAATTACTTACAGTAATTCTCTGAACCACAACTGAGTCATACACAACTGAAGTTCCAGCCACTGAGATCAAAGCTAAAAATTTTACATTTCTAAGCATGAAATCATCAGAGTTTTATTTTATTTTATTTCATCACCTAAGGCTTGAAACATTCAAACAACAGTCTACTGTCCTCAACCTTTATTCAAAATACTTCAAGAGCTAAATGCCTATGCAATCTGTGCCTGTAAATTAACGTATCATATCAACAGAGCAATTTGTTAATTTTTAGAAAAGTGCTCATGTGATAAAGCAGTATCAGGTAAGCAGCCTCTATTAAGGAAGTTCATGATTAAAAGTCTTTCAGTTCCAGTATTTTTAATTCCTTATTTAAAAAATAGTGAAGTTGTCTAATTTATGGTATCAGCTAAAGAAAGATGCTGGTCTTTTTCATATAATGTGCAAGATGAAAAAAACAAAATAGTTGTCTGTAGTATGTGAAGCAAACATGGTCGATGTTATTAAAAGAATTTTGACTTGCTCATTAAGTTAGTTAGTCAGGCTTAAATTGTGTTCAACATATGTCTATTACATCTATACAGACTGCTTTAATTAAACTTGCTGGGGTTCATTGCCATAAAATAACTGCATGAACAGTGCAACATTTTGTAAACTTGCTTGCACTGAAATACAATTAAATATACATTTAATAAGACTAATAAAAGTACTATAAAAAGGATATTAACTGTTATTTTTACAGTTCTTCTCTGAATTAGTGTTAGATACAAACAATCCTCAGAGTTCATAATTCACTGAAAAACGTTAGCTATCAGTCATGTATTCAGTGATGTGTGTTTCTGAATGCAATATTTCTTATACAAAGAAAAAATCTTAATAAAAATTCTAAAGCTATTTGTGTACATTTAAAAAACATCTCAGTGCCACTCAATGTTTTTAAACTATGACAATGGAAAAATTAACTGGCATTATGCAGTTTTAAACAGTCAAACTACAAACAGATGGAGAAAACCATTTTTAATTTAGAAAGAAGTCAATTAAATTTTCATGTAAACTCTTAGGGCTATGTCTACACTTACTAAAGTTAGCTCGAATTAGTTAATTCGAACTAACTAATTCAAACTAATTTTAGTTAGTTTGAACTTAATTCGAACTAGCAAAATTTAGTTCAAACTAAGCAAGTGCCATTCAAGGCACTTGCTTAGTTCAAATTAGCGAATTGCATTGAGTTCAATGGGCCAGTTAGTTCGAACTAAGCAATTAGTTCGAAGTAACATGGCCACATTGGTTAATTCGAACTAACTAGTTCAAATTAACCCTTAGTTCGAATAGCCTGTTCAAATTAAGGAAGCCCTTAATTTGAACTAATGAAAGTCTAGTGTAGCCATGGCTTTAGTTAGTTCAAATTAAGCTTCCTTAATTCGAACTAACTTGCCAGTGTAGACATAGATTTAGCGGATACATTATCAATAATAATTAAAATGGAGCTGAACTGTAGTTCTATATAGCTATAGGGTGCTACATCATAACAGGTGAGATTTAGTTCTAGTCTCTGCCTCTTAGTGCTGGAGATAGCACGAACTAAAGACTGGAACAAGGAGTATGCTAAAATGCCTGTGAGCAACGACTTCTGGTTGCTGAACTCAAGCCATTTGGGAAGAGCCAGACACTACTCCAACTGAAAGAAATGGAAATTCTTCTCGCAGTAATACAAAGTAAGATTGAGCCTGAAGAAGGCATATGATAAGCTCATTCTGCAGCTAGAAGAACAGTGGATGCTATATAGGGCCTTAAAGGAAAACGAGTAATAGTAGAGAGAAAATAATAGTGTTTTACAATACATCTACAACAAAGAAATAAATAGTTCGTACTTTAACTAGTTAAATATAATCAATTAAATTAAAAATTCAGCGCACCCACATTGGCCATGCGGAGTTGGTTTCAGAAGCATTAACTACAGCCCCACACCCATACAATTATCACCCTAAACCCAATTCAGGTACAGCACATTTTAGGTATCTATTCAACAGTACACAAGCCCACCTAGGAATGAAAGGTAGCAAGATCGGGAGAGTGTGAAGATCAGAACCTCCAGCTCTGTCTAATTGCAGTTGCTTTCAATGAAACCACCTACAGTTCTCACTTGCTCAGGTTTCCTTTCAGCATGCTTCATCCACACACCCTATGCTCCCACATAATCTCTCTCTTGCACACAAGCACACAAATAGTTTCCCCACTTATGACATACGTTATGATTCTAAATATCCTCCACTAGGGAACTCAAGTTGGTTTACTAGAGGGTCACTCTACATACCATACCCTCTTCTTAGTATTTCCCCATCCATACCAACCCTCACCCCTTTGACTTCAATGCATTCCCAGCCCCAGAAAGAGTATTTACACCTTCTGCACTATCATACACAGCTCATCAGAGCAGGACTTACTTGCAGTAAAGCAATTGTAGTGTGTCAGCTAAGGACATACAGAATCGAATGAATTAATGGAGAATGGAATGAGGATATGGGAGCAAGTATAGAGGATCCTCAGCTGGAAAAATATGGGAATTCAAGCAACTGAATCAGTTGCTTCCCAGCCCCTTTCCCTGCCTCCTTGGTAGCCAGAGAGGCTACATTTGCAGTAACTGGTATGCTGTGGAACAGTACTCGAAAGACTACACTCTCCACCCACTGTGGCATTTGAACTCGTAGGCTTTAACTAATTCTTCAACTTGCCAAGAGGGAGACCATTCAAACCATTTGGGCATTTGTATTGGAAATAAAGCATTTTATGCATGTTCAGATGGCTTTAACCAGCATGGAACACTGAATTACTGGGGCAAAGGTAAGTCTTTGCGTTTTTATCAAGTAAAGAAAGCTTCCACACACATTTGGAGCAATGGAGGAAGGGGAAAAACAAGCACCGAGCCTATAAAAATTAAAAGGCCTGATTTTTCAGATGTGGTGGATGTCTATAGCAACTGACATCCATTGAGGTTGTAGGTAGAGTTAAGTAGAAAGCTGTTTTCCCATCGCAGAAAAAAAATTCAAGATTTTAGGTTTTTTTCCTCATCATAAGATGGAGAAATCTAGACTTTTTTATAAACTGTTCAGGTGAAGAAAAACATTTTATTTTGTTTCATTTTGATTTTGAACTTTTCTATTTTTTTTTTTTACTATAAATTATATTTGAAATGAAAAGTCATTTCAAAATAACTTTATTTAGAAAATGTTTTGATAATTTTGAAACCCTTCCCTCCATTCCCCCCTTGAAGTGGCAAATTTGTCAAAACTGACATTCCACGAAAAGTTAACATTTTGATAAGTCAGTATTTTCTAAAGAAGTTATGTTTCATTGAGAAATGTCTCACAATCTCCAATTGCAGGTACTGAGCAAGCAGGCCCTAACCGCAATTAGTGGTGGTAAGAAAAAATGGTAATAAAAGTTTCATGACAGCAAGTTTTAAGCAACATCCCACTCACAGGGTGTTCAGTTAGGAATCCATGCAGACTTTCGGTGTATTGAGACATGAGGCTGTTTAAACGTCACTTAAGAAGCCTGCCTATGCTGTTGGAGTTTTTTCTTCAAAGAGTAATTTTGTTATCACAGCAGCTCATTTCTGTGAGACTGTAAAACAGAGTTTCAGTTTCAAAGGGTTTTGCTTCCATCAGAGTTACTAGCATTTTTAAAGCGCTCATTGGTTAAAATGAATTCTATAGATATTAAACCCAACTAATTATTTAAAGCTTTGCTAAATGCTCGTTGCAGAGCAACTTCAACTTCAGAAACTTCCTCTATCTGTGCAGAATACAGAGTAATGAAACACTGAATCACCCTCCTGTGCACAGTAGCGTTTGTTCGGTGATAGTGAGAGAAGCGTACTGTGAGAAGAGCATGAGTCATGAATTCCTCAGTTCTAATTCTAGAATGTGAACCCAATTCAAAGGCCCCACTTGATGTAAAATGTATCTGACCACCTCCATGGCTCAAGGCCATCTTTAGTATATCAAATTTATGCTTTGTTCCCTTCACTCCATCCATCTCTCCATCCAACGCTGCTCCAAGTTCAACCGTTGGTCCTAATCTTCCTAGTTATACTGCATTAGAGTACCATATCAGATCCCAACTACATTAGACACAGCAAATCCATCCATGAAGCTGTAAAGCAGTTGCGTTTCACTGGAACAATGAAAATCTTAATTGCCAATTTTTCACCTTGGTGGTCTTCCCATTTTTGTTGAAAAAGACTTGTTTGTTGTATGATGTATATTGTTAACTTTCCCACCTTCATAGATGTGGTGAGTGTTGAATCTTCAACAAAGGCTTCACCCCTCCAAAATATCAATTAGTCATTGAAATAAATAGATATTAACAACCAAACAACAAAACAAAAAGTTTTAATGAGGCCCTTTCCCTCTCAACTGCTCTGATTTTAATCTCTTTATTTTTGTGATATTATCACTTCATTAGTTTCTACAGGAGAGAAAATCCATAAAAACAATCCCTTCAGGACTTCTATATACATCAAAGTAGTAAAATAATGCACAAGCTCAATTTTTTCTTAAAAGTCATCTTCAAAATTGTAACAGGAGTCCCACTTTATAAGTGTATACAATAGCTGGAGAAAATATTACATTTTAAAAATTACTTCTATAACTTTATTGCAAACCTGATGTCCCAGTACAGATATAACATCTTTTCCTACATAGAATGAACTTGCCAACTTCTACTGTACTGTTAACTATATTAATATATACTATCTGAGTGCTGATTCGCAAGAGTATAAGAGAGGAGGCTGTTGATGAGGGCCATAGGTCAACCAGTTTATCCCACTGAGACAATGTGATTCATAAAATAGACATTTTCTAAATGTCTGAGAAACTATTCCACATAAACTCCCCCATAAAAGAACACAAAGTATAATGTAAAATCTTAACTGTCCAGAAGGTCTGACGCACATAGACATGACGGGGTCAAGCAAACAGTGATCTAATATAAAAACTATTCAGTTACAGAGATCTAAATATGAAAACTAAAAATGTCCATCGTATTTGCACTTAAACAGAGAATTGCAAGAGAAGAATTATTTTAGTATATTCTAATAAATTAATCATAAAATGCAAATACCTGTATACTCTAGCTATTTATCTGTGTACTAATTTCACTGGTTGATGGGAATAAAAAAATTTAAACTTTTTTCTAAAATGAAATAGTTTTTTTTTTTTTAAATCTGAATTTGTGTCTGAATTCTACCTCTAAAAGGACAGACCAGCAATAGGGACATTGTGTACTTTGACAACTCCAGGAAACATTGTGCTTTCATTTCAGAAGTTTGGATTCTGCTGAATTCAATGTTCTGGAAAGGGCGTAAGATACCACTAATGTTAACTCTGCGTGATTCATGTTTTTTGTAACTCAATATACAGTAGGTTATGTTAATGTACATACTTCAGAATGACAAAAGTTTAAAAAATGGAGAAAAAAATTGAAAAAACTGCCAGTCAGCGACATCCACTCTTCCTCTCTCAAAATAATCTTGGGCTTTTCACAAACATTTTAAAAGAAAAATGTAGGCGCTGACACCAGATACTATTTTTGCAAATGGAAAAAATCTTAGTTAATGCACAAAATCTGCTCATAACTCTCCATTTTTCCCTCGGAAGAGTATTCCAAAATACCAAGTAACTGACAGATAGGGCTAGATCAGCCCTACCAAAATGTCTCATAACCAAGCTATTTCTAAAACTTTTACATAACCAGTGATGTTTAAAATATCACAGAGATTCTGTAACAGCAATCAGCAATACTAAATAAATGGAGATACAACTATCTGCCCTGCAAAGTGAATCTCAACTTCATATACTTTATGTGCTGTTTAGTTGCACAAAATAGATTACATATATATTACATGAACTCAATTAATCTATTGCTTTCACTGAGCATCCAACAAAATACTAAATTACTGTCCTCATTTAAAGAGAGTCAAACCTGCAAGTACAATAAATGATACTGTGTAAACCAGTGGTTCCCAACTTGTAGCCCAGGTGCCAAAAGTGACCCACGAGGGCTTTCAAAGTGGACCACTTCTCCCCTCCTGCTGGCTGCAGAAGGAAGCTACTATGGACACAGGCAGAGTGTATTGCTGTGTGACTAAAAGAAAAGTGCAGGCTCCTTGCTGCAGCCAAGGGGACAGAAGATCAGCACTCCCCTCCCTCTGGCTATAGCAGGGAGCACAGGAAAGTACTCAGGTGCTGCGATCCCTTCAGAGCTAGAGGGAGGGAAGCACTGATCTTCTGTCCCTCTCACTGCAGAAGGGAGACACTGACTGCATAGGGAGCCACAGGGAGTTACAGAATGTGTGGTTTCACTGCTGCAGCCAGGGGTGGGGGGGGATGACAGAGCCTCCTCACCAGGGACATTGCTGCCCGCCCCTCCTTCAAAATACTCAGGGCATCCTCCCCCCCACCAAAGCCATCGCCCTCCAACCACCCTCCACGCCACGATCCCCCACCAGCCCCAATCCACACCCTCCCCACCCCCCACCAGCCCCGATCGGAGCAGTCCTGGGCCAGCTCGCTGCCCAATCTGGACCAGAGCCCAAGCCAATGCTGGGCCCAGCCCCGCTGGCCCTGAGCCCACTCCCATCCTCCATCTCCCCATTCTCTCCCACTTGTCCAGTGGACCCCACAGCACTTACCTGTGCTGTCAGGCTCCATGCTGCTGGGTCAAAAAGGGAGGGATTTAAATTTCCCTCTTCTCCCACCCTGCACCACACATCTCAGCGACTTGGTGCAGGGGGGGAACAAACCCCTGCTGGCTCCAGCTGAGCTCTCCTCCCCAGCAGGCAAAGAGCTCAGGCAGGCTGTCTGTGCCTGCCCAGGGGAGAGATTCGGGGCACTGGCTGCACATTCAGGGCCCGTGTCTCCTCCCTGCCCCCATGCCCAGTGCCAGAAACGCCCATGCTCTTCACTGATCTTCTCTCTGGCTGGAGGTGGGGGGAGAGAAAGGGTGACTGCTGGTGGAGACTGGTGGCCCTTCCGAGTGGTAAAAATTGTATCTGTGGCCTCAAGCCAAAAAAGTTGGGAATCACAGATGTAAATTGAACCACGTCTCACATTAGAAGTTGCGGTAGAAACTTGACAGAATGACAAATACTTTCATCTCTAAACTAAAAGTATGTACTTTATAAAAGCACACAAACTAATCTCCCTAATATATGGTTATCTAGTCTATTCTTAATTTATATATACTATCTCAACGGCTTATGTCAGTAAAGTATTCATAAACATTAAGTACTGTAGCAGCTTACATTAATTTAAACCTGTTATGTAGTTCTTAAATTCTATTTCAAAGCATATAATAAAGCCCACTACTGTGTGAAATTCCATTCTAATCATCCTGAAACAATCATATCTGCTAACCATCACACAAAAGTTCATGCACCTGAAGCTCTCTGATAGAGAGTGGAAATACATAGTAGGAATACATGACAAGGGATATTATTCTTGATCTTAATATCTCCAAAATTGTTCTGGCAATCTACACTCAAAGTACACAAGTCTGCTACCGAAATATGAGAAAGGTAAAGATAGAGTAGGTTACAGAACACATTGTTTTTGTTAATTTTTTTTTAATTCTGAAAAAAAATATATAAGTATAATTAGGGAGGAAGTTTCAACATCTCTTTGGTATCTTGGCACTACATTTTGAGCATAATTATAATTTTGGCTATTCGCTTCTATCATCAAACTATGTTTACCAAGACATGTTATATGACTGCCTTTCAAACCCACCTTACATATGAATTGACACACTAATAGATTTTTAAGGCCAGAATGGGCCATCATGATCATATAGCTCAAACTCCTGCACATAACATCTGTAAAAAACTCTCCCTCACTCTGCCAGCACAGAGAGGAGTGGAGCTGAGCAGTTGGATGCTGCGTCCTGGGTTCAGTTCTAGTGCTGGAAGACTTCCACTTCTATGTATTCTGGGCAGTCTTCCAGCACTAGGATCAGGAGGCAGCATCCAACATCAAGGCAGCACTCCGCTGTGCATTGGTCTGATCCAGCAGAGAGGATCTAGAGCAGGGGGGGCTGTGGGGTTGAAGTAGGGAGTCAGTCACCAGTGAGCAGCAATTGCTTTAACTGCTTTCCACAGTGGGGTCGGAGAGGGAATTGGACGAACTCTTTGAGCAGTTGGATTCCTGCCCCCGCACACTCCGTTGAGCACGTCTCTATGGGACGAGTCATGGAGCCTCCAGAGGAGGTTGCTTCTACACCCACATAGTCTGGCTAAGTACCAGCAGGCTGCAGACAAGAAAGATGTGCAGGGGGGCCCCTCTGTGGTCCCTGGGGGTGGGGAAAGGGATTCAAGTGACATTGTGTCTGTGGCAGGATCCTTGCTACTCCTCCCTAGAGCCTTCCCCATTGCTCCCCACCATCCCCTTGCCCAGAATTCCTGCCTTTATTCTCCTCCTGTCCCTCACCCCATTTCCCCTCTACCCTTCCCATCTCTCCAGCCCAACAGCCTTACCTTTCCTCAGCTGCTGACATTATATGATAATATTTTAACATCATTGTATTGTTTATAGTATTTTAGTGATGTCAGTAAAAGTTTATCATGTCAGTAAAAAAAACCCTCAACTTCAGATCCTCATGTAAGTAAAAACTAAAATGTAAGGTTGGCAACTCCGCCTACTCCTGTAATAGATGCATCACTTTTGGCTGAGTTATTGAACTTCTCAAACCAGGATTTAAAGATTTCAAGTTGCAGAAAATCCACCATTTACACTTCTTGAAACTTGCAAATGACCTGTGCACAATTCTGAGGAAGGCAAAAGAAACCCAATCCAACCACCCTTCTATGCCTCTGCAAACCAGGGTCTCTGCCAGTCTGATCTGGGATGAAAATCTCTTTCCAATCCCATATATGGAGATCATTTGGATTCTGAGTACGTCAGCAAAACCCAATAGACACACACCTGGAAAAAGATTCTCTGTAGTAACTCAGCATCTAGTGTCTCATCTGAAGCCACTGGTGATATTTACTACTAGCAGTCACAGATAAGCCACATGCCATTTTGTAGGCAATCTTATCATACTATCACCTCCGTAAACTTTTCAAGCTCAGTCTTGAAGCCCATTAGGTTTTTTGCCCCCCACTGCTCCCTTGGAAACCTGTTCCATAATTTCACTTTTCTCATGATTAGAAAGCTTGGTCCAATATCAGACTTAAACTTGTTGATGGACAGTTTATATCTATTTGTTTTTGTGTCAGCATTGATGTTTAATTTAAATAACTCCTCTCCCTCCCTGCTATTTATTCCTTTGATGTATTTATAGAGAACAATCATACCTCCCCTCAGTCTTCAATTTCTTAGGTTAAACAGGCAAGCTCCTTAGGTCTCCTGTCATATGGTAGGTTCTCTATTCCACTCATCATCACAATAGCCCTTCTCTGCATCTGTTACAGTTTGAATTCATATTTCTTAAATATGGATGGCCAGAACTGCACAAAGTATACCAGATTAGGTCTCACTGGTGCTTTGTACAATGGCAATAACACTTCCCAAACTCCACATCCAACACACCCTACGATTGCCTTAGCCTTTCTTCATGGCTGCATCACAGTGGAAACTCAGAGTCATCCTATTGTTAACCAATACACCCAGGTCCTTCTCCTCCTCTGTTATTTCCAATTGATATGTCTTCAGCTTATGGGAAAAATTCTCACTGAAAGCTCCCAAGTTCATGACCTTGCACTTTGCACTACTAAATTTCATATCATTTCTATGTTACTCCACTTTTCATGGTCCTCCAGATTTTCTTGTGTGATATCCAGTCCTTCTTCATACGGTAATATCTCCCAATTTTGTGTCATCTGCAAATTTCATTAGCACAATCCCATTTTTCTGTACGAAGATCATTAATGAAACTATTACATAAGATTGGTCCCAAGGTGGATCCCTGAGAAACTCCACTAGTAACTCTCTCCAGCATGACAATTTACCTTTCAGTATGACCCATTGCAGTCTCCAGGTCCTTATCCATCTTTCAATCCTCATATTAATTCTCATCTTCTCCAATTTAACTTATAAGTTGCCTGTGGAACAGTATCAAATGCCTTACCGAAATCCAAGTAGATTAGATATACTGCATTTCCTTTTTTTAAAAATATCAGTTATCTTCTCAAAGAAAGAGATCCAGTTGATCTAACACCATGTACCTTCTGTAAAGCCACATTGTATTTTTTCCCCAATTACCTCTCTGTCTTTAACTACTTTCTCTTCCAAAATTGTCCAAGACCTTGCATACAAAAGATGACAAAATAACAGGCCCATAGTTTCCTGGATCATTTCTTTCCCTTTTAGACTCATAGACTTTAAGGTCAGAAGGGACCAGTACGATCATCTAGTCTGACCTCCTGCAAAATGCAGGCCTCAAGACCTCACCCACTCACTCCAGCAATAGGCCACCAACCTACGACTGAGTTATTTATCTCCTTAAATCATGATTTAAGGACTTTAAGATACAGAGAATTCACCGGTAGGTGAGCCATGCCCTGTGCTACAGAGGAAGGTGAAAACCCCCCAGAGCCCGGGCCAATCAGCCCTGGGGGAAAATTCCTTGCCAACCCCAAATATGGCGATCAGTTAAACCCTGAGCAAGTGGGCAAGTTTCAACAGCCAGTTACCCAAGAAACAATTCTCTGTAATAACTCGGAACCCACCCCATGTACTCTCCCCTCTTAGGCCACTTGTATATCCACCACATATAGCCAAATATCAGTCAATTTCCAAAAATATTTCTTAATTTCTTAAAAAAATTTAAAATTTCTTAAAAATAGGAACAATATTATCAATTCTAAAGTATTAGGGTACAACCCTGGGTTTACAGATTCATTAAAAATCCTTGCTAATGGGATTGCAACTTCATGTCAGTTCCTTTAACATTCTTGGGTAGAGTTTACTGGGCCCCCTGATTTAGTCTTATTATGAAGTTTGTGTTTGACTTCCACCTTGGCTATTGTAATCTCTACTTTCATGTCCTTGTTTCCATTAGCTACTCTGTCACTACGCCTAAGCTCTTCATTAGCCTTACTATAAACTGAGGCAAAGTCTTGGTATTGGGCCATGCCTAAATTATCTTTAATCTATACCTCATCCTCGGTGTTTAGCGAACCTATTTTTGTTTTCCTGGTTTTCGTTTTATTCATATGGCTATAAAACCTTTTACTATTGGTTTTAGTTTCATTTGCAAAATCCAACTCTGCTTGGCTTTTGGCAGTTCCCATTTTCTCCCTATACTTTCTGACCTCCAAGAAGTAGATAATTCAGCGAATCTTCCATTCCTTATAAGCATTTGTTATCTTTTAATCCTCTGTTTGAGAGGGGCTCTCATCCTATTTGGTCTGAAACCCTTCCCTATAATTATTTTTCCCCCTTGCTTGGGATGCAGGCTTCAGATAGCTTCAGCAACTTGGATTTAACATATTTCCAAGCCTCCTCCTCATTCAGATCCTTGAGTTCTTCAGTACAGCCCACTTGGCTAATTAATTCCCTTAATTTCTTAAAATTTGCCTTTTTGAAATCAAGGATCCTAATTACAAACCTATTTTTGGTTATCCTTCCATTTAGTTTAAACTGAATTAGCTCATGATCACTCACACCAAAGCTGTCCTTTCCACCCAGTTTTTGTCCTCATATCTTACTAACACTCAGGGCTAGTCTTCACTGACGACAGCAAATTTGCCAGTTCGAATTTCATCAGTTCAAATTTCCTGATCAACTGCTCAAGTATGAGAAGACCTGATCAGCTGACCAGGAAGTTCAATCCCTGAACACCACCCCAGCAACTGGGGTGGCCCTGAGTCCAACAGAGGCTCCTCCCTTCGACTCAGCACAGTGGACGTGGTGGGAGTAGGAGTTCAGAACACAGATACGCAAGTAACTAAGTAATTTGTGTATCTCCATTCGACTGCCGCCAAAAAGGGCAGGCAATGTAGACCTTCTCTCAATCTAAAGTGGCATCACCTTTTCTTCGTTTGGTGATTATTTAGTGAAGAAAGATGTCAGCTATTCCAGATCAGGCCAGTAGTCCATCTACTCCAGTTTTGTGTGTTTAACAGTGTTCAGTGCCGGAAGTTTTAGAGGAAGGTGAAACAAATTCTGCAGTAGGCAGTTCTGGAATAATCTGCCTATGGGGAAAGTTTTTTTCTGACTCCATTTAGTTAGAGTTTGGCTTAAGAAGTACAGAGGTTTTTTTACCTTCTATTTTTTAAAAAAAATTTTGTAGTCCTTACTCTAATAACGTGATATTTTCGTAAGTGCTCACCCCTTATTAATCTTGAAAATCACTTGGCCTTAAAATCTATATATTTTGTGGCAATGAGTTCCTCAGCTAATTGTGAGTTGCATTATAAGCCATTTTAAATCATTTTTAAAGTTGCTGAGTTTCAATTACATTTATCAGATTAAATCAACCAAATATTTGTTTGATTTTGCTGCAAAGCAGTATGTATAAGGGCCCCTCTGATGAGAAAAATGGCTGAGTAAATGGCAGGTAAAAAAAATTGATGTAGAAGAAGGGAGATTGTCAGACTGACTATGAAGATGATTGACAGTCACTAAACAAATATGTTTAACTGGTTGGTGGAATATGCAATTAGAAGAGCAGAGTGTGATAAAAATTTTATATCTATATCTAAATTTATATAAGAAGTTTTGTTTCTGTAAATGAAAGTAAGGCAAGTTTTCACAACACTGATAAAACCACAAGTAACTTCTGACAAAAAGTGTCAATGATTACTAAAAATGAAAATATTAATCATATGGATGTGTCAAACATTTAGATGAACTGATATTCTAATGTAGCTAAGTACTGGGAAACATTTTTCTCCTACACAATTTTATAGCTAATTTTTTTCATTATGGAAATGATTACTATTAACCATTGCTATATTTTGGTATGTATTTTTGTATACTGTTACACCACTGCTATATTTCTGTAATGATTGATATAATTTACTTAAATCATATGCTTGCACAGATGAAGCAGCACTGCAACTGATAAATATCCCAGTGTCGCTATTCCCATAGTGGCATAAAATTAGTTTATGGATTATTTTGGATTTGCAAAATGTTTAGAAATTTCCTTAGTGTTAATCTATTTCATATATGACTGTATTACAAATCAGAGAACTTTTTTTTATAGTACCTTTCATTCAAAATTGAATCTCCAACAGTTTATGTCTGACTTGAGACTATACTCACTGCAACAAATCTTCATTAATGCAGAGTTAAAAGTTGAACAACAGTACATTGCATCCTTCCAGAATGTTGAGTGCACCTTATATTTAAACCTCTAAAAAGAGGAAGGGAAAGTATAATATTTATGAAAACCAAAAAATGCAAAGGTAACATACTTACCACTTTGACCTCACAATCTTAACTCTGCCTCTGAGCACTACTCGGATCCACCTCAAAAACACATCATAAAGCACTCTAACCTTCCAAATGATTCAGAGCACTGCAGGAAAGAGCCCAAATACAGTGAAAGAAACTTGTCTTCACCAAGGTAAAAGTTGTGTTTAGGGCAGACTTAGGAAACACCAGCTAGCTACTATGCCTGACCTACATACATGATCAAGACTGAGTCTACTTCACAGAATTGATATATATTACCAGCCGTGTGCAGATGATCGGTGAAGGAGCTGAGCAACGCGGTGCTGTTGCTCTGCATGGCATCGATCAGCCCCTGCTCCTCAGCGTCCTCGTCTGACTCGGAGCTCATTGCGTACTGAGCAACCAGCTGAGATGTATTTAGAATGCTGAAGGCGACAGTGGAGATCAGAGCAGGATCCATGCTGTCGCTGTTGTGATTGCTCGCAAGTGGTGCGGTGTGTCACTGCACTGTTGAAAATAGGCGCGAGTTGCTATTGGCAACGAGGAAGACGCAAGGGGAACACAGTGCACCACGGGAAACTGAGAGTTTACCCATGGCGCTTTGCGTTCCTTTCCTTCATCCCATGATTCCAAGAGCCGATTGAGGGAAAATTGAACTATGGGATAAGTGCCCAGAATTCATTGCGCTATACCGCGATATTGCAAAGAATTCTGTTGCGTTGCAAGGAGCAATGTGTGTACGTGCTCTCCCGCAATAAAGGTCACGTGTTTTTTATAGCACGATTGCCATGTTGTGCTTTAATCTGATCGTGTGTACATAGCCTCAGAGAGACAATACTTAAGGCACAACAGCAAACCATGATCTGAAGGAAAAACAGAAACAATAGCAAGAGGCCATAAATCCATCAGGAGCTCTTTAAATTATCCAAAAATCAAAAAGGAATCCCAAAAGTGGAAAACATGGACAAACTGCTAAGGATGAACAACAAAAGAATAAGACAAGCATGTAGGGACAATAATAAAAAAAAGCAAAGGCATAAAATGAGTTACATCTAGCAAGAAACATAAAAGGGAATAAGAAGAGGTTCTATAAAAATATTATGAACAAGAGAAAGACAAAAGAAAGCGTAGGTCCTCTACTTAGCAGAAAAGGAGAGCCAATAACAGATGATATAAAGAAGCTAAGGTAGTTCATGCCTGTTTTCCTTCAGTCTTCACCACGGGTGGAGTTTGGGGAGCTGGGTGGTGGGGAATACCATCTCAACCTTTTTAACCACTCACCCTCTGTGCCCCACCCCACTAGCTGGGCTTCCCTGGCCTCAGTGGTGTACTCAGAGAGAGGGGCTATGCCCCCAGCACTGGCCTGGGGAGGATGCTGGCTGGGCCCGCCTCAGAGGAACCACCCTTCCCTCCCTCTCACCCTCCGCTTGCTGACATCCCTAGTGCATCCACCCAGTCCCTCTGCCTCTCACTGCCATTCTGGGTTCAACAAAAAGGAGCCACAGGCCAGGTCGGTGCAGCCACTGAGGACGTCAGCGAGTGGGAGGGTGGTTCCTCCGAGTATGTCTCAGTGCCCATCCCAGGCCAGCACCAGAGGCCTGGAGGGCCACTCTTCTATAGACCACTGCTCCCCCAGCTGGCAGAGCCCTCTGCCCAGCTGCAAGTGTGTCTGCTTCCCAGCCCAAGGCACAGTGGTATACCAAGGTGGGGGGAGAGGGAGGGGAGGTGGCAATGCCCCTGCCACTGGCCTGGGAGGGTGCCAGCTGGGCCCCCATTTGGGCAAACTGCCCCCCCCCCGGTCACCGTGCTGCCTCCCCACTCCAAATTAAATTGTTAAACTCCTCCTATGGTTTTCACCAAAATGGTAAATTTTGACCAAGTACTTACCACAACTAACAATAGGGAAAGAACAGGTTAAGGAATATTTACATAATGTATATGTATTCAACTCAGCAAGACCTGATGAAATTCACCCTTGCGTTCTTAAAGAACAAACTGAAGCAAACTTGGAACTTTTAGTGATTTTCTTTGAGAACTCATGGATGATGGTGTAAACATAGTATCTCTCTCTAAAAAGGGGAACAAAGAGGACCTGCAAATTATAGACTAGTCATCCTAACTTTGATCTGGAAAGGTCAACCTGGAAACCTGGAAAGATACTGGAATACATTATTAAACAATCAGTTTGTTAGCACTTAGAAAATAATAAAGGTGTAAGTAATAGTGAGCATGCATTTGTTAAGAATGAATCATGTCAGACCTACTTGATTTCCTTCAACAGGGTTACTGGCCTACAGTCCTTGACCTAGTTGGTTCTCTAGGCATCCTAGTTTTAGCCCACCATTGCCACAGGGGGCAATTCCTTTTTCAATGACTTTCCTCCTGGCAATGGAAACACTGCCTAGGTTTCCCAGGTGTCTCAGGCTTTCCCACCATCTCCCCCTCTCATCCTGGTCAAGGGAGATTTTCCTTTACCAGGGCCTCGGAGCCCTCTGGCCCTTCCTAGTGGAGTACCTCCACCTTGGTCTGGCTTTTTGGCCTTTTCTAGCAAGCCCTCCTTACACGCCCCGGTTCCCAACCCCAGAAGCACCTTTTTGGCCTCCCTGGCCCTGCAGAC
Organism: Pelusios castaneus; assembly: GCA_007922175.1. Taxonomy (NCBI): domain Eukaryota; kingdom Metazoa; phylum Chordata; order Testudines; family Pelomedusidae; genus Pelusios; species Pelusios castaneus. The sequence goes on along the minus strand of ML685776.1, from coordinate 2,988,890 downwards.
CTCTCTTCTGGACATTCCCACTTCTTATGCCCCTCTAGTCCACAGCCCCAATAGGCCAAACTCTTCCCTGTTCCCTTCACAGGGGGAGTCCTTCAGACTGGGCTTTCCCATCTGTGGTGCCCGGCCCGCCCACAGGTCCAACAGGCCCAGCCCTACCCTGTTCCATTCACGGGGGACCCCGGTTGTCTCTCCCACAAGGTCTTGGTACCTTTAGTCCTGGCCCCCAAACTGGGGCTCTGCTCTGTTGGCTCCAGCTCCACCTCACATCCCGCAGCTGCACTGCCTCTCTCTGGATGTAGGCCTCTAGCTGCCGGTGTGACTCCCAGAGCTTCTGCTGGCCCTCTTGGACCTGCCGCTGCAGGGCTACTACCTGTCTCAGCTGACGGTCCTCGTTCTCTTTCAGAGATGGCCACTCCTGAGTCCAACCTGGAAGTTGGTTGGCCTGCTCTACAAAGGCACCCTCTCTGAACATGAACTCCATCTCAGGCCATCATCTTCTCATGGTCCTACCCACCACCTCGGCGACAGTTTGCCAGCATTCTTTTCCAGCACGTGTAGGCATCTGGATCATGGGACCCACCTGCAGGGTGCCTCCTGGTGGTGTTACTGGGAAATATAGCTCAAGTAGTTCCCCTGCCGGTGGTCTCTGCTCTGCCTCTCTCACGCTAACTGCTCCTGAGTCCGTTGTTACGACCTTAACCCCCCAGCCAAGTCCATTAGTCCATCCCTTCCAGGGTACAGTCCCACTCATGGGTCTTGGCTACTAGTTAAAACAGTCAATGGCCAGCGAGTGATTTGCCGTCACGGTTCTGGAGTCCCGCTGTCCCTCTGGCACCCTTGCCTCCAGACTGCTGCTCCAGCTACAGTCTTCCATCTCTGGCCCCAGCCTGGTGTCCCAGAGTCCAGTTGCTGTCTCTCTAGCCTCCTTGCCTCCGGACCTCTGTGCCTTCTGGCTGCTTTCAAAATCTCCGGCCACTAGTCCGCTGACAGTGGCCACCTTGTGAGCCCTCTGAGGTGCTGGCTCCCACAGCCAGCCAGTTGGAGAACCTTCTACTTGGGCTGCCCAGGCCAAATTGACTGAGCTGCCCCACCCCCTGCAGACCCTCTTATACTGGCCTCCTGGCCCTTGATTGGCCCAGCAGCCCTCCCTCCTGAGTGACTGCTGTCCCCTCTCAGGCCCAGTTAACCCCTTTTATACCATAGCACTGCCACAACACTGCTACAATGCTTATAAAATTTAAGGATGACACCACGCTAGGAAAAACAAGAGTCCTGTGGCACTTTCAAAGACTAACAGATTTATTTATCGCATGAGCTTTCGTGGGAGAAAATCCCACTTCATCAGATGCTTCAAAGCGTTAGTCTTAAAAAGTGCCACAGGACTCTGTTTTTCTGCAATAGACTAACACGGCTACCCCTTTGGAAACAAGCCAGGAGTGGTTGCTGGAAATATGGAGGACGGATTAGAATTCAAAATGACCTTGGCAAATCGGAGAATTGGTCTGAAATCAACAGGATGAAATTCAGTAAAGACAAGTGCAAAGTACTACCCTTAGGAAGGATAAATCAAATGCACTATTACAAATGGGGAATCACTGGTTAGGCAGTAGTACTGCTGAAAAGAATGTAAGGGTTACAGTGGATCACAAACTGAATGTGTGTCAACAATGTGATGCAGTTGTGAAAAAGGCTAATATCGCTCTGGGATATATAGGAATGTCATATGCAAGATGTGGACAGTAACTGTACCACTCTTTTTAGCACTAGAGCAGCCTCAGCCAGAATACTATGTCCAGTACTGTGTACCATATTTTCAAAAAAATGCAGACAAATTGGAGTGTGTTCAGAGGAAAGCAACAAAAATTACAAGAGGTGTAGAACCTGACCTATAAAGGAAAGATTTTAAAAAAACAGGCATGTTTAGTCGTAAGAAAAGACTATTGGGGAGTAGAGGGTGGAGGTGGGGCACTGATAACAGTCTACAAATACATATAAAGAGGATGGTAAACAATTGTTCTCTATGTCTAGTGATGGCAGGAGACAGAGGATTTAATCTGCAGCATGGGAGATTTAGTTTAGATATTAGGAAAATCTTTCCATCTATAAGGATAATTAAGCTATGGAACAGACTTCCAAGGGAGGTTGTGGAATCATTGACGCTTTTTAAGAACAGATTAAACAAACTACTGTCAGGGTTGGTTTGGTTAGGTATAGTTGGTCCTGCCTCAGAGCAGAAAGCTAGACTAGATAACCTCTCAAGGTCCCATCCAGACCAACAGTTCTATGACATTCTGAAAAGGTAACAGACATTGCTGGTCAACCCTAACTCCGTATTAATTGTGGCTTTGGCAGCCAGTCCATTTCCCTTGTTAAGAAAGTGATGGGAGGGAGGGGGCATGGCTTCTGAACCACTGTTGGTGGGAAACAAAGGGTCTTAGTAAACATAGGTTGTTAGCTGTATTATCTATATTTTGTCTTGATTTAAGATGGACTGAAACAAAAACAGACATTCAAAACCTCACAATTAAAAAAGCTGAGATTTTGAGAATTTGTAACCTTCGGGCGGGCTAAAATTCATTCAGTTGCCCTTCTCCAGTGCCTCACAGAATTCAATCCCAATTCCTGTGGAGAAAGCAGCTGGAGACCCAGGATCCAGTCTGTATGGGACTCACAGCGAAGCTTGCCCAGAGCTACACTCCCACATTAAAATACTACTACAGTAAACATAACAATGAACTTTATTAACTACTAACTAAATGAACCTTATCCTAAGAAAACAAAATACAATTAACCACGAACGATCCCTACAGAAAACCCCGCAGGAAAGATACCCAAGAGTCCCAAAGTCTGTGTGGAGTTCACCCAACTCTCAGCTACAGTCTCTGTTCCAGTGTAGAAGCTTGAGTGACAAGAAATAGCTGTCCTCTTTTTCCTTTGCTGGAATCCTCTGTAGCATTCCATGCAGGCTTTTTCTTCTCCTTTGCAACCAGCCCTCAGTCCCATATGCATGTCTGCAAGGTCTGTTGCAAATGACTCCATTACAGGGAGAAAACATCTTGTTCACTCCTGGCTCAGCTTCTATCCAGAAAACTGAGCACATGGTCTCCTTTCAAGGCAGCTCTAGCCTGCCGTCCATACGGACTGCTGCTCTCATGTCATCTGACTGACAACATCACACCAACAGGGTACACTGTGGAGCATGCTCAAAATGCTACCACTCCCTGCTTCCAGAAATTTCTGGTTGTGGGTAGCTAATCTGCCCAGCAACAGTAACCCACCTTCAGTAGGTCTCTCAAAGAGAGGCATATGGGTTACAAATTCACATCAGAAGTCCAGCAGTTCCTTGCACCAATCTTAGATGCTAGTTGGACCTATGATTGTTTGGGGATATATGAAGTTTTCCTTAATTAAATATTTCTTTTTCAGAATGTATTTCATTTTTCCATCCTACAGCCTGATATTCTTTGCTCTCCCAGTATGGTCAAAATGTGGCTTTGTGGCTACAGCTTTATGTATTTGGTGACCTAGAAGTCCTTGGAACAGAGTAACAGCCAGAAGGACATTTGGCACTTTCAAATCTATAGTGTAACAGCCATAAACCAGGCTGGGAACAAGCTGCTAGGCTGCTCCCGCTACAGCAAGTTCACTTACAAGCCATGTATCATCTTATTCATAGCCAAACTTTCATCAAGTAATGCACGCATCTGGTGTCAAACTTAGGTATATTTCAATCAAATCCTGACAGCAGAATTTTGACCCATAATTTTCCATTTGTGGTGCAAAAAGTGAGACCTCCATTGTGGATAGGATGCTAGTATTTTTATCATTGTGGATCCAATTCAGTAAAGACTAGCCATTTGGCTTTAGGCCTACTGTATTTAATCTTAATATAGGATGCCCTAGTATATTGTTTGTTCATTCAATAAAATCTGGAGCAAGTTTCACCTACAAGTCACGTGTCATCTTATTCACAGCCAACTTTCAGCAATTAATGCATGCATCTGGTGTCAAACTTTTGTAGATTTCAACGCCCGACAGCTACCAGTGCTTTCTGAGACAGAGTAATTATAGCAAACAGCATTTAGTCTTAATCTTTCTGCTTTTTTTTCTATTCAGAGTGCAATCAACAGGCTTTTAAATAAGTTCTGTTTTGTTTTCCTCCTTTGGTTTTTTTTTTATATTAAGCAAAATTAAAGTTCACACAATTTAAATTCAGAAAATAAGGATGGAAATTTACTTTGTTTTTATATTTTATTTCCTATTATAACAAGTGTTGCTCTGATCCCTGCTGTGGCTTTTCTCCATGACATTTTTCTTTATCCTCAAATTTTCTGTGTAATGTTCATGCTAACTCACAGCAAAAGATGAAGCTACTGAATACATTCATATGCTATATATTGTAGATCAGATTTTTAGAATTGCATTCAGATTCATTGTGATTGTGAATGCAATTCGTGTTACTGCATAAACAAATAGCTAGATGATCAACTACTTCTTTGTGTATACAAACACCATGAGTGCATAAGCTTGTTGTTACCAGCATAAATTACACTCATACAATTATAAAAAAAAAATCTCGCTGTGTTCGTCTTCTATTACTCCAAAAATAAGGGAGTTCTTTCTGAAATGATATAACATTAGGAGCATGAGCTATGCTGTCATATATTGCCTTTATATAAATGCCTTCGTTTTCAATCAAGAACATTAAAATATTCTATGGACTATAAATCTTATAACACAGATTATATTTTCTACCTAGAGGGACACGCTTGTGGTGAAAGTAGGGGATCCTAGAGAGAACGGATGACCATAAGCACTTCCACTGTGACATCTTGGCACCACTGTGAACATTTACATCTGAGTCCTGGACTGGGTGGAAGATTCCCCTTGCCAGAGTGCCTGGAGGGACTTGAAGTTGTCCTAGCTCGTTCCTGGAGTCCATAGGAAGAAAAGCATAGCTGTCTAATGCAGAGCCATTCTGGCCCATGTTTGGGCATGGATTTGGCAGTATTGCATAATACTGTCGCAGGATATGGGTTGAAGAAAATGATGGGTTATCAAAAGTTGTAGGGGAGAAACACAAGAGAGGCATATTTTGCCATCCTCCCTGAGCTCCGTCTTAGAGGAAGTTTCCTTTGTGAACCCAAATCCTCTTCCCTCTTAGTCTGTAGCTATTGGGAAGCTTGGAAAAACAGATGGTTCTTCAAAAAGGCCACAGCTGCTTTTAGCGAGGCAAGAAAATGACTAGGGAAGCCTTTCTGTACATTTGGAATAGGAGAAAATGACTATTAAAAGCATACATTTCAGTCACTTGCCACCAGCCTGACTTAAAAGATGAAGAAGGCTCATATTCATTCATCTATGCTGTCAGAATCTGGATCATGGCATTATTCTTTTCTTCAGTTTAGACGACATATAGACCCATTCCAATTTTAGCTCTATTTGAGACTGCAGTAGCTCTAAAGGGCCTGGCAATGACAGAGTGTGGCATTTTTTAAAACAAAATTCCACATCAGAACACGGCCATCCTTATGGGGGCATAGGGCGCCAGGCAAATCACATTCCTCCCCCACTAGCCCACACCAGGGATGACTGACTGGCAGCCATGTACACCAGGCCCCAATCTGCATGGGCTACAAATCATGGCCAAGCCAGGTGGCTAAATAACCTTGGTAACTGGAGTGTTGGGCAGTGTAGGGATTCTCAGCCAGTTGCTTCCCGAACTTCTGGTTTCCGGTCATGTGACTGAAAGCTGGAAGTTTGGGAAGCAATTGCTGAGGAACTAAGCTGCTTGACACTCCAGTTGCCAAGGTAGCCAAAGCAGACTGTGGGCAGCAGAACTTCCTGGGTGAGCTGCTTTCAAAGTTGGTGGGCTATGTAACCATAGCTACACCACTGCTGTGATGTCGAAGTGCGGGGCTTCCCAAAGCGCAGGACCCGAGGCAGTTGCCCTGATTTGCTGCACCCTAGGCTCTGTATCAGAATGAGAATTCCATGCACAAAAACTGTTCAAAGCTACAAATAGAACCTGATATTCAAGACCCTGAAACTATACCTATATTTTATGACACCTCACTTTTAATCTAGATCTGCTCTGGGGTCAGACATTGATCATCTTCCACAGGAAGACAGACATATTTCCAAAGCACCATCTCTAATAAAAGGAGAAGGAAAAGGAGCACCTAATGCTGAAGGGGGAAATTACAGTTGGTTACTTTGGGGTTTTTTTGTGGAAGAAATCCTCTTGCCTCTTGCAAAAAAATAATTAGAGCAGTGGCTGATTTGAAACGTGTAGTCAATAAAGCACATGAAAAACTGGGTAAAATGCAAAAATCTACTCTACTAGTGGTAAAAGAAAAATGAAACCTTGGAATACAGAAATTTTTAAGAATGCCATTCAAATTAATGTTTAATAGGACAAAAGGATAAAACTGCTCCATTATATACTACCCACAATGATAAGTAAACTAGAGATTCACACTGGTGGAGTTTGGGCATTAGAATTCATCTTAATCCTAAAAGACAACCACCAGTTTAGAAAGCTACTAAATATCATATTACTTCATTCCATGCTGAATGCTAGACATGGGATAGATGTATTTGCAACATTATCCTACAATTTATTAACAGGATTAGATGGGAGATGAAAAAAATTCTAATATTAATGGAATTGCCTTACAATTAAATATTTATTTAAAAATGAATAAAACCAAAGGACATGCACATCTTATATTAAAGAAAAACATCCACAAGTTTAAAATGTTGGGAGAATTATCCAAATCAGTTTCAAATCAGTGGCCATATCAACATTCAAAATGCTGCATTGATCCAGGATTGATTGAGTGGTCAGTATAGACCCACTCAATCGATTCTGGAAGTGCTCATGCGTCGATGTAATAACTTCATCTCTCCAAGTGGAGTAAGGCTGCATCAACAGGAGAGCATTGCCAGTAGACGCAGCAAAATGAAGACAGCAAGGTAAGTGAGAGTAACTAAGTCGACAGATGTGCAATCTGTGTGCCGCTAGGCAACTATTTGAAATATGTATGTGTATATACACACACACACCCACACCCACACACAGTCCAACATATACAGCTACAGATCTTCTGTGTAGCACCTTGGCAATGTAACTTTTAATTCGCTAGGGGAAAAGAAAAAAGCATTCCAGACCTCTCTTTTTTGTCTTTGTATTCAAGGGATACAAAAAGGCTCTGAAGCCAATAAACAGTCCCCAATCTGGAGCACTGGAATGATCCCATGACACTATAATTTTTTTCTGCTACAAAGGCTGCATAGCAGAGACATTTTTGCATTTGTGAGTCTCAGAATCAGGGCTGAAGTGGATATAGTACCCTCACCATCCTAAGGCAACATATGATTCAGGCATCATTTCTTAGCCTATCAAATCCTCAGCCGCTGTATTTTTGTGAATAGAGTCCTGCATGCTTGAAATTCTGTTACATATTTTAGCCCATGGGTGCAAGATGGGAGCCCAAGAAAACCTCAACAGGTTTTACCTAGAACCCAGGGAACTGAGAGCTCTAGAACCATGCAAATTGACTTCTAAGATTTCTGATAATAAAAGAGTCTAATAATTGTTCTTCATCTTTTTACTCACCTACAAGGTGAGAGTCTGATAGACAGAGCTTTGGAAGGAAAGAAAACTGTTGCAAAAGCAAGGCATTAAATATTTACATCTGTAAGTTCCCCAACAGGAAGCACCACATAAAAAAACTATCCTGTAATAGAGAGCCACCATCCTGGATCTGATCAGAAGCTTAATAGGAAACACATTACATTTCAGTATTGTGAGGACTTTCACACCAGATCTGCTTCCTCATACCCCTATTTTGGGCACAATCAGTAAGGCAAATCAAACAAGGAGTCCTGTGGCACTTTTAAAGACTAACAAATTTATTTATCTCATGAGTTTTCGTGGGTAAAATCCCACTTCATCAGACACATCAGTGGCACTGCTATGGGTACCCGCATGCCCCACAATATGCAAACATTTTTATGGGTGACTTAGAACAAAGCTTCCTCAGCTCTCATCCCCAAGTGCCACTCCTAAAGCTTATTCCCAAAGAAATGTGTTCATCTTTAAAGGTGCCACAGGACTTTGGTTGTTTTTGCTATCTACAGACTAACATGGCTATCCCTCCTGAACTTATCTTTTAACCTTCCCATCTTCTTATCTGTTGTTCCACACTGTTTGAATCAAAACAACTTGCTTGGTTAGCGGAAAAAAAATCTGAACTGATCTTGTGACTAGGATTTGTCAAGTAAGGCAACTAGTTCTGCAAAAATAATGGTGTTGGAAGTGCAGCACTGGACTCCATTAACCTGGGCGGATCTGGAGTCTCAGTGGTACTGAAGCGCAAAACAGATGACTCAGTCAACGGTGTTAGATACTCATGTTGGCTGGATCCCTTCTTGGCAACTGTCCACATTGAACTGGCAAATCTGGATCCAGCTCTTCCTCTAGATCCATGTTTGGCAGCTTGATTTCTGGCCCCAAATCCATACTTATCAGCCACAGATTAGTACCCAGTTCGCTTTTGTTTGTTTGGGTTTGGAGAGTGGAGGAGTAGGTCTGTATCTGTGCTCTGTTTTGATTTTTTTAGCTGGTAGATTCATGCTTGGTGGCTTCATTTGGATTTTGCAGACCCAGATATACGTTTGATTGCCAGATCCAGACCCAGGCTTTGCCACCTTGGATCAATGCTTGGCTGCCAGATGCAAATCCAAGCTATGCAGCCCAAGATCTGTGTTTGGCTGCAGGACCTGATCTCCATGGCACTAGATTTCTTGGAAACCAACTGAAACAACCCTAAAACCACTTCAGGCACGCAGATAGGTCTCCAAGCTCAACCTGGACAGACCCAGGGACCTTGACAGTGACAGACTGAGGCACCTTCCTCACCCTAGGGAACAATCTTGGAAGCCAATGCTGGATTTAGTCAATGATAGCTTAGCTGCCTGTAAGGAGTCTCCCCTATTAGCAGTGGCATTTGAGGAAACCTTCCTACTCCTGCAGGTTCAGACAAAGTCTGTGTTGGACAGGCATCTTTTCTTTAAACAAAAAATCTGATCTACTGACAAACTATAAACAATATTTGCCCCAAAAGGGCAGAAAGAAAAAACAAGAAAAAAACTAAGAGAATGCTTTGAATAACCCACGCTTGCTGCACCTTTGGCAGTTCAAAGAAACTAAGGAGTGGACTGGGGCCAAACCCCTTTTTATGTCCTCAGAACCCTCCAGGATGTGAAGAGGATGGAGGGGCAAGTGGTAGTGGACACTACTGTCCAGAAGCTCCCACAAGTGAGAATACTCAAAGACATTCAAAATAGAAATCCAAATAACATGAGACTTGAGATAAAAGGAACTCATATTTGAAAATGCAAACTACTAACTGTAGTATGTAACTTATTTAAATCAACTTCTGTTCCAGATGATTGGAGGATAACTAATGTGATGTCAATTTTTTTTTTTTTTTTTAAAGGCTACATGATCCTGGCAATTAAAGGCTGGTAAGCCTAATTTCATTACCAGGCAAATTGGTTGAATAGTAAAGCTATAGTAAAGCACAGAATTATTAGACACATAGATGAACATGATTTGTTGAGGGAGAGTCAACATGGTTGCTGTAAAGGGAAATCATGCCTCACCCATCTAATAGAATTCTATGAAGGTATCATCAAGCATGTGGAGAAGGATGATCCAGGGGATACAATATACTTAGATTTTCAGAAAACCTGTGACAAGATCCTGCACCAAAAGCTCTTAAGCAAAGTAAGCTATCATGGAATAAGAGGAAAGGTCCTCTCCTGGATCAGTAACTGATTAAAAGCTCAGAAACGCTGATTAGGAATAAACGGTCTGTTTTCAGAATGGAGAGAGATAAATAGTAGTGTCCTCCCAGTGGTCCAGACTGGGACCAGAATTCTTCAATATATTCAAAAATTATCTGGATTTACCACAGTGAGGTGGCAAAATTTGCAGATGATACAAAACTACTCAAGATAGTTAAATCCAAAACAAGCTGTGAAGAGTTACAAAGGAATGTCACAAAAGTGGGTGACTCGGCAACAAAATAGGAGATAAAATTCATAGTGGATAAATGCAAAGTAATGCATTTTGGAAAACATAATACCAACCATACGTACAAAATGATGGGGTCTAAATTAGCTGTGACCACTCAAGAAAGATCTTGGAGTCACTGTGAATAATTCTCTGAAAACATCCACTCGATGTACAGCAGCAGTCAAAAAAGCCAACAGAACATTGGGAATCATTAGGAAAGAGATAGGTAATACAACAGAAAATATAATGCCTCTTTATAAATCCATGGTATGTTTACATTTTGAATACTGCATGCAGATATGGTTACCCCATCTCAAAAAAGAACGGACTTGGAAAAGATACAGAAAATGTAAAAACAAAGTGATTAGGAGTATGGAACAGCTTCCATATGAGGAGACATTAATAAAACAGACTTTAAGCTTGGAAAAGAGATGACTGGGGGGGGGGGGGAGAAGATTGTAGAGGTGTGTAAAACCATGACTGGTGTGGAGAAAGTAAATAATGAAGTATTCTCATAACACAAGAACTAGGGGCATAAAATGAAATAAATAGGCCACAGGTTTAAAAACGACCAAAAGGAAGTATTTCTTCATACAATGCACAGTCAAACCTGTGGAACTCTTTCCCACAAGACATTATTAAGCTCAAGACTATAAAAGGGCTCAAAAAAGAAGCAAATAATTTCATGGAGGATAGGTCCATCAAATTGCTATTAGCCAGGACAGGCAGGGATGCAAAACCATGCTCTGAAGCACCTGGCATTGGCCACTGTCAGAAAACAGGACACTGCTAGATGGACTATTGATCTGACACAGTAAGACTGTTCTTATGTAAAATCACAAGTCTTAGCAACTCTGCCATTGGCAAAGAGAGAGATCAGTGCTGAGCACTTTTCAACATCTAATTTTTTCATTAGCACATTAAGATATTCTTTGAAGTTACCTGAACTGCCTTCACTCAATAGACCAAGAACTATGCAGAAACCAAGCAAACAAAATCACAAGTCTTCTCACACCTAGTCCTTTATTAGCATGCTAATGCCTGAACAAGATGGAATAATATACTTCCTCTTCTAAACCTAACTGATTAGTAGTCTTGCCACAAGAACCAAGTGTATGATGAACATATACTCTATATCAGTGGTTCTCAGCCATTGGTATATGTACCCCTGAGGGTACACAGAAGTATTTCATGTGGGTGAGGTGCATCCATTTATCTAGGTATTTGCCTAATTTTACAACAGGCTACATAAAAAGCACTAGCAAAGTCAGTACAAACTAAAATTTCATATATAAAATTTCAATGACTTGTCTATATTGCTCCATATACTAATGTTCTCAACCTGAAGGGTGAGACCCATGTAGGGATCTTGGGATGGGTTTGGGGAGGTCACAAGCACAGGGTGGCATTAGAAGGAGGCAGGCAGGAGCCCCAGGAAGCTAATATATGAGCTGAAGTTGAAGTCCAAGCTCTGTCCCTTGGGGCTTAAATCTAAGCCCAAGCCAAAGCCCTGCCTCCCAGGGCTGACATCAGACTCCTGAAAGGCGCACAGTAGTCTGGAAAGGGTGAGAATCACTGCTGTACATTAACCACACTTTATACAACTGTACTCTAATAAATTGCTTGAAAAATGTCTGCTGTGTAACAAAGCAATTTCAACAGCTATGTTTTTCTTTTAGTAAATTCACAATAGTAAAATTAAAATGCATTTTAAATCACAAGATTCTTAAAATAATCTTGCTCGTCCTACAAATACTGCATTCAGATTTCCCCCTCCCCTCGAAAAAATACAAAATATGTGCCTAAAATTCTCACGAACATAAAGTGTTGTAAAGCAAGCATTTGAGGTTGCTTATCCCCTCAAGATATTTATCAACTACAAGTATTTTCCTCTGCCTAAATAGCTAGTGGGTTTTCATAAGCAGCTAGGCTCTTCAACATGATCAAAAACAAAACACGATAGTGTATGGAAATCCTGTAACTAGTCATCTAATTGAGTGACCATGACTTTTTCCAGACATTTCCTCTGCCTCTGTAAACTAGTGATGGATTGCAGTTATTAACAGGTCAGTGAATAAATTAATTCCAGGGCACTGGAAATTATGTTCATGAAATGAAAAGTGCCCTTGCTGACATTGCACCACTATTTCTAGACAGTGCGCTTAAACACCAAATAAATCTCACAACTTGGCTGAATGCCAAAAAACATTGACCTAGTTTCATTAGGGTGGGAAAAGAATAGCAAGTGGTCCTATAAAAGTAGATTATCAGAATAACTATACAGAACAGATACACTCCATAATTTTATTTCATTTTTAAATAATAAATTATCCATTTTGACAGATCATTGAAAGTCCCTTCCCATCCCCCAAACAATCAGACTCTGTGATATCTCTTAGAATTAAAGTTACTTTATTATATTACTCACATTGACATTACTGTATTGCACTCACATATACCGTATTAGAAGATTTTTTTAGAATTACTTTTACATTTCATTCATATCTTAGTATTGTTTTAAATCAAACTGTTTTTTTGATTTTCCAATGAGAATTCCAAGACTTCATGCTGAAACCAAAGAGAGCTTTTCTAATAAAAGTAAAAGTATATCTATTTTTAAATAACCAGCATACAGTAATCTGTTCAGTAATCTTTCTTGATTAAAAATTCCTTGGCTTCTCTTCAAAAAACCCACTGAGTGTAGATGAGCTCAACAGCTGCCAACATAATTTTTTCAAGAACTCACCAAGCATTATAGCATCTATAAAAGGCCCATTTATAATATGGAGTAGGTATTGTAGAAATCACAGACTCCATCCTACCACCATCATTTATGCTGATATGAGGCCATATTAGCAAAAAGTATCTTCACAATAATAATATGTAGCAAAAATCACTTCATGTTAAATTGATCATCTTTTGAAAACCTCTTACTGTCTTCTGCAAATTACTTTTCATTCACTAGTAAACTAAAGTATTTAAGATAAATTAGAGTACTGTACAAAGATTATTTTGGAAAACGAAAAAAACCTGCAGGATTCTTTTACTAACCAAATTTGAAATAGGACATAATAAACACAAGGTATTGCTTTCAAAGTGCCTGCCACTTGCACCCCAATCCAGCAAACTCTATTCACACAAGAAGTCATTACCTACATGAGCATGCCATTGACTATTCTCTCTATGCATGACAAGAATTACTTGTGTGAAGAAAAGTTTGCAGGACAGATACAAATTTGAAAAACAGAAGCCTACTATTCTTACACCCCACTATGATTTACATTACCAGATACACTACTACTGAGCCAAAACCTCAGTTTTTGCACAGCCTTTACTCAGGCAAACTCTCACTGACTTTCATGTGAATTTTCACTGAGAAATTACTTCAGGATTTGAGGCCAATTTTAGAGGGACACATCTGTCATTTAGGTACTCAGTGATGTGTTTTGGGATTTTGAAAAAGCAGCAATACTATAAATTCAAAACTACTTTTTTTTTTTCTTTTTCCTTTAAAAGCTCTTTTTTTTAAAGGTAACTGAATTGGGAAGTTTTAGCATTCTGTCTTTGCCTCTTTTACCTATATCTCATGGGACAACACGGGTTAATAAGGAAAGCAGAATTTGTCAGCATGTCGACAACCTTCTGAATAAGAAATGCAAGTTTCTTTTCTCTATCTCCATTACTCCTTGCATCTTCCATGTTATATTGTCTGTACTAAAGAAAATTAATGACTTAATACAGCAAAAATATTTAATTTTTCAATCTAACTTTTCTATAAAAAGAGAGACAAAAACAAAAAATGCATCTTCCCAAAAATCGTGCATGGAATTTCCCTTCCAGTTCTGGGGTCTAACAAATTAATGAGAAACTAGCAGAAAGGACATTTGATCCTATTCCCAAATGTTACGAGTTCACCTGGAAGAGTAATTTAAAGAACTTTCAATAAGTGCATGACCAGCTTTATTTTTTTTATTTTATTTTTTGTCCACACTACTTGCTAAATTGTGTTTAACACAGTGAGTTAGAACATTTTCTAACACTATGCGTTTTTTCAGTATAGATGAGGCTCAGGAATTGGGGGTTGGCAACAACACATTTCTGCCAGCTTCTGCTCCTAAAAAAAGGATGGATTCAAGTGTTCCCCTGACCATCTGAGTGGGAGAGAAGAAGTAAACATTTCCCATGTGGGTAGATCACTTCTGGGTTTTCATCTTCGTAGAGATACTGATTAATCTCTATAAGACTCTTGCTTCCACCCGCCAGCATTCTCTCTGCTTATCCTGCCACTACTAAGTACAGCTCTCTCTCTAGTGCTTCTGTTACCATAGAGACAAGAAGAGTTAAACAGAGCTGCGCACACTAGCAATCAGTCCTGTCAGGAAAACAGAAAGGGAGAGTTGTGCGGAAAAGGGTATTGCAGGAATACTGCTTGATCTTTGCAACTCTGATGAACAAGGAATGAGCCTCTTTGTGGAAGAAATGGAACCAAAATGGAAAGATTTTAAATCTTCCCCAGCTCCTGAAAGAGTAAAGGATGCTATGGCTGACAACAGTTGGACCTGTGAGTCCTGTGGCACTTTTAAAGACTAACAGATTTATTTATCGCATGAGCTTTCGTGGGAGAAAATCCCACTTCGTTACAGCCTGACCTGATGCTCATGCGATAAATAAATCTGTTAGTCTTTAAATGTGCCACAGGACTCTGTTGTCTTTCTACAATAGACTAACACAGCTACCCCTTTGGAATTTGAACAGTTGGACCTGTATTCTTCTGTATTTACTTACTGTGTCTTGTCCCAGTTCATTAGAGTGATCTTCAGTGTTCCAAATGCATGGGAAATATATTAAGTCTATTATGATTTGTTTCCACATAGCTGCACTCTATCTAAACATGGACTTCTATACAGTGTCTCACAGACACAGCTATGATTTTTTTATTAAATTGAATTAGGAATACGAAAGTTTGATCTTGCTTCATTTTTCAAATAATGTCTATTTACTCAACAGTATCATAGAAAAGTGCAATGAAACAGTCTCGAAAACAAACCAATATCATGGTGCAACCCACCCTCACTGAAGCAGCATCTGAATGGGACTAAACCCTGCAGCTGTTACAGAGAAGGGAAGAGGCCAAACCTTCCATCAGTTATTCATGTAAACAACACAGTTTTATACTGACCAATACGATTTTTGAAAGATTTGAGGGGAACTGTATGAAGGGGATGCAACCGGTGACTATACAACCAAAGAGAAACAAGGTTGCCTCTTTTTAAAATATGTGGGGAAAGGAAGAGATGATGATCTGGTGGATTGAAGGACCCAAACTTTGATTTAAAATTCTAGCTCGGGTCACAAAATCAACACTTTAGAGTTCTAATCCTAACCCTGAGAATATGTCTAGATAGCCAAAAAAAAAAAAAAAAGTTGTGGCAGCAAGTCTCAGAGCCCGGGGAAACTGACTTGGGTTCATGGGGCTAAAAATAACAGACTGGGTTGAAAGTCCAAGCTCTGAAACCCAGCAAGGAGGGAGAATCTCAGTGCCTCGTCTCCATTCAAGTCCAAACATCTACACTGCTTTTTTTAGTCCCACCAAGGCTGTAAGACTCTGCCACCGTTTTTTCCTGGCTAGATATACCTTATAGAGCATCCTGAACTCTGATTTTCTACAATATACAGTCTCTTATAATTTGGTAAACAGATTTTGAATATTAGTATTGCGTGACATTTTAAAATTCCGTCTCCATACCACCATCATTAGAATTGTTCAGAAAGTCAAGCATAAAATGACTCATTTTGTGAAAGTCATCTTATTTTTATTTAAGAAAAAGGAACAAAACATAAGAACCATTATTCCCTCTAACTTACAGAGGCAGAACTAATTTACCTCCTGCTATTAGCATGCTACATATTTTGTTTAATTACTCTGAGACAAGAGTGGTTGTTCAAACATCTGTTTTCAACACTATTTAGTTTTTTGGGTTTTTTTTAATATAAACTTGAGGCCATTTATTTAACTTGATACATAAAATAAACATTACAAAATATTAACATGCAAATAAGGCTCTCTGTATTTACACTGACTGAGGAAAAAGCCAATACATGTTCAAACTTGTCCTATTATAATACCAAATCATAACAGCTATCATGAACACTCGGCAAGCATTGGTACCAATGAGAAATCTATCTCAGAGACAAGGTAGGTGAGGTAATATCTTTTATTGGACCAGCTTCTGTTGGTGGAAGGTACAAGTAAGCTTCATAGAACTCTTCTTTGGGTCAACTTTGTGAAGCTCCAAAACCAGTACTTTCCTCCAGAAAAATCAATCTAAAGCAAAATAGATCCACCATTTGTTCATTTCCTTTCTTTTTTCATAGTATTTAGTAAAGTCAGAATTCACTAGTTTAAACAACTTCTAATCTGGCTCTTCCTTTGTGCTGGATTAAGAAATTAAATTTTTATTTCAGAAATTTGAAAGCTGAAATTATTCCCCTAAAAAATTCTTTTCTTCTTCCAATTAGCCTATCATTATATCAGAAATCCGAGATGGACATGAAGATCAAGTCTTCTATTCCATCCGCCTGCCAATGCAGGAATATTCTGAGAATAAAAAAGTGACATTTCTAATTGTCTCAAAGACAAAGTGTTATGGAAGGGGGAGGGATTTGTTTGTTTGTTGTTTCAAATATTCTTAAATTAGCATCTGAGCACAGAAAACTTACAAAATTGTTTTTGATGTTATGACTCCTGTTTCTCTCTCCTCTCTACCATTATAAAAAATGATGGCTCTTGTGCTATATTTCTTAATTTTTAAAAACTTGTTCAATAATTTTCTACTTTAGTAGAAGATAGTGATTACATCTAGAAAGTATTCTACCATTAAAATATGCATCAAATTTCAGGTTCAAAGTATCACAGACTATCTTTAACCTTTATGTGGATGGACTGTACAACTGCTGTTAGCGTGAATGCATTTTGCATCAATGTCACATCTGGAAATTCCCCTCACATCTTACTCATCACAAAAGGAATGTTTCTCAGTTTTAAGGTAATGCCATTAATACAGAACTTTATTCTGCTTTAAATGTGAAAATGCAATAATTTAAGGGATGCTGAAGATTTGCAAAGATCCATTAGGCTCAGTTTGCACACCTTCCTTCATTTTGTTTCCATACAAAGAATAAAACTTCACTCATGTGCTTGTGTATATCCCTTGGAATCCACACACTGAAATCTCTGACTTCCTAAAACAGGCTGTCAAATTAGCAAAAGGGTAAAAATAGATATGTAAGAAAAAAATTACCTATAAAGTTTTCTTATGTGACAGTTACCAAAATGGAGAGAAACAAATAACCTTTAAGTGCTTCAATAAATCTTTCACTTTTTCTACATCTGCACCACACATCAGTGTTAGACGTATTGTATACAGTTGCATCACTGGAAAAATTATTTGTTGAATTGTTGGAAAAATCTGATATGTTGAGAAGACAATCAAATTATATTTATTTATAAGGTGAAAGAAAGCTTTTAAGGTGAAATATTTATCTAAATTGCAAAAAAAAAGTCAAGAATTAATGCACAGAAGAATTTTTTTAAGACTACATAGTTCTTCATGACTTTGTGGCAGACAGCTGAATAATGAAATAATCCTATTTAAACTAGAGAAAGGAATGATAAAATTTGTTTGGGGGACCTTTTATGAAATATTGCATAGTAAAATGACTTTTAGAGAGCTGTAAGTATGCAACTCCAGTGCCTAGGATTTAAGCTAATGTGGTCAAATTCTCAGTTGACATAACTCCATTGACTTTAGTGGGATTATGCCAGAGCAAAATTTTTGTGCCTTACTCATTGTTAATTTTTCCAGAGCCCTCAACACCCCATATACAATCATACCAAGAGTATTTGGATAGTACCAGAAAGTACCTCTTGTCTTTCTCATACAGTATCTATATTCTGCCATTTCCTTTTAGCCCAGTAAAGTGTTTGAATCTACCAGAATTACACACTAACCATCCACACACATCATGTTACTCACATGATGTTCACACAGCTATGTACTTTGCCAGCACTTTGATCTTCTCATGACATAACGATAATCCAAAGGTTCTTAAATAAGGCACTACCTAAATGGAGACAGTTCTGCTGACAAGAAAAATCTCAAAACATTACAGCTCACAAAATAATTTTACCACGATAAGCAAGAGATAGCTAATAGCAATACACTATAGATCAAAATGATGCAAAACAGTAACAAACTAGAAAAGAGTGAGAAAATTACATGCATGTTCTGAGAAGAAAATTTCCAGGTAAGAATAAAATTACCTTATTCTCGTATATAGTGTCTACTTAAATCAAGTTCCAAAGGGGTAGCCGTGTTAGTCTATTGAAGAAAAGCAGAGTCCTGCGGAACTTTTAAAGACTAACAGATTTATTTATCGCATGAGCTTTCGTGGGAGAAAATGCCACTTCGTCTTCAAAGCATCTGACAAAGTGGGATTTTCTCCCATGAAAGCTCATATGATAAATAACTCTATTAGTCTTTAAAAGTGCCACAGGACTCTGTTTGTTTTACTTAAATCAAGAGGTTCTACTGGAAACTACATCCAAACTGAAAATGTCTTTTTCTGTACTTTAGTCTGGGGCATAGCCACAGAACAGAGAAGATTTATATGGAAAGAGGGGTCAGTTTTATAGGAAATCTACATCCATGAAAACTTTGTCTAAAAAACATATTTCAATTTTTTCTTGATAGAGAAGCCAAAAAGCTTCTCAATCCTCTGAGCAGTGGCAATAGGTTTGAGAAAGGTTACTCTCACAGATAAAGTGATGTTACCTCATGAGATTCAAAAAGGGGGGGTTACATAGGGGTGTAGAACAATTAAATTCAGATGGCAAATCCACGTCTGGTGATTCCTGAGGCAAATCTTGCACTGTGGTGATCAAAGACTAGGTTTCCTTGCCCTTCTAAGACCTTGGCAGCCCTGAGGATTGCGATATAAGCCTGGAAAAAGATCAAGTCCAGATCCTTGTGAAGTCACCCAAATTAAATTTCGGTTAGTCTCCCTCACTTTCTAGGAAAGTAGCAAAGAGCTTTAAATACATGAATAATACTAGAGACAGATCTTGACTGTACAAGACTGTCTGCCAGTAGACGTCAGTAGACAAAATCCCCCAAATGTAGCTTTCTACAGTGTCTGTTTTACCCAGTAAAATATACCTGGGACAGAACACAGAACGACCATGTGTGACTGACTGACAATATTATGTTATACCCAAATGAACTTCACTGAATTAAGATAAACCTTACTGAACTGCCTTCAGGATCAATTATATTGAAAATGCAATTGTTTGTGTGCTATTGGAGGACTGCATGTAACTTTTCTAAGGTCTTGATTAATGATAATATTAGGAACTTCATAGGGCTTTTTGGGACAATGTGTGTAAAGTAGATTTCCTGGGAAGCAGCTGGGGACAAGGGGAATGCAAATTTCCACCTATGAATCCACTCTTTCAAAGGTATGTCTGGGGAGTAAATCCTACTGCTCTGAAGTTCCCTCTGAACTTTGTAAAGGGTGGGCTAAGTTTGCTAGTTGCTAGTTCTGAGCTGAGGCTATGATGAACTTGTGACCACAACAAAAACACTATGGGCTAGGTGTTGAAAGACTTCTCCCAACAGAGCCCATGTTGCAATTTGGCTGATGCCTAATTAGCATGTGTGTAGTAGGGATGTAAAATGTTTAATGGTTAACGACTTAGTACTAGTCATATTGTTAACACATCCCTAGTCTTTCCCGTGCTTTTGTTCAACTACCAATGGGTGAGCAGAACCTTGAGGGGTTTACTGGATGGTCGATCAAAGAATGGCATCCTGCAGCCATCCCTCGCTGCTGAGGTTCACACAATGAGCCTGAGGAACAGCTGCCCCTCCTGCAGAGAGTGCTGAGGATGGAGTGATGTCAAGCAGAGCCATTCACTGCCACGTGGCCTCATGCTCCCACCCTGTCAAGACAGCACTGCCTAACACACTGCTCCCCTCCAGTCTGGCAGACATCTGGCAGTTGCAGTTGGGTGGTACGGTTCTCCAGATTCCAGCTGCCACTCAGACCAGCCCAACTACTAAAATTTTATCAGTTATATGGTTAATTGATATAATTTTAATAGATTAAATGGGTGCTTTTCAAAATGTTATTTACATTCCTAGTGTGTATGTTCTTTTATTGTTTTAATATGCGTTTTACCTTAAGAATAAAGTAGGTTTGCATAGAAAGTGCCATGTGGTATCAGCTGGTGTCCTTGGGGAACCAGTCTGTGCTACGAATAATACAGTGAAGGCAGGGAATTGCGCAGCTGGAAATGCTCCAGTCAGACACAAGAGTCTCCACTCAAGAAAAGCAACGGAGCTCGGGTGCTGGAAGCCTGAGAGTGAGTATTTTTGCTTGACCATTGAGGAGAAACACCGGTGCCATTGCCCTGAACTGTGACATCTTGCATGTGGGTAGTATCCATGTAAAACAGAAGAATATCCCTATGGTGACCCATGTCCTGCTGGGCAAATATGGAGCTATGAGCACTATCAAAATTTGTCATTCTGATTTTTGTGACTACCCTGAACTGAGAGACAAGGCATAAAAGACCTCATTCTCAGTGACAGGAAAGCCCATTTACAATTTCCAGACTAGTGTAAATAAATATCGGGCCCCAAACTGAGTTCTGACACTCAGAGAAGAGTGCATCCACCTTACGTGTCTTGTTTTCCAGGTGTCTAAAGAAGTAGTAGTTCATTGTTGATGAGAGATGGAAAGAAGCCAATCACCTGGTATTCCTTTAAAAAGATACGATCCAAAACTTGTTGGTTCTTTTCACATTCACCCAGAGATGTACAAGTTTTCTTATATCTAAACAAAACTAAATATTTAAGATGACAAGGGGCCAAATTCATCCAATGAATTTACATGATGAGTCTAACCAGGAAGTTGAGGATATCAGATTATGGTCTTCATGCACTGAAGAATTCTTAGAGCTTTTGGCCTAAAATAGGTACTCTGTTCCTCCTGACTTCTTTATGTAAGTGAGGAATGTACAGTTGTCACTTTATATTAACAAAGAGTTGGATTCAGACGCACTGTGAACATCCTACGGGCACTTCCTTTGGCTCCAAGTTCCTGTCAGTTACTACTGTACTGCTTCGGTGACGACCATTTGCTCTGACAGGTGGTGGCTCATATAACCTCCACATACCCGACAGGTCTCTATTATGATTTCGGTTAACACTGGTTCCATCAGTCATCTTCCACCTGATATTCATTTGGAGAGCCCACCACTTTATAAATCATTAAAATTTGTGGGGATGAGTAGTCCAAGGAATTAACTGCATCTTTTTGGTAATCCTAGACAGAAGAGAAAGAAGAATAAGAAGAGTCTCTAGTGGATGGTAACTCATTGTATACAACCATTTTAAATAGTTTGTTGGAGGATCTGACAAATAGCAATGTTTCTGTGGGAGAGAATAGATATTTGGCCAGAGACTTGATCCTGGATATTTCCTTTTAAGAAATGAAAGCCATTTGTAGGGGCGTTCCAAACCTGGAACGTAGGTCACATCTTATCCTATTCTTCAAAAATCTGTAAGTCGAATAAACAAAAGGAGGCCTAAAGCATGCTGCTTTGATCTATGATGATTAACTAGTCTCCAATGTACTTTTTGTGAAATATCTGATACACTAATGGGTCCTTACACAATAATGTTGCCCAAATAATGGAAGACATGAAGTCTCTCTTCTAACAGAAAAACTACCATGAATGACAATGAGCATAGAAAACATTTGTGAGGCTGATGAAAGATCAAATGGCAAGGCCACAGATTGGCAGCAAAGATAATTTATTGAGAAACAGAGGATTCCGAAGCATACTGGTGAGAGGGCATGTGAAGGCACGTGAAGATACACATACATGATGTCAACTGCACATAGAAAATATTCCATCCCACAATAAAATCTCTATGTAAAGTATGGGGCGTTTTCTCACATGGAACGTGATTCATTTGACATACAAAGGAGACATCATATAAAGAAATGGTCAAAATATCCTGTTCTTCATTGGAACTAGAAACTAGAAACTAGAAAGACCCAAGAACAGATCCTTGAAATCTTCTCCTAGACAGAGGTGCAGATGACAGCTGTCATACAGCGTAGTTTCTATGTTGATTCCCAGATACTGTATCTTGTGATGTTCTCATAAAAAGGAAAAGAATATTGGTGGGCGGGATGGTTAATTTTATCAGGCAGTCTTATTTTGTGTTTTCAAAGCTGAGTGTCCCGCAGTCTTTCAGCCTGTCGCCTTTTAGACAATGGTGTAGAGCACCATGCCCTGCTTCTATCTGCTGGTGGAGGGTCAGCCCTGATCATTTCATGACTTTTGAGAGCTGAAGAGATACAACAGTATTCTGTGGTTAGTGGAATGAAAAACTGATTCCTGCTTTTTGGCTGGAAGTATCTCTCCTCTGGCCTGAGCAGCTTATTACAGTCAGATGCCTTCTGAACAGCAATTTTTAAGGCTCTTCTAGAAAACATTTGCCCACCAAAGGCAGTTTGAACCAACGGAGACCTGAAGATGGACTCTCTCTGTTAGAAACCAGGTCAATCTGAAAGTGGCAGACCACAGAGGAGAGCAAGTTAGGAACTTAACTGATGTTTTAGGTATATCAGAATGAAAGGGAAGTAATTTCAGAGGGTTCAGACTCTCTGATGTAGAACATATGCAGGGTTTAAACCTTTAACTCAACAGCAGTGTGGCTGAGCTGGTAAGACTTGGGTCTATCTATGAGATACCAGGATTCTATTTCCAGCTCTTCCTGAAATGACTTTGTACTTTTTTTTTTTTTTAATTAACTTGCCAAAAATGTCATTAAAACAGAGTTAAGGTTGCCTGGTGCTACCTCATGACCATCCAAAATGTGGACAGATGGCTCCACTTCCCTTTCCCACCCAATATGTCACTAGGGGAGAAGGTATTCAAATTTCCCCATCCCTGGTTCCCCTTATCATTCTTCTTTCATCAGCACATCTGAGCTCCCAGAAAGCAAAGATTTTTCTAATGACAATACCTTATTCATCAATGGATCTTAGGAGAAACTATGTTTTTGGAAATTCAGTTCTTCCTCAAAGCGCATGCCACTGAATGGGTTTTCAAAAAACAAACAAACAAAAAAACCCAATATATGGATGTCCACTTACACCCATCAACATTGTTCTAATCCCCCCAACATTCCCATTGTGTTAAGTCCCTCCCACACCCACCACTGCACTACGCCCAGTTCCTACACACAGACACACACAAACAGCTTCATCTCCTCATTCCATACACTTGTTAAAACTTGAAGGGAGTATGAGGAGATGGGAAGGTGGTGGGGGTGTGAAGAATGCATTGGCCAGCAGGGGAAGGAAGGAAGGAAAAAGGAAAGTAGAGATCCAATGTCCCTGTCTGGGCCTGGTGTATGAGGAAAGGATTCTGTGCATTCATCTGAAGCTCAGGAAGAGCAAAGAGGAGTGAAGTGGCCCATTCCTTTCAATAAGACGTTCTTAGCTGAATGAATGAAAATACACTGTGGCAATGAATACACTCTGGAATGATAGCTCTGAGATGTCTAAACTGCTTCACTCATCTCACCCTCATCCCAGCCCTGCAGTTTCAGTACCTGTGCGCTCTGCGACAAAAGCACTGTTCAGAGGACACAAAAAGGTATTTCGCATAATAAAGTACTTTATATGTATAAAGCACAGCTCCCATTGGCTTCAGTTGCAGCAGTAAGTGATCAGAACTTCTGCAAACCACATACATGAGTCTCAAGCCAGACACCATGAAATAAAGAAAACAGAATTAAAGACCCCATCTGAAAAGTTTGGTTTAAGTGACTCGACAAGTGTCACATAGGAACTCTTTGGCAGAGACATGGATAGAATTCAGGTCTTCAGTGCAGCCTGAGACCCTCCTCCTCTTCCTGAAATCACCTGTCTCATTGACATTCCATCTTCCAGTTTCTGCACGGGATCCTACAAACAACAGTCTCCATTACTATACACCTCTGATTCACTACACCCATCCACTCCTGTAATAGACCTATAACCTCTGTCTGAGTTTGTGAAGTCCTCAAATCATGGTTTAAAGACTTAAAATTACAGCAAATCCACCATTTACACTTGTTTAAATCCCCAGTGATCTCTGCCTCATGCTGCAGAGGAAGATGCAAAACCCCAGGCTCTGCCAGTTTGACCTGGGGGTAAATTAACTGTGACCCCTCAGATCCTTTTCCGCAGTACTTCTTCCTAGGCAGTCATTTTCCATTTTGTATGTGTGCAACTGACTGTTCTTTCTTAACTGGTGTACTTTGCATTTGTCCTTACTGAATTTCACCCTATTTACTTTAGAACATTTCTCCAATTTGTACAAATCATTTTGAATTTAATCCTATCCTCCAAAACCAGGGCAACCCCTCCCACCTTGGTATCAACTAGAATCTTTATAAGTGTACACTCCACGCCATTATCTAAATCACTGATGAAAATATTGAACAGAACCAGATCGCTGAAGGATACCACTTGATATGTCCTTCCAGCTTGAGTGCAAACCATTGAAAACTAATCTCTGGGGACGGTTTTCCAATCAGTTATACACCCACCTTATAGTAGCTCTATCTAGGTCTTATTGCTCCAGTTTATGAGAAGGTCATGCAACACAGTAACAAAAGCCTTACTAAGGACAAAATATACTACACCTACCACTTCTCCCCATCCACAAGACTTGTTACTGT
This sequence comes from Pelusios castaneus, assembly GCA_007922175.1. Taxonomy (NCBI): domain Eukaryota; kingdom Metazoa; phylum Chordata; order Testudines; family Pelomedusidae; genus Pelusios; species Pelusios castaneus. Next base: position 2,963,996 of record ML685776.1, on the reverse strand, counting down.
GGTTAACTTCTCAAAGATCAGCGCAAACTATCTTCTGTAAAACTGTTGTATTTTATCCCAATTACTATTTACTTCTCCATTCTTAACTTCTCTTTCAAAATTTGTTCTGAAATTTGTTGTTTGACCTTGCATACAACTGAGGCCAAACTAACAGCCCTGTCGTATCCTGGATCACTCTTTTCCCCTTTCTTAAAAATAGGAACCATATTAGTAATTCTCCAGCTATAGGATACAATCATGCATTTACAGATTTATGAAAAATGTCTTGCTATTGGGCTTGGGGTTCATGTGTCAGTTCCTTTAATATACTTGGATGGAGATTATCCACACTCTCTGATATAATCTGTTAGTCTTTAAAAGTGCCACAGGACTCTTGTCTAAGCTGTTTGAGTTTGACTTCTTCCTCGGATATTGAAGCTTCTACTTCCATATCCTCATTTCCATTAAAATCATAGATACTGGAAGGGAACATGAGAGGTCACTGAGTCCAGTCTCGTGCACTCATGGCAGGACCAAGTACCATCTTAAACCATCCTTGACAGGTGTTTGTCTAACATGCTCTTAAAAATTTCCAATGATGGAGATTCCACAGCCTTCCAAGGTAACTTATTCCAGTGGTTAATCACCCTGACAGTGTGGAATTTTTTCCTAATGTCCAACCTAAACCTCCCTTGCTTCTTGTCCTATCATCAGCGGTTAAGGAGAATAATTTTTCTCCCTCCTCCTTGTAACAACCTTTTCAGTACTTGAAAACTGTTATGTCCCCTCTTAGTCTCCTCTTTTCAAGACTTAACAAACCCACTTCTTTTAATCTTCCCTCATACGTCAAGTGTTCCAGACCTTTAATCATTCTTGTTGCCCTTCTGTGGACTTTCTCCAATTTGTCCATATTTTTCCTGAAATGAGGCACCCACAATTGGACACAATACTCCAGTTGAGACCTAATTAGCCATTCTGCCAGTACCCCTAAGACCTTCATTAACCTTATTAAAAATGGAGGCAAAGTGCTTATGTAGGTGCTGGGCCATGCCTAAATTATCTTTAATCTCCACCCCATCCTCAATGCTATGCAGTCTTATCTTTTCTTTTCTTTTCTTTTTTTTAAATTTTTATTTACATGGCTATAGAATTTTTTATTATCAGTTTTAATCTCTTTGCAAGGTCCAGCTCTGCTTGGCTTTGGGCAGTTCTCACTTCATCCCTACACTTTTCGAGGTAGCTTTCCTTGCTGATCCATTCCATCTTCCATTCTTTGTAAGCTTTCTGCTTTCTCTTACTCACCTGTTAAAGATGCTTCTTCTGCATACCTTCCCTACAATCACAGTCCATTCACAAGTAGGAGCTGGTAATGTATCGAACATGCTGAGTTATTCTGTGAACGTGTGTACAGCGTGGTCAGCAGTTGGAGTTGTGAGAGGCTCAAGCATGCTCAATGAGGATAGAATTTTCAGAGATTTAAGTGGTAAAATCAAAGAAGTCGAACTACAATTTTTTAAAGGTGTATTACTTGGCCAGATTCCAGGTTTCAAGTGCAGACATGTCGCTCTCACAAAAGCATGGGGATACTAGAACTATTCAAAGAAAAAGGTCTCTAGAATTTAAGATGGGCAGAACAAATGAGTTTTTTCCCTACCCTCATTTTTTAAATGACCAACCTCAGCCTACACTACATCTGTTATTCTGCCTCTATAGTGCCACCATTCCCAACACTAACCTATATATTTATGAAGACCTCATCTTCACCAATGACTAAGAAGGGATCAACCCTCAGAATAACCCAGTACCATATACATGCCAAACAAAAGTCTGAACTCTAAGTGAGAATAGTCTAGACAATCTGAAACACCTAATTAAGATATTGTAAGATGTCTCATCACAACATCTTCAATAACCTTAACCAATAAGGGAAAATTTGAAACAGCACAAAATGTATCCAGATTGGCCAGTTCAAGTAGTTGTTTCTTGTCCAAAGGCTGCACCAATGATTTTGTAGGGACACGACATCCTGCTCTCCCTACGACAGGCACTGACAACTTCCATTAGCAACTGATCTAGTTCTTTCCCAACAGCCTTCACCAGCCAGAAAGAACATTAGTCCAAATCCGAGGTACAAAATTCTCAAGACTTCCAGCAATACTAGCCAAAGCTCAAGCAAAGAAGTTTTGTCTCCTCAAGATATTTCTCTTTCTTTACAAAGGCAAATAGCTTGGTTCAAATCAGAATGATTTTATCTGCAAAACAAAAAAAAATGCCCCTCACAGTTGTAAGGACTCAAATCAAACATCATTATTACTCTCTTATTCATTTCAGCCACCCGTTTGTCCTCCCAAGTGGAAGGTGTTTGAAGATACCAAAAAAATTCTGAATGAGATAGAGGAGTGATAAATATACCACACTTTCACAGTCAGCATCTTTATACAACTGATTAAAAAGCAGTACAAAAGTTGAATTAGTGTCCCAGAGTAACAAACAGATGGTATACAGTGTTAGATCATCAATTACATTACCATTCCTGTTATACTAATAGTTACAAATTAATGTTTTTGCACACACCCCTACAAAAATGCCATCAGCCTTCAGACAAAGACATTAATCCCATTTACATAACCACTCAGTATCAGCTGATTTAAGGCAGGCATCCATTTAAAAACCCTACATAACTCTCATTTCTTTAAAAAACCAGAAAAATGTTTTACTACTTTTCAGCAAGAAATATGGTTTAGAAGTATGTTAATATGCCTTAATAATAATAAAATACAGAGTTAAACATAAAATGTATAATCAGCAACGCAAAATAACAAGCACCAAGATCACTTGTTAGCAGTTGGGTTACCGTCAGTACTGTACAAGAGGCAAGTTCATACCTGCACCTGGAATGATGGCCAGCTTTGTTTCAACTAGACCCATTTTAGCAGAAGAAGCTTGAAAAGAAGCATAAAAGGTAATGAGTTCTTGATATAATCTATATTAAATAAAAAGTTGAAAAAGTTTATACAAAAGATTTTTTACAACAATCGGTTGTTCATTTATTAAACTTGTCTTACAAACAGCAAACCATCACTTAAAAAAGCATTTGCCTATGGAAATACAGAAAGACACCAAGTTGATCTGCATTTATTAAAAGAGCCAAGAAGCTATTCCTGTCAAGACAGACTCTGTACCTCATTAATTTTCACACAGGAAGACTGCTGATGCAAGTAAGTTATTTAGATCCAATAACACAGAGAATTATTTGTAGATTTTAAAGCACTAAAAAAAAAGTGGCAATGTTATTATTTAACAACTTGAAATGGTGGGGAAGTCTGTTTCTGATGATTATGAATTCTTTGGCTGACTGACTACTCCCTCAGGGTCAAAAAGCTTAATACACTGAGAGTATGCTGGCAACTGCTCAAGAGCAAGTTTCCATTTACTTTCCAACAAATGGTTTTACAGTTTTGACAGCTGGATAGATCAAGGTTCCTCTTTTCATGTGCTGTTGTCACTTTTATTTTATAAGAGCTTAATTGCTTGTTTAATAACACACTCACAAACTAGTCTGGCCTATTTCTTGCAACCTATTTGTATAGTAACAGCTTTTGATGAGCATTTTAATTATTAAAAATAAATTCTCAATCTTTGCCCTAGCCTTCTGGGATCACTGCTAATGATAAAGTCAGGACTGCTAACGATAAAGTGAAGATCATAAGAATAAATTAAAACAGGCAACAAAAATACTCTGGCAGCAACAAACAGTAAGTGGTATGAAATTAAACATCAGCAATTATTTCAGTCAAGTTTCTGCTAAATCACAGAAATAATTGAGCATATACAATGTCGGACTATAAAATCAGTTTTATATGGATTGGTGCCAAGGCAAGGATTAGTCAGTCCTTTTGTAATGCTAATGACCTGTTCATTTAATAGGATTCAGTCTTACCTGCCACTCTTATGTCACAGGCTAAAGCCAGTTCTAGGCCACCACCTAAAGCAGTCCCATCTATCGCAGCAATTGTTGGTACTGGAAGATTAGCTGAAAGAGAAAGTATCAATTAATACCTCCTCACAATGAACATTGGAGAATCATTTATGTATTATCTTTTGTTCAATTTACCATCAGGCGAGGAAAAACAGTAACATATCTTCTTCAATGACAATGCAGATCTTAAAATCAATTGTTCAGTGAAAAGATAACACAATCTTTCTGCATCCAAATTGTGTTGCAAATCTTTCCCTTCAATGGCTACTCAATTCTGACTTGAATTTAGATTGTAAACTCGAAATGCACAGTCTCTGGCATTACGGATATTACAAAACATTTAAAATGCCAGTATATGTTGACTTGTCAGTGTGCAGTGAAACATACATGTTCTACTGTAATTAGCAGCAACTGTAATCTGGTTAGAACTGCAGCTCTGTGCATCTGAACATTGCCAAGCATAGTGTCTCCAAACCATGACGGGTTTTCCCAAGGCATGTGACCGTGTGAGAGTAGCTGCAAGAAAGCTGAGCAGTATGGAATGCAGGAAGGAATTGTCAATCTGGCAATACCAGTCTCTCCAAACTTCTGACAGGTTGTATAGTCCCAGGGAACTGTGCAACCAAGATTTTGTTTGCATATCATTTATGTTCTAAAATAGTCTGACACAAAATTGTGATAAAAAGCATTCATCCTCATGCTTGTTGATTTTAAGTTCCTTCTTCTCATGTTCACAGTGCACTAAATGACGACTGGAGAACACTATTCCAGAATTTTCTGCTTTCTTCATTGTGTGGATTACAGCTTAATAAACAGATAGTTGAAAAGACAACCCTCTGTTTCACACAAACTTGTGCTGACCAACGCCTCTCCTATTCATAAATGCATGATTACCACCATCTTGGAAAATACAGCAATTGGTTACAGAAAAACAAAGTATCAGGAAAATAATAAATCTTTATTGGAAAAAATAGAAGAAACAAAAAGAAAAGCTAGTACAGTTTAGATAACCAGCTGTAGGCAGACAACCAGTAAGTTGTCCATAGACACCAGTAGTTTAAGACTGATAGTTTGAAAAGAATAGTGTTATTTTATAACACTCATGCTATTGCCTTATAGCCAGGGGTGATCTTAGGGATTCCGGGATCCAGGGTAAAAGTTAAGGATGTTGAATGGGGGGGGGGGGCATCCTTGACTTTTGCCCCCCACCCAGCATTGCCCCTGCCAGCCTCCCTCCAGTCCCCCTCCCGCCAGCTTCCCCCCACGCTGACCTTGCCCCCCCATACCCACCCATGCCAGGCCCCCAGGCCCCACGCCAGCCTTGCTGGAGCCACCGGCCTCTCTGGTACCCCCGCGGGTCCCTGGCCATCCTCATGCAACAACCCTCACCCTGCAGCTGTGGTTTGGGGGCCCCTTACCCCCCAGGGCCCTGAGCAGTTGCCCTACTTGACTACCCGCGAAGACCACCTATGCTTATAGAAATATGATACAGAATTAAACTGATTGGTTGAACTTATAGATAAGTAGTCTTTTACTGCCAATAAAAGTTGGTGTCAACAAATTACCTTGATTGCAGGCATCAGACGTTAATTGCAAAGCTCCAAAATAGCTATTACACACCCCATCTACCAGATACTATATAAGGAATAAATGATCAGGAGCCATATCCATCCAGCTTGTACCTTTGTCGATCCACTTATCCCATATAGTGGCACATAGATGATAGGAAGGATAGCTACTCTAACTTCCTTCAGGACTTGGACTGGCCGCATGATAATAAGGGACTCATATCTATGCCCTCATGCCCAAGAATGACAGAATCTGACTTCAAAAATTAAAAATTGGCATAGATCAACACAATAAAGATCTGTAACTGAAAAATCATTTCTGACCATTGAAAGCTTAATTGCCAGTCATCACAGTTTTTGGTGATTATTATCTACATGGATTGCACACTCTTGAAAGGACAACAAACAATCATGATAATGTTCTGAATGCTAATGAAATAATGATTGCAAGACTCAAAGATAGGCGGTATCATCTGGTGGCAAAATAGCAGTTTAGAACTTTAGCTACAGTGCAAACCAAAACCACCATCACATAAGGAAATGAAGTCTCAGGAGTGGAAACGTCATAAAATCAACTTGTTTTAAAGAATTACAGCTATAGTTTCTAACACAAAAGCCAAAATTCAGAAATAAAAAGCAGTTTGGTTTTCTTTACTGTGTGTTAGCATGCTCTGCCATCACTTCACAACAAGTTTAATTCTAAAGAGCCAATTGCACACTGGCAGTTGACAGCGACACTTGAAAGGTAGTCTTTGAATTCTCCATAGCTGCTCTGTGCTGATGTGTGACATGTACATATCAAAAGAATAGTAGAATTTATCCATTTTTAAAAATCTTTTGCACAACAACGAAAAAGAACATACACGTAAAAATAATCATTTTGGGTGAAACAAAGCTGTGTTCCAAAGTACTAAAAATTAACATCAAGGGTGAGGACTGTTGGAATAGTCAGAGATTGTTTGTGGTCATCTTCATTTTTGAAATGCTGTATGCAGAAAACATTCCAATTCAAAGCAAATTCTGATTAGACATGTGAAGATCAAAACCTATAGATTCAGTTGGTTTGGATGCACTCAAATTTGAAGAATGCTAAATTGAGCAGATAGACATGTCAGTCTCAACAGTGATTTTGCATGGAAAGACGCAGTTGCCAAATGGTAAATGACAGTCAAAATCTATTTAAAGCCTTTTCCAGCAGCTTGATAGTTTTTTTTCCAGAACATTCCATAATTTTTTGTCACTCTCTGGAATAGTTTTGACACCCTACAAATAAAGCCACACCACATTGATGCATATTTTGCATACTTAGTCAGCAGCTGGGCAATAGGAATAGATTTCAAATGTGATTAATATTTATCAATGCAGAATCGTAAGGTGCAGAAGGAATTAAAAATATACCTGGGTGAGCAGACAAATGAATAATTTAACAGAAAAACAGGGAGTGCAAAATACAGAAAAGACAGGTAAAGTAATCAATAATACAATAGAGCTGAAAGATGTCTTCAATGGGAAAAGTAGTAAAAAAAACCTTTAGGTAATAAGGTAAAAACATTAAAATGTATACAGAACAAAGGTTTGTGCTAAAGTATAGTATAGTGTCAGAATAAGGAATCAAAGGCAGACTATGTAATGAACAAACTAGATCATGTAATGAATTTCTAAAGTATTATTTCACACATCAAACACATGGTGAGCAAAGCAAAAAAGGCCAAGGGACTTCAGCTATCTGAGAGGAACAATAATTCACCAGAAATACAATGCAGTTGGAATTTCTAAACAAAAACTTGATGGGAAAAGTAATTTTCTTGCATTTTTTTTAAATTACTGGCAAAGATATAACAAAGGAACTCAGACACCATAGTGGTGGATACTGTATATAAACCTAAGTAATGTAGATCACACAGTCAACCAGAAAATTTCAAAAGCTATGTCCAGAATTTTGGATTCACAACACGACAGATTATTATAAACACTGGTATGTATGTCAAAGTGCACTATGAAACTTTTAAGTACGTAGAAACAGGGTCGCCCAGCCAATTAGCATGCAGCAAGCTAATGCACTGTAGATTTACCCCACAAATTGTCCACATACCCAATTATTTTAGGGATTGTCTTTCTGATTGGAGGCGGATAGTAAGAGTCCTACTTAAACAAGAAATGCAAAACAGTCCTACTATCATTGGCATCTGGTCTGGAAGCCTCTACTTAAGAGTGGAGTCTTGTAAATGTGTGAACCAAGCTCCGCTTAACTGCCCTACAAATTTTGGAAATAAAACCACTCATGAAACAGGCAGCAGAGGATGCCTGAGCTCTAGTGGAATAAGCTTTAATATGACTAGGTCGGGTGACTCTAATCTGCTAACTCATTACATGCCTTTATACAGTTGAAGACCCATTTAGATGATCTCCACGAGAATATTTCCTGCCCTTTAACCTCTTCTTCAAAAGCCACGAACAGTCTAGGTGTGTTCCTGAATAGTTTTGTCCTGCCAATGTAAAAAAGATAGTTCCCTTACCACATCAACTGTTAGAAAGTTGCCTTATTCACTCTGTGGGGAAGCTATGAGGAAAAGAATTAGAAGACAATTAAACTGGTTCATATGGAATTCTGAAACAACTTTGGGCAGGAACTTGGAGGCAAAGTTCTTTGTGGACGTTAGCGTCTTGGATGGTGATATGTGCCCATGTAATGGGTGTCAGATTTTATGCACCTTTTTTTTGTCCCTCCATTCAACTGAAGGCATCCCGCCCCACTGATGATGGTAAAACCCCTATGAAGAATACGTTTTCATTTACAATCGAAGTTTTCAAAATTAATTAGTGATTTTTGATGCCTCTATGAGTGCTCTTCCTCAAACAGCCACTGAGGCTTGATTCGTAGAAAGTGCTGACCTCCTATCTCACAGAAAATTCACTAAGGTTGACCATGACCAGCTAGCAGTTTTCAAGGTGTAAACTCTACAACAGGTGCTAAGTGGTTTAAAATGGATTGATTTAATTTAAAAATGCTAATTACAATCAAGTAAGTATCCTAGTCTTTACAGCACCATGATCTCACACGTATTTTTCACTTTGGTTCAAAGACTTAGTTTTCGTGATAGCATGTGTCAAGTAAATGTTTTCAGGTCCTAATATTAAAGTTTCTATACCCTTAAGTACATCAGAAAATTGTACTGGTTTAACTAAATGCTGATCTACAGAGAATGAAATCGATACAAAATTTGTATTAATTTAGAAACAGATATAGTTAAAATGTTGCAACCCCCTAGTACAGTCATATATACTGGTATCAAGGGGATTGTATCAATATGGTTTAATTCTGTAAATTTACAAAGTGTTTAAAAAACCCCACACCTGTGTGGATAAGTCCTAGAGTCAACTTAGTAGCCAATTTAGTTAAATTGGTGCAACCTCTTTGTGAGGACATTCTTAAAACAAAAATAAATTTACACAGAGATAAGGCCTATGTTTCTGAGTACTGAAGTCAGACACTGCTCTGATCTTTGTTTTGCTCAATGATTTGGTGAGAAGTGGCAGACTCATGCTATGGTAAACAAGCTTCATTGCTATTTGAGAGTTTATCTTCCTAATAGCCTTGCAAAGGAAAAATTATAAAATACATATGCAAATCAAGAAGAACTCTAAAGTATTTTTAATATGAATTCCCAAGCATTTCAGTTATTCAAATACAGACTGAAGTAACAATGGTGTAAAAATCACCATGGATATACATGACATGGTAATACACAACAATTTCCTTACACAGTCTGTTGAACAACTAACTATATCAGATGCTATTCCTGACTTTATAGTAGCAATTAAACCAAGTATGATAAATAATATAGCACTCTTAAAGCCTAGCTGTTTCTATAGCTACTAATAACATTGCATTTAAAATGCTTCTGAGAATATATTAAACAGCAATTATCAACAGTTGAAAGAAAACATTTTAAAACAATGTAGAATGAGTTTTTCTTTAAAGAAAACAAAAGTTGGGTTAATTGTTTTCTGGAGAAATCAATGGTACATTTAGGTTAATTAGACTGACAGAAGGTGCAAATCTAAGATCATGATGGTACCAACAATATCAGAAAGATAGGCAGAAGAATATAACAAATCTCACAAGAGAACATTACCCTTGCTCTAAAATTACTTAAGTTCTAACTCTATTTCTGAAAAATGGATGGCTGAGAGAGCTTCCAATTGAGATACCAAGGGCAGCAGATCTTAATATCAGTGACAGCACAACTGAGTACTAACCTGAAGAATGGCGTGTGGATCAGAATAGGGACAAAATACTTTTCTAGTATACTGCTTAGTTGAACATTAGTCCCAGAAGAAGCAGGAAGATATAAATCCACTAATTCCACACCTATTTTCTGGTCATTTGAAGAACCTTTTATATATTATACAAAATGAAAAGAGAGGAAGGAACTCAGCAGCTGGAATGCATTTGCAGCTTGTTCTCTAACTTGGATAACGGATTCTGAACTATGTAAAGACACCGGGGTCATCTGTTTAAAAATGGGTTGCATTTGTCAATGATCTCTTCAGTAGTGGACAGCAATGCACTATAGACTGATAGATATGCAGAGAGTGCTGCAATTCATTATGAGATTAAACATATGAGGAAGCAGTGACAGAGGTACTACTAAATATTTGTGCCTGAGGTACAAGAGTGAGAGCCTTCTGATATTACCATAAACAAAAGACAATTCCTTCTCTAATATCTTTCCCAATATATTTAGAAAGAAGTCCTAAAGAACAATAGTGCTTTCTAGATAAATAGGTGATTGGTCCTCTGCCCAAAAGATGATTAAGTAGAGCTAGTTATGTGTCACAGTAAATTACACAAAGTGAGACCTCGTCACGGGGGGAAATTAGAAGAGATAAAAATGACAACGTATAATATGAAAGTCAAATTATTATTTATTCAGTTATTTGATTTATTAATAATGTGAAGAGTCATGTTAATCAATATATTATTTATTTTTATCCTGAAGACTGTTCGTAACCACTCAAGACACTTAAACTAGAACTTAATATTGTAACTTCCCACCTGCAAGCTTTTTCCCTGTTGTTGCAGTGAAGAAAGACAGGTAAGAAGAGACTGCTTCTTTAGTGTTGCTTTACTAGCTCAACCTCTGTAAGTCTTCTGGTTGCAATTAACAAAATATTTTCAATAGGCCAGAGATTTGTATAAGAGTTTTGATTCTAAAATGGTGATAATTTAAAAACAAATATTAATGTAAAATTGCTATAACCACAAGGGATTGGGCTTTAAGATAATTCAGTTGTGTCTTAACATTGATATTCCACGACTCAGGGTTACTTGCATGAAATGGCTTCTCTTAAATATATATATATATATATATATATATATATTAATTAAACAGGTCTAATCTATGCACTCAGGTGCAACCGCTCAAACAAGAAGTCCTTGTTTGTTTTGCTGAACTAGACTAACACGGCTACCCCTTTGGAATAGCTCAGTAAGAGATTCTCTCACTCTGAGATTTTAGCCTCACAAATAAGTGCATATGAGTAATTTATTTTAGTGACTGGCATGCACAGACAGTTAAAACAACTTAAATAGTCCTTACATTAGGAACATTTCAATCAGAAATATGCATAAGTGCTGAAAAATAAAAAATTAATATTTTACAAGAAATCAGAAAAAATTAAAATTATCCCAAAAGACATACAATTTTACACCATTAATTCATTTGCTGTATTCTCAAAAATGACAACATTAAATGCCAATACAGTACTTTTTTCAGATTATAAACTCACATGTATCCAGGTTTGGTTTGAAATGAAGAATTAGGTGTAGTCACTGTGCTTATCAAAAAATGAAAAGGCAAATTTACAAACCTAAAATGGTCTTAACAACGCTCAAATGTCTATAACTTCACAAAAAGGGTAACAGTTATGCTGGATTCTCATTACTGGAGAGTAAGATGGTCTAGGAGGTCTCAAAAGAAAAATCAGAATAGACCTGCGATAAGTATAGAATCTTAGGGCTGGAAGGAACCTCATGAGGTCATCTAGTCCAACCCCCTGTTAAAAGCAGGACCACTCTCACTAAATCACCCCAGTCAGGGTATTGTTCAACCGGACCTTAAATATCTCCAAAGACAGAGATTCCACCACCTCCCTAAGTAACTCATTCCAATGCTTCACCACCCTCCTAGTGAGAAAGTTATTTCCTAATATCCAACCTCCACCTCCCAGCTATAACTTGAAACCATTGCTGCTTGTTTCATCATCTGTTACTACTGAGAACAGCCTAGCTCCTCTTTGGAGCACCCCTTCAAGTAGTTGAAGGTTGCTGTCAAATTCCGCCTCAGTCTTCTCTTCTGCAGCCTAAATAAGCCTAGTTCCTTCAGTCTCCCCTCATAAGTCATGTGCCTCAGCCCCCTAATTATTTTCATTGCCCTCCTTTGGACTCTTTCTAATTTGTCAACATCCTTTCTGTAGTGGGGAGCCCAAAACTGGACACAGTATTCCAGATGCAGCCTCACCAGTGCCGAATAGAAGGGAATAATCACATCCCTCGATCTTCTGGCAACGCTCCTTTCTGATGCAGCTCATTAACAAGGTTAATGCCACAGTGTGACCATGAAGTGACTTTGTGATTTTCCTGTTGTCAGACATAGAAGAGGAATCTACCTTTTACAAGTCCAATAGCAAATATGACATTCAAGTCTATCAAGACATTTTCATAGATCAAGTTAGTTTGCCTATGATTGGGTTTTTCTGCCCTGTTAAATGCATGGTAATTAGGAATGTCCTAAAGCAGGAGATACAAACCAGTTCCTTTCTGCTTGTTTCTGTAAAATACTGTGGTCCAACTCTGTCTGACTCGGGATCACCAGAAATCTGAAGTTAACAGTGCAAGTAGAACATTTTCCCAGAAATGAAGACTTTCAGCATGGGCTTTCCATCCCCAGTTGACTCTATCCATGGCCAATATAAGGTGGTGTTTAGAAGTCTTTTCATACTTGCAAATGGTCACTGTATTGCCACTAGCTCAGTGAGATGTTAGAAAACTGTGTTAAAAATTATGTTAGTCAAATATTACATACTAAATAATGTTATAAAAATGAATATTTCATGTACATATAGCATTATAAGACAATATAAAGGTAGTTTTGCTTGCGTGCCTCTCTGCTTATGTAGCACTTCAGAATTCAGCTGAAAGAGCTTCAGGGCTGTGTAAACCACAAAAACTGGTTTGTCTCTCTTAGCTGTAAAACCCAGTATTGCATGAACAGCAGAGTGAAAAAGTGTAATGAAGCAATTGTTAACTTCTGGTGTTCTGCCTGGGGAAGCTAACCAGCAAAGTCACAAAACCAGACTAATAAAATAATTACTGGATGAAGTCAGTGAGGTTAACAACAAAGAATAGATGGCATAAGCAGACAAAAGTTAAAGCAGGATAAGCAGAAATATATTAATTTAGGTTTTCAGATTTATGTATGAGTTTTAATTAGGGTTTGGAATAAATAGGTACACAGATGAGGTAATTGAGTAAATTAAATCTGTGCTAAGTTACAGAATAGGTTATAAAAAATAGGTGATTCACAGTAAGAAAGTGGAGAATATATCACAAAGAACAGAAACCAGAGATTTCAAAAGAATTGCCGGGAAGAGGTAAACTTGATCAATTATCTTTCTTCTCTTACCTGTTTTTGCATGTTTATGTAATGCATAGGCTTTTGCACTACTGTCTTAAAATGTACAAAAGTAAGGCTAAAAAGCTGTTTAACTGGATTTGTCATTCAACAGACCAGATATTATCCATTCCCCAAGCAGAATGTGAGAGTCTCAGTATTTCACTGCTCTCCTAGTGCAGAATTACTTCCCTCATTCAAAACAGCACAAATCTTCATATTTTTCCCATTAAAAACAAATGCTTATCTACTGAGTTTTAACATCATGCTGTATGCATTGACACTTTTAGAAACAGTTAGCACTGTCTAGAACTGCATGCATACGTTTACACTGCAATTAAAAATCCACGGCTTGTGGGGCTGTTTCACTGCAGTGTACTTCTGGGCTCAAGCTGAAGCCAGGACTCTCAGACCTTGCGACATGGCATAGGATAGGCAGGGTCTTTTAAATGCAATGGAGACATATCCTTAGTCAATAATTAAGCCTAATGCACAGAGATCCAACTTTTTAAAAATATAGCAATAAGAGATACAACAGCTATACTCCTATAAATCCTGTTTTACTACCCATTGTTGTACTTGAAACCACTTGTTTCTTGTCATTCTTCATTTTTCTATACTGATACCCATGAAAACTATGTCCATGGACTAGCACTTATATAAACTCTGATACAGAAGCCAGATCAGTGGCGTCAAGAGCAGTAAATATTTCTGTTGCTGACCAACTGAGATTACGAAAGATGCAGCAGGCAAAAGCATCAAGATGTGCAGCACTAAGACAGCAAGATGGTACCCAACTCCATGGATGACTGAAGAAACTGTAGTTACTGGTAACTACACCAAAATTGAATATAAATTAATCAGATCATCAGGATGCTGTACAGCAGGTAAACACCTGCCCTCTGGCTTGTCCTGTCTACTTGCCATATATGTGCTAACAAACATGGCTGTTTCAACTTCTTGATTCACTAGGTGACAAGAAAAGAACTCAACAATATCATAAAAAGTAGATATGTACTATGATATTTGAGGGCACTTCCTCTTAATTCTATAGTATGCATATTTGGGGCTAACATACCTTTACCTTACGATGTAATCTAGTTCAGTGTATGTTTCAGCTCAGAATCAAGAAGTGCCTTCAAATACCTAAAAAACCTTTTCAAAGAGAGGTCTGTCAGAAGTCTCACTATTCAAAAAGAAAAGAAAGGTTAATTCGGCAACATGTTAATACCTAACATTAAAAGGTAAGCTCTCGCAAATTACACAAAGACAAAATACACTTTGTGCACCCAACAGCATCCTTGGACAAATAACTTGCAGTAAGTAAGAGAACACAGGTGCATATTTTTTATTTTCTTTGTAAATAGTGAAGAGAGAAGCTCTGTGACAGTTTCTAGATGACTGAATATCAGAAACTGTATTACCCAGCTTGGTTCCTCCTCTCTGCATTAGAAGCTGCTAGCAAAAGTGGATGTCCTCAAGATAGCATTTTTCTTCCTCTTCTACAAATTTCCATCATCATTGGATTGAACAGAGATTATTTTATTTGCAACCTCCTTAGTATTACAAATCGGTATTTTCTATAACAGTATAGAAACATTCATATAGGCCATGTATGTGAATGGTACCTTCAAGACAGAAAAAAAATCAAGGAATTGATGTAATTAAGACGGATGTTTAAAGACAACCTTCTAGCTATAAAAATTGAATATCTATTTCCCGATTTCCTTACATCCTTTTGTACCAGATACAAATGCTTATTTTTCATGTAACCTGGCTGGCATGTTAAAGTCCCTTTATACAAGAACCCAGTGTGCATTTATATTTACTAACCCTGGGCCCTGATTCCTGGCTACCAATTTCTATTCTAATCCATAGGCCTGACTCCTCCTCAGAATACTAGGCATGACCACCCACATCCTGAACTGTGGTAAGGCAATAGCCAGGACATATATTCCTACTTTGGCACCTCCCATTCCTGCCAGTGAGTAAATAAAACAAAAAGAGGTAATTTTCCATGGTTATGCAAGTGCTATTGGATCATCAGGTATGCTTCACTGACATCAGTATGGGTTGGTAAGGGAAGATGCATAAGCCCTGCCTCTTTACGAACATGGCTTTACCCTAAAGATGCAAGCATGAACACTCTTCCTTGGCCGTCACATTTTCACTGGTGGTGCTGAAGTGCCAATTAATTCTGGGGGATCCAGCCTATGCCTTGCTCCCCTGTCCATGAAACCATACACTTGCCACCTCAACAAAAGCAATAAAAGATTCAGCTACTAGATGCAGCATGACTATTAAATATACTTTTGGTAGATTAAAAGCTCATAGGCAATATTTAGCGATTAGGTTAGATCTCAGCAAGGCAAACAGTTCTACCATTGCTGTTGCATGTTGTATATCACATAATATTTGTGAGGTGAAGGAGGAAATATTACTGATAAGATGGAAAGATGATGATTGGCTGTCTGCTGAATTTAAACAATCACATAATAAGAACTATTAGAAGAGAGAACTGTAGAGCTATATATAACGGAGGTAGGCCCAAAAGAACATTTTAGCAGTCAAACATAGTATTGTCATGTTTTTGAATGTGCGTGCCTTCATGTGCATAGACCTAAAATATAGGTGGGTTACTGATTCCCATTATGAATTTTGTAATGTGGTATTTATGCCTGATATGCTCCGAGTTGTGTTTCTGTTGGTTTGGTTTTTTTTTTTTAAACACCTCTGTGAAAAACAGGAAAAAGTGAAAATAAACATGTTTAAAACACTTTAGAGGGTAACCCATATTTATAAAAAAAACAAGTTAACAATAAACATGTGTTTACATATTAAAACATATAACAATGTTTAATTCATAATAAAAAATAGTGCTCTGTACTTGGAAGCTCATCCTGCCGTTATCACAGTCAGTGTAGGTATAATCAAGGTACTCCTTGTTTTCCCTTGACACGAGTGATAGAAGTAAGATATCGTGCTATTGTCTGTTACGCTTGGAGGCATAAGAAGGAGCATCCATGAGTTTCCTGGGTTGGAAAGTCTGCTGTGTATGGGGTCTTGGGACATTCCATTAAAAAAATATTCTGCAACATCTGTGTTTGTTTCTTGAGCCATAATGTCCAGGTGTAATTCCTGATGCACCTCTCTGTCCCGTTTGCTCTCCTCTAGCAACTGCTCTCTCTACTCCTCATCCTTCAGACTCCTATTTGCCATTTGGCCCTTCCAATTCCTGAATTCAGAGTCATCACCTGTAGAGGACCGGAGATCTCACAAAGCTAATCCTTCTTGGACTTTTCTCCCATGAAAGCTCATGTGATAAATAAATTTGTTAATCTTTAAAAGCGCCACAGGACTCCTTGTTTATTTTGCTGAACTAGATTAGCACAGTTATCCCTTTGAGACCCTTCTTGGACTGATTCTTTTTCACCTGATCAAGATCAGAAATGCAAAGTGTGAAGAATATACTACTCAGGACGACTATGGTAAAGGTTGCTGATAAAAACAGACAGATACATCATTAGATTTGCAATCGCAATGAAAAGGAAAGATACATCTCAAAACTCCCTTACAGTTTTCCAAACTACCCATCAAGAAATTTAGGCTTGAAATTAGATGCAGGTTTCTAACCATCAGAGGAATAAAGTTCTGGAATAGCCTTCCAAGGAGAGTTATGCAGCAAAAATAAATAATAATAATAATAATACTTATACTTCCCTGGCTTCAAAATTGAGCTTGATAACTTTTTGGAGGGTATGGTATGATGAGACAGCCTAATTTGGCAATTGACTGATTTTTGACTACTGGTGGTGAATATGCCAGTGACCTGAAAAGGGACGTTAGAAGGGGTGGGTTCTGAGTTATTACAGAGAATTCTTTTCCTGGGTGTCTGGTTGGTGAGTCTTGCCCACATGCTCAGGGGGTTTAACTGATTGCCATATTTGGAGTCGGGAAGGAATTTTCCCCCAGGGCAGATTGACAAGGGTTCTGGGGGTTTTTCACCTTCCTCTGTAGCATGGGGCACGGCTCACTTGCTAGTGGATTCTCTGTACTTTAAAGACTTTAAATCATGATTTGAGAACTTTAATAACTCAGTCATGTGTTGGAGGTTTATTACAAGACTGGGTGGGTGAGATTTTGTGGACTGCATTGTGCAGGAGGTCAGACTAGATGATCATATTGGTCCCTTCTGACTTTAGAATATATGAGTATTCCCATAAAACCTTTAATAAGAAATACTAATTGTAACTAATTTTGAAGCACCTCGTTACACCACTTCTTTACAACTTAAGTCACAGTGAGTATGGACTAGTGAGGACAAGGTGGGAATGGGGACTGTTGCGTGGAAGGTTTAGATGCTGGGTGCCCTTCAGCATGAGTACAGGAAAGTGCACTGAATATTGCCAATATGTACACAGGCAGTGTTGATTTTGGCTGATATCTCACTGAGGGTGACAGAGGCACATAGAACACAGCTGTCACTGTCATTCTAAAAGCTGTCCAGGCCAATAGGTTTCTAGCCTGTTTACTACAATGCTGCCAATGGAAATCATAGCACTGGCACAGGAATGTCTCCTATCATGAGGGAAGACATATGACCACCACCCCCACATTAAGGCAAGAATTGCAGAGCATCTCCTGAAAGTTTCATTGAGATTGATCAAGAGAATGAAAGGAACAGCCCTGTTCAGATTAACAAAGTACTCTGCTTAAGATAGAAGTGAGAGAAAAGCCAAAGAAAGGAAAAGGAAGGTATTGATGATCCCTGGGCAGTGGAGTTCAAAATTGTGTCCCGAGTAACCACTGTTGCAGGGACAGGAGTATTGTGGGACAGCTCCTGAAGGACAGTTATTGTCTACACAGGAAACGCAGTGTCTGCATTTGGACTACATCAATACAAGTAAGTCACAGAGAGTTTAGAGAGTCTTTGTTGTCTGAGACAATGGTATTACGGCAGCGATGAACAGCACTTATATCAGTGACAAGCAAACTGATGTATACCCATGCAAAGCTATGTCAAATCACAGTAGGTTGACCTAACTTTGTAGGGTTGATCAGGCTTCAGAGCCACAACCCTGGATTTGGAGGAAGTGGGACCACTGAATCCACAAACATTTCCTGACCCATCTTTACAACAATATTCAGTGTTTTATTAGGAAAGAGGGGAAAAAAGTATAACAACAATCCTGAAAGCAATATTATTATGTAAATTGATAATAAACATCTTGGATGGAGAGGTTTAATGCTCTATTCATTGACATTATCAAACTTTATAGCTGTGTTTTTTCATTAAAAACAAGGCACATAATTTCAGCTGGGCAGGGATAGCACTGTGTATTTAGTTACCTGACAATATTTAGTTATTTCTTTTCTAAAACATAATTTAAATTAATTCTATGTTAAAAGAATCAGTAAATCAAAACTACTGCTGGAAAACAACCAAGAACTTAGTAACGTGTTTCAGCCTGCCAGAAGTCTGTCTACAGTAGCCCTGCCCTGCTCTATCCTTCTGCTAAACAAGCACCAAACCATCTATAACTAGAAACACATTATGCAAAATCCTCCTCTTAACATTGAGCATAACAGGAGGGATAGTGAGTGAGGATTATGTCAGGTATTAGCCTGTTACAGTTCAGGGATGAGTAGTACCTCTGTCTTTTAGTCTTCCTATGTGCACTCTTTCAAGTGACAGGCTTACACCTGCACTCCTCTCAGAGTGAAACCTTTTTCACTTTAGACTGGATCACCAGGTTACAGCATTCCCTGTTTACCAATCATGTTTACTTTCAGTGGTCCTAACTGGTTTGGGCCCCTGCTATGGAATCCTCTCTGGAACTGTAATCAGCTGACAAAAACAATGACCCACTGCAGCATCTAATCCTTAATCATATTTTTGCCAGCACAAAATATGCACCAAACCCACAGATATACATATAACACACACAGAAATTAATGCGGATTATTCCCATATTCTTCACAGAGCCTCAAACTAGATAAACAGCATTCTGATAGGATAACGTATCATAGTGTTCAATATTTTAATTATTTTCTTGACATTGGTCATAATACCATGATTGTCTTATTTCCTAGCAAGAGAGACTGGAGGCAGGGGGCAGAAGAGGCAGGGAGGGAGACAACAGTTTTATAGCATGGCTATTACAGAATTCATTTTAGTGGGCTTAATTGTATACTAAAATTCACGTCAAGCTCTTGGGCTGAAGCCATCTTTAAGAGGTATTCTATGTCCTTGATGAAGACCTGTGGCTCTTTTCTCTTACTTCACTCACTTTCCATCCAAATACCTTTGCTCTTAAAAACCTACAATCTTACAGCTGATTAGAATAGATCTCAGACTATATTAACATCTTTTATTCATCCAGCTAGATCACTGCAGAGCTAATTAAAATATGCTGTCAGTGGGCTGGGTCACCGCCTATAAAGTTACAATATGTATTATAAAAGTAGCATCGATAGATGTGCTGCAGCCAAGAAGCAGAGTACAATGGTTACATTTCAGGCAAAATAAGTATACTTAAACTGAGTATAGTTAAAAAGCATAATTTAATTGGTTTTCATCCATTCTAGTGCTGCTCTGACCATGTAACTCCCTTGTTCATTCTTTCACTGGCTTCCTCTAGCTTTCCCCTTCCAGGCACCACACCAAACCTCTGCATTTATCACCTCCTAGTTCTCTTTCTATTGCCTATGTTACCAAACACATTTTGCATAATCCTTTACTGCTTCACTTTTTATGTTTGGAAACTTCTATGTGTAACAGGGCAGGAATAGTGAAACTCCTCACCTGCCTCTGTTAGGCTGGGCTTTGAGAGGCTAACGCTGGGCAGACAGCAGCTGGGAGCTGATCAGGAAGCAGCAGAGCTCTGGCCTAAGCAGGAAGATAAGGAGTACCTGAGGACCTGGCCCAGGGAAAATAAGCTGGGCCACCTCAGGAAACAGAGTAGGCTTGGCCAGCAAGGCAGAACAGGGCTCTGGCAGCAGACCAGAGGGAGCAGAACCCTAAACCTCCAAGCCCCGAGAGCATTTGGGGCACAAACTGGAAGTGGAACTGTCACATTTGTAAATAAATGAGCACATGGTTTGCACTGAAGACAGTCTGTAGTCAGTCTCTTTGGGTCGAGTGGGGAGCAGAAATGGCTGAGAAACAGGGGCGGAAGAGCCTGCCTTGTTATACAATGCATCCAGTGATGTTCTCTTTGTTTGAGTCAATTCTTTTAAAAAAGGAAAGGGGGTGGGGACACTTTTGCAGACTCTTTTAGCAATAATCCCACAAGGATTATCTTCATTTTTTGAAGAATCAATGTTATTCACATTATTTTGTGTGTCAAACTACTGCACTAAATTAAGATATACATTCCTTGAAAGATAAATCATTTTTCGATTTTCTTTGTACCAAGCATACTGTAAGCACTCAAAAGATAGATAACCCATAAAACACTAACGGTACTGTCTCTACCCTGTCCTGGAGGTTCCAACACCTTGGAAACTGGACTTTTCATCTTCAAATCAAGACCCCAAAGAACCACAGCAGTTGACACTTTAAATTAAAATATTGCCTGGTCAGGCTAAACCTCACCCTACCCAGGCTGGTCATGCCGACTTTTGAAACTGCACCAGCTGGTTTCTAAAGTTGAGCACTGGTCATTGATCACTGTAAAGCAGGGATCAGGACAACTTACATGGCTTGTGCATTCTTGGGGACTAAGGGACTGAGTTCTGCCAGCTTGCACACACAAGAACCTAGGGCAATGATTTAGCATAGTATCTTTTCCTATGCATGGAGGCTAGGAAAGAAAGACTTCAGAAGGTGGATGATTTTTCCAAAGTCTGAGCAAGGACTTAAAGTTTAGAGGTGACACTTGGGAAATTTTTAAAGAAATAAGTATGGTAAAATGAAAAGATGAAAATAATCATATGTATGGCCTTTTGATCTGGGAGGGTCATAGTCAAAGGACAAAAATAATTGAGGACTGTGTAAGTTCTCTCCAAACTGCATATTATCCACTGCCTACAGCCATAACAACCACGTCAGGGTGAAAATTAATTAGCTCTTATAAGTCCAGCAATGTAAGACTTATTTGGTATTTGAATGGAAGATGTCCAAACAACAAAATACTTATCAATAAGATATTATAATGTAAAATATTACTTGCAGCAATACTAACATTTGGTAACTTTCCTCATTGAGACGGTACTGACTCAGTGATCCAGCATGATGCTAAAAAGTACTGACTTGCTTTCAGATAAAATATAAAATCAGGACTAACCACTCTTGGCCTGGGATTTTTAAAGGCACGGAAGAGAGTCAGACAATTTCTGTGGGATTGAATGCAACTCCCTTATGGGTTTTCACATCTATATAAAAAGTTCTGGCCAAACTCCAAAATGATTAATTACCTATAATACTGCCAAACTTGAATTCTTGTTGTAGTTTCAATTTCATTCTCCTCCTAACCAAACCGTTTTGCTGGCACAGAATGGTTACCATGTTCCATTCCACGGAGAGTTATAGCTTATTTTGGAGCTGGGATCTCACTGGATGAACTACACTGTGTAAATGTAAAGGCCAGATACACACCTGACATATACAGACATAGAACCACTTACTTCATTGTAACTATACCAATTTACACTTGCTAAGGATCTGGTACAAGATATTTATTTCCAAAGCATCAAAAAAATGATGCATGTGTATGTGCACCAATGAGGTTTTGATTTAATTTAGCCAGAAACCCTTCTGAAACAGTATACAACTAGGCAGATCTACTAATGTTTTCCCCTCTTAGAATACTCAGCGTCAAAGCAGCCTTACGTCAGAAACAGAGAGTCTCAAGGTAGAATATAGTAAGGGACAAGCAGTCTTATGTTCCTGCTCTATAAAAACAACCTACACAACTCTGCTATAATTTTAGCAAAAGCAACAAGTGCTAAAAATAGAAGCATGCTTTGATTTTTTCCCTCAACTTCAAGCATTGAGCGACCTCTAATAGCTCAGTACAATTTCTTCAGCTTTTTTTCAAATGCTTATTTTTATACCAAGTTATATTTAATGTAATCTTAATACTTCCCTCAAATTTTGCATGAAATCATAAATTAGTCCCACGTAAAGTTATATGTAAATACTATAGCAAACATGTGCAGTATGATTTTAATTTCTAGACAAATCTTTTCTGTGGTTACATTCCTAATTAATGATGCTGCATCTAAAAACAAAAAAACCCACACACCAAACCACAACTGGTATAAGAAAAATATAATCAAATTGTCAGTACCTGCAAAAAAAGCTAAGATGTGCCAACTTAAAAAGCAGGTTTTTTAATAGTTAAAGTATTCATCTATTTCATCTACACAGTTAAATAAATTATTTTTCTTAAGGGCTCTAGAGACACTTAAACAGAAGTGTATTTCCTTACTAGGTCAAACATCTTAATATAAACACAGTTTTCATAGTGAGATCTATTTCTGAGGGGCAGGAAGTAGTGTATATTTGAAACTGGTTTTCAACATTAATCTTGGATAGAAAAGGGACAAAACAGGAAATTGAAAATATGTTGCTACAGCATTTGTACAATTGCAAATAAATAATTGTTGGAAGATTTTTCTCCCCTCTTGAAGTGTCTCTTGATATTATGGTTGATACTGGGCAGAAAAAAAATTGTCATCTGCTTGTTTTCAGTATACTGATTCATTGCCAGGAATCCAATGCAAATGCACTGTTCCACTTGCTCTTCTAAAATTAGTTTTTGTAATGCTAGACTACTCCTTCAGAAGAAGAAAAGAAGAACTGAAAACCTTACTTGTTAAAAGATTAATGCTCACTTCTATTCATAAAGGCATTGTACACCTCACACAACACTGATCTCCAATTTCTGAGGTATACTTTCTTATAGTCTTCATCAGCTTCATGATGGAGAAGATAAATTGTAAACTATTTTGCAGAATGTTTCAGAATAAAAGTTATATTACACTTATGTCATGTACCGTTGGCATTGTACACTCAAAATCAATAGTACCAAAAAGATGTAATTAATATATATCTTGAAATAATTGAACGAGAAAATGTACATGTGTAAAAATTAGTGAACAGCATTGTGTGGATGATATCTTGGTATAAACCTTGAACAATCTATTCCCGTTACCTTTCAGGTAAAAGATATAGGGGGAAAATGTCGAGATAGGTGTGAGCAGGGAACTGTTTCCTACCCTGTGGATATTTTTGAGAATTTATAATTTTTTCCTATCTTGAATCAGGATGAAACTTTGAAATCTCAAAAACATTTGTGAATCATTTTTCTTCCTCTTCTCAGCAGGGAGAAGGGTAAAGATTGATGAGAGTTCAATCAAAAATCATTTTGATCATTTTAATTATTTTCCCAATTTCAACCTTTTCAGTTTAATTACTTACATTTCAAAATTAAAAATCATTTCAAAACAAAGTAATTTTAAAGTGTCAAAACAAAACATTTTTGACCATTTTAAACCTTTTTTCCCCTCAACATTTTTTCAAGTCAGGACAATGATCTAACCCAACCTAATTTCATAATTTCATTTTTGATAAATCTACATTTTTTTTGACAAAAAAGAAATTCAAAAACTTCCCAGTCAGCTCTAGTCAGGATACCATATTAACTTAAAAATTCTTCTTCGTTAGAGAGTCAGATCATTTTTTAAAAGGTGAGATGGCTAAGATACCAACTCCTTTTTTCAAGCAAATAAAAAGGATCTTTTAAAAAATTTTAGGAGTTTATATCAGTAAATCATGGAATTACATTTATTCCTAATTACATATCTTTTCTTGAACATTTGAATAGAGACAAAGAAGATTGAAAGGGTGCCCCTATTTTGAGTAGTATTTCTGTTCTTTTAAAATTCATATAATTCAGTATTAGTGCAACATTTCACTTTAAAACCGGAAAGTATACTTCTGAAGCTCAGTACTTAATCTCCCACAAAATCTAATTACATTAAAGATAAACCCAACAGACTTCTGAAATTTAAGGCAAAACAAAGAGAAAGTCTGATATGTCTGTTTACACTTTCCCATTTATCTTAAAGATTTACTAGTGCCAAGGGAAAATTATTTATTTGTTTGCTTGTTTATTTTTTTAAGAGCAGATGGGTTCCCATAACTCTGTCAGGGAAAAGTCTTCAAATCTATTACCTTTATTTAACATTAACTGAAGCTTGGTCTACACTGCTGGCAAAATTCGGCAGCAGTCAATGGAAGTTACACAAACTACACAGAGTAGCTCGTGTAACTCTTGCTGATATCATAAATTCCCCTTTAGTATGCCGTCTTCACTGCGCTGCACCAATGGGAAACACAGTCTTGTTGACGCAGTGCTTTGCCACTTGAGAGGGTAGTTTTATTACGTCAATTTCCAGATCAACTGAGCATGTCTTTACTGACTGCTCAGTCAATCCGGAAAAATTGATCTGATGGCAATAAATTTGCTACTGTCAGTGTTGACATACCCTGAGTGTAAAGAAAATGTTTTAACTTGTTACTTTTTGCTTTATATACCAACCAGAAAACTAGCACTTAATGCTATAATTACTGCAAGAAACCAGTGGTTTATTCCTTTTTGGTTGTTTTATTCTATGTTTTTCAAAAATAGCCTCAAGAATTTGGCTTACTTTAAAGGGGAGGAAGGGGGAATGCCATGTGTTCCCATGTAAAGACTATTTTTAAGTAGTCTTTATTTACTTGATACAGCATATTGGTTTCATGCATAGCACTATGTCAATCCAAGTTATGAAGCTGTCCAATGTTAATTCTTAAACACACAACGCTATTTTCTAAAAACCTATTAATAATCTCCACATGAGCAATTTTGAGGTATTAATAATTCATTCATTTTAAATTTAAAATAAAGATACAGCCCTAGCTCCTCATGATAAAACCTAAAATCTTACCGGTCAAACTCTGGTCTAACTTGCACTTTATGGGAGCCCACTGGTTTCAACCAGGTTAGACAGGGTGTTGTGTAAAGGCATACTTTGGCTCACAGGGTCTAAATTTGGCTCTCATTCTTACCACAGTAAAGTGGGAATAACTTCACTGTCTCCAAAGGCTCTCTGACTTTTGGATTAGGTAACACCTTCCCAAACTTCTTAATATTTAAAACAAACCACATACACAGTCCTTTAATTTAAGATGTTTATGCTCCAACATTTATTTTCTTTAAAAGGAATGTAAATAATATACAGCAAGCCTGGAGGATTATACATTTAATTTTTAAAAGAGTAATATTTTTAAAAATGTTATTTGGGTCATCAGACACTGTCAAAATTGTGTATGAATGGATTCTTTAACTCCATAATAGTAAGTTTTGTAACTTAAATATAGAAAGGGGATTGCTTCAGAGGTGTCACATTGGTTTTGACAGCACACTGCTAATACATTTACATTACAAGGAAGGTCAATCCCATCAGAGTACAAGCTCCAAAAAAATCTTTTGGATGAAGATATATTCCAAAATGCACAAGCAAATTATTAAACCCAAAAAAGATTCACTTACCACAAAATGGAATTTAAACCCAAAACTGTATCATTACCAGTGGACACTATTAA
Organism: Pelusios castaneus; assembly: GCA_007922175.1. NCBI lineage: Eukaryota > Metazoa > Chordata > Testudines > Pelomedusidae > Pelusios > Pelusios castaneus. The sequence continues at coordinate 2,938,199 of ML685776.1, read as the reverse complement.
TAAGGTAGTTGCAGATTTAACAATATTTTGCAAAGCTAAAAAAAACCATTTTCTATCAACAGCAGATGTTTAAAATATTTATAAGATGTATCAAATGCTGTATTAAATTTATAGCCAACAGAAGAAGGGAACAGTAAAAATATACTCCACATTGCCAAGAAGGCACAGAATTACAATTCTTCATCCACGACAACAAGATTCCAAACCTCTCGCCAATACTGTTAATCAGTCTGTGAAACAACACCTTAAGTATTCTATAAGTCAATCACTATTGTGCACTTCAGAAAACACAATGTGCCAGTGACTCATAATTATCTCATCAACATTCATAACTCGGGATCTCCCATCGTGTAGCAAGAATTAATCATACATTTATGTCACTTCTTTGATCTGACCTTTAGAGATTAAAGAAGTTTGAGTTCTGCAACTGTTCAGCAGTGAGTTTATTTTACTTACCCATTTCATTAATAGTTGCTCTTGCTTTTGAGACAAAAGAACTAACTTCACTTGAGTGCATTTTGGCTCTTTCCTTTAGATCAGCACCTGTAAGTGACATTTTAACATATATATCTATATTAGTAAACTAATTGCAGTACTGTATACTAGCATTCAAAGGTAAAATATCATTATCCTGTGCCAGTAAGATTCAAGTACACTCTGAACTAGCACTAGTTCAAATTTCTCAGTTATTCTCAGTATTCTCAGATTTCAAGGAAAATACAGAATTAAATGTTTACAATGAGAACAGTGAAATTCAGACCATCCACCAGTTTTTCATTTTAATTCAAGGACTTAATGACAAATCATGATGGACAATACGGCTGCAATATATTACCGGTAATTCAATTGTCATGCTTGTTTTCACTTTTCTGAACCATGTCTCAAAGCCAGAATTCTGTATGTTTTCATGTTATGTTGCACTAGTAAAGGAACATGAAGCCCAGAGAATATTTGTCTACACAGAAGCAGAATTACTTTAACTGAATATAAACTTCTCCAGTAGGTTTAAGTTGATTTTACTTGTATTTGAAGAAATTACACATACATTATTGGTTTTTGGAGTTTTCCAAAAGTTACGCTCCAAATAGCTAAATACACTAATGGAAATTCTTGTTTCTTTCTTCAAGTATAAACTAAAACACTTTTAACAGTTTACTTACACAGTATTCCAAAGGGGTATCCGAGTTAGTCTATTGCAGAAAAACAACAGAGTCCTGTGGCACTTTTAAAGACTAACAGATTTATTTATCGTATGGGCTTTCGTGGAAGAAAATCCCACTTTGATTTGCTGTTACAGCCTGACCTGATCCTATGTCATACACACCCCTGCATTTAATTTCCTCCCATTCTGTAAGTTTCCCATCTTCAAAGCATCTGACGAAGTGGGATTTTCTCCCATGAAAGCTCATGCCATAAATAAATGTTAGTCTTTAAAAGTGCCAAAGGACTCTGTTATTCATATACAGTATTGTGGTTGATACTGTTCACTAAAATGAGTTATGAAATGTAAACATCCTAGGAAACTGGCATTTTGTTGCATGAAAAATGGCTCTTTCTTCTTATGAAAGAGAGAAAGACAACCACAATATCTCAATATGGAAGAAACCTATTACACAGAGTCCTGCAACAGTACAATATCGTGTAAATACAACAGACACAAGCAAGCAACCTGTGTGCATGTACTCTCCACTAGCGGTTCCCAACCTTTTCAGTAACATGGCACACTTCAATGAAACAAACAATTCCATGGCACACCCACTTTTTTCAGCCGAATTAATTGCTCATAAACGTTATATTTACTCACATTTACTATGGTTGCGGTCTTACTAGAGGGATTTGCAATACAGTGCATATAACAAGCTAAAGAAAGATCAAATGCATTCATGTTTCAAATCCACTGAAAAAAAATACACATCATCTCAATTTTGCCCTTTGGCCACCTGCATTTAGAATGCTCACATTTTAGAATCTAAAGACCAATACCTCATTTTTAATGTGTTGATTAATTTTCTTGAGTTTTATGAGTTTTAATTTTGGTTGGATAGAATATTATTTAAGATGAAACAATATATGTTTTACACCAATTTTCACTACCTTTGTACAAAATTTCACAGCGCACTTGGACAGTTCTTACGGCACTGCTCCAGACAACATGCATGTCACTCCAACTAGGATGAATGAAATATTTTTCTCTTATTTGCAAAGTTGCTCGTATCAAACTAGTATTTTGGTACATGTACATAAAGGTTAAATATAAATACACAAGATAAACAACTAACTATACAAACTGAACAAATATGCATACTCAAAATAAAATTATTCCCCAAAATCAGCACCTCACACCTGTTCTTTTAAGGAAAAGCACCAGGCAACGTTCTTAAGCAAATGCTAGAGTGCTTACTGGATCAGAACAAAAATGAACAGATGTTCTTACTGGGCTCAGTTCTTGGCCTCCTCCTATACCCTATCTCTGGGCTTCTTCACACAAAAGCATGGCTTCAGCTATCACTCGCAGGTGTACCTCGCCCTGCTCTGACCTTGTTTCTTTCTGTACACACTAAAACCGCAGCCTACCTGGCATATCCTGGTGGATATTCAGCCATCATCAAATTCAACATGGACAAACATTTGCTCTTAAGCTCCATCTCCAACTTCCTCTCTCCAAAGATGCCAGCCTTTACCACCCAACGGTCCAATTTTTCTCTCAAGGTATTTCACATTTTCTCACTTGCTGCCCTTTATGCATGGGGGGGGGGAAGTGTGTGTCTCCCTGTAAAAAGCCACTACATTATTCTCCTCTATCCCTATTCTTAAAGTCTACCAATGCCATAAGGCATATAACACTCAACAGCCACAGTAATGCAACTACTGCTTATAATACTAATAATAACTGCCTCACTGTTCCTTTGACCTCCATCTGTCCACTCTATTTGTTGCAGATAGTCATACTTGGGCTGTAAATTCTTGGGGCAGTCTTTTCATTATTTGCATGTTCAATGCCAAACATTACTGACTACAGCCTTCACATAATACAATAAATAATAATATATTATCTACAACTAGCACTATTAAATTTAAGTAGCGTTATTAGATACAGGCAAAGTTTCCAAGTGCAAGGATGTCCCATATTGATAATGGTGAAATAAGCTAACTGGATAGTCATGAAAAATGGGAATTATTGAGGTCAAATTGGAGAGGAATAGCTGCAATTATCTAATTCAGTAATACATAAACTTTTCATACCAAAAAACTTATCAGGAACCTGTGAACCAAACAAAATTTGCATGTGAATGCATATAAATTTGGGTAGGCTTTGGCATAGCCACGCAAGTATTCTTTTTATTTATAAAGGTCTAACTGAATAGAGTGCTTTACAAGACCCCAAAGGCAAAATATGCTTTGAAAGCTGAAGGGGGGAAAAGGTGTGAACAAGAACGGTAGCACTGTTTCCCCAATACTAATTTATTAACATCTGGCTTTAAATCTAACTATCTAAAAGCAAATCAGTCTACACAAAAGAAAAAAAATCCTATGCTTGAAAAAGGGATACGATTGCTTAGTTAAAAATCTGACTCAAAACTTTTATACATAATACAAACTGAAATATACTACTCACACACAGAGCCAACTTTAAAATGTACTGAGACCCTATAGATGCATCACACATCATATAGTGTCATTATGAGTTTGAGACAATAGTGGGGGTTTTGTTGTTTTTAAGATTTATAATAAAAATAGTTTACAGCATAAACATAAGTTCTTTCAGAGAGACCTGCCTGAATTTTAGGCTTCTTACTTTACCTAGAATATTTGTCTTTTGGGACAGATATGGGGAGTGAGGTAATATCTTTTATTGGACCAACTTCTGTTGGTGGAAGATTTGGAGCTTATACCCAGCTCTTCTCCGGGTCTTTTGGGAAGAAAATTGATTGAATTTCTATGAATGTTTCCAAAACTTGGATAAAAGAGTAGATAAAAGGATTGTAAGTGTATGAAAAGGGACATTGTCAATCTGAAATGTAATGGTTTAAAAAAATAATTCAAAGTTTTGAGTACTGCTCATTAGTAACCCCCGCCAACTTGTGTGGTTTTACAATTATGTTTTCCTACTAAGAATATTTTCTGCCCTATTGACACAAAATGGTGTCAAATTCTCACAAAAAATAATAGTTTTTCCCCTAAGGCCTACCTCTTTCAGTAATCTTACATTGTAATAATAATAGCTAAAACTTTTTTTTAAGAGAGAACTGTGAATTTTAAGTAGACAATGTTCCTTTAACTTTGGTTCAGGAGAGAGTTGGATTGCCAACAATTTAATATTTTTGTTCTCTTTGATCAATGACACCCTTTTAAACAATTCTTAAAGTGTCTTGACCCTTTTTTTTTTTTCCAAAGGAACTACTCACATTTCTCAGGAATTTGTTCACAAGTCAGAAAGTGACAAAGATTATATAAGTTATCAAAGGTGGTCATGAAAAAGACTGCAGCTACATGTAAAGATCTGGGCTCTCTTCACAGCTGTAAACAAAAGCTTCCATTCTCTTAAAAGTCTAATATTTTTAAAGCATCTAAAAATACTTTGTGAACCTCCCAGAGTCAAGAAGCAGCTTCTGATTTTCAGACAACAGATAGCCTTGCAGAATAAGCCTTTACTAATTTCCTCAGTTGACTGCAGCTAAGGTCCCAGGTTCCGTTTAGCCTAATACTTCCCCACACCCACTCTCAATATACCTCCAGAGGTTGCAGATTGTGAGCTAGAGGTTATACACCATACTCTGAATAGGCCTTTTCCTTCCCTTACTTATGGTATCAAACTACAACAGAGAAGCACAAAACCAACTTTAATAAACAGTGGTGGCTTAATTCCTACACATAAAACACGCCTATAAAAAACTTGACCCTCATACACATGTGCACTTCCCACTAAAGCGAATGGGTGAAATCTTGGCTCCACTGAAGTCAATGGCAACACCCCCTTTGATTTTAAAAGGATCACAGTTTCACCCAATGGGAGTTGTTCATACATATTTAAGAGAAAAGTTTATAGCCTGCCTAAAATTAAACTTGGGAAGCAAGATATTTAGTACTAACTTTTCCCCCCTACTTTGACAGAAATTTTCTGTATTTTCTACTACCTGGGTCTTATAAAGTTCCATCAAAAGCAAGCTTCTTCAGCTTCATCCTGCAAAGAATTAATAACTTTGCACAGAACCTATGGTATGATGATGTAACAAATACATTTTACTGGAAGATCAAGAAAGAATCAATAGATTGGGGAGGAATAAAGCCTTGTTTAAAAGAGAAATAGCAAGTTTGTTTTACAAGTCATAAAAATAAATAAAAGTTATAAGTATTCCACAAAGTCATCAGACTGTGCTTCAATTTAAAGAACATAAAAATTTCCCCCAGTAAGAAAATTCTCATTTAAGCTGCTGCTGGCAGTGCTGCAATGAAGATAAATGATTTTTAGCTAGTTCATCAAGCCGTTTTCTACACTGCCAGTCATTTGCTTGACGAAGTACCATAAAAATCAAAGCCAAACACTACTGACATTTTTAACATTGTACCTAAAAGCACTTCATAGAATCTTAGGGTTGGAAGGGACTTCATGAGGTCATCAAGTCCAACCCTCTGCTAAAAGCAGGACCATTCCCACTAAACCATCCCAGCCAAGGTTTTGTCTAACCGGGCCTTAAAAGTTTCCAAAGACAGAGATTACACCACCTCCCTAGGTAACCCATTCCAATGCTTCACCACCCTCCTAGTGAAAAAGATTTTCCTAATATCCAAACTCGAGCTACCCAGCTGCAACTTGAAACCATTGCTCCTTGTTCTGTCCTCTGTTACTACTGAAAACAGCCTAGCTCCCTCCTCTTTGGAGCACCCCTTCAAGTAGTTGAAGGTTGCTATCAAATCTCCCCTCAGTCTTCTCTTCTGCAGACTAAATAAGACTAGTTCCTTCAGTCTTTCCTCCTACATCTTGTGCCCCAGCCCCCTAATTATTTTCATTGTCCTCCACTGGACTCTTTCTATAGTGGGGAGCCCAAAACTGGACACAGTATTCCAGATGCAGCCTCACCAGTGCCAAATAGAGAGGAGTAATCACATCCCTCGATCTGATGCCAACACTCCTACTGATGCAGCCCAATATGTCATTGGCCTTTTTGGCAACAAGAGCACACTGTCAACTCATATCCAGCTTCCCGTCCACCATAACCCTCAGGTCCTTTTCTACAGTGTGGCTACCTAGCCGATCAGCCCCAGCCTATAGCAGTACATGGGATTTTTCTGACTTAAGTACAGGACTTTGTACTTGTCGTTGTTGAACCTCATGAGATCTTTTTTGGCCCAATGCTCCAATTTGCCTAGATCTCCCTGAATCCTGTCCCTGTCCTCCAGAGTGTCTACCATTCCTCCCAGCTTGGCATCATCTGTGAACTTACTGAGCATGCAATCTATCCCATCATCCAGATCATTAATGAAGATGGTGAACAGAACTGGCCCCAGGACCAACCCCTGGGGCAGTTCACTCATTACTTGCCTCAATAAAAGGAAAATTCTTATGCTTTGTAGCCTAAATACACATCTGCATAATTAAAATGTGACAACTTTCAGAATATCCCACTCACTTCACATAAATAGCTAGTTAATACATAAAGAATAAATCTTAAAAGAACAATAAAATCAATAAGGTACAGAATACACTAACCAAAAGAAATATATCAAGTAAATTATTGTAAATTAAAAATAAAATCAAAATAATCTAGTTTTATTTTATTGAACAACAGTTTAAATTGAAAGTAAACAAAAAAGTAAAAAAGACTTCATTGATTAACTTCTACACACCACAAAATTCCATTTAAAGAAAAGCAACTAGTGACAGGTAAAGTAAAAATAAAGGTTAATTTTATAACTGTTAAAAAGTATATATACAAAAAATATTAAATAGAGGGCAGACTGAAGTGATTTCTAGAAACTATTACCATTTAACTCCATGGCCACCAAAATAGTAATTTAATAAACCTTTCATACATAAAATATATTTTTAAGTCAGAAAATGGAAGCCACCAATAAGATCAAATGAATAACTTCAGTATTTGTAACATACTATAGAAAATTCTATTTATGTATTATTTCAGGATTAGCAACATATACTGTTCTTAATTTTCTATTTGTGTTTTGATGTTTAGAGGTACACAGGCAAATATTTATCTTAAGTAACTGTAACCATTTCATCTCAAACTTTTGTCATACAAAAATGTTTCTAGTACAGAAAATCATAATAGTTAAATCCTGTGAGTTAGGTTATAGGTTGATTTTCATTCTTACTGAAGTTAGGAAAAACTATTTTGTCATCAAGAGTTCATTTAAAGTTCAGTTTACTCTGAAAAGTAACCATCTGAACCCCAGAATGCTGTTTTTAGAATTTACTGGCCTCAGTGATTCCACATTAATGATGACTAATATACTAGTTTAAAAAATGGTTTTGCTAACTTGTTGCTTTGCAAATTCAATATCAGGTCTGCATGACCTTTTAGTACTAGTGAGGATGCCTGAGTGGGAGACTGCAGACCAAATCAGGCTCTCAGGCCATGTCTACAATACAGGGAACTATAGCCACATAGCTGCAGTGCCCTGGCTATGTCAATATAACACTGTAGCGTACATATAAAGTGACAGAAGTGGTTTTTCAGCAATCAGATATAAGCTACTTCATAAAAAAAGATTAGTTACCTTTACATTAACAAGAGTTCTTCAAGATGTGTTGTTCATATTATACATAGTGCATCAAAAGTGGATATGTGCACCACATGCCCTTCAGTAGGCGTCTTTTGGTCAGTAGTGTCAGCTGGGGCCAAGCATGTGTCTTAACAGTCCTTGTGCTCCTGTACAAAGGGCATAAAGAGCAATGCAGACCCAACTGCCACTCCTTTGTGACCACAGAACGCTAATGTAATAGGATTCCATTATAACGGGATGGGGAGGGGAGACGGGATGGTGATTTGTCAAAGACTATATATGTACAATTTATTAAGCCTGTGTGAAATTATGTACTATCTGCATATACCCTTTCCAAGATGCAAATTCCATTTTGAATGTGAAGCTTGTCTCTCTTTTCTGTGGTCCCTCTGCCTCCATACTGGACTAAGAGTTCAACAGGGTAGTGACAAAGGCCTAACAAAAGAGTAATTAAACTTTGACAACTGTCCATGTACAAAGAGATGGCTGCTTCTCAAGGCAAGCAAGGCTTTCAAGGCTGAAGTGGGGGGGAAATGACCTTTGTAAAAGTCACTCGGCAGGGTTTCTCTCATTTCTTGAGGAGACTGAGCAAGAGGTCACTTTATAAAATTTATAAGCAGGCAGGGGCTGCTGTACTCAAGGGGCATTGTTCTACATCTCAAGATGAGAGAGAAGCAACCCAGCATGCAGGAGCCTGATGGACAGTGACAACCTGTACCTAACAACAGAGTAGGAAGGGAAGAGTGAAAGCAGTGGTTTCAGTAGGTGCTACTGAGCATGCTCAGCACAAGCCATGCAGCAACTCTCGGGGGACACATTACTCCTCCACACACCCCCATCCCCACTCATCGTCTCTGTTGATGAGGCAGGAGATCTTGCCTAACTTCCTGAACAGATGGTCCCTTAAGGACTCCCAAGGGTGGAATGAGCGAGTGAAGGGCACTGCAGTTAGAATGTTTACTGCTTGCTAAATGATCTGTACTTCCATGGGCTTTATCTGTAAGAGAGCAATGGCCGTAGAATCTGTACAAAGAATTGTGGATTACGTGTGAAAGTGTAACCTAGAAGGCTCACACCTTTGAGTGGAGTTCTGGAAGATGTTATGTTTAAGCTACAGAGCATCTAAAGGGCTAAGCACTGACCCCAGGATCTAAGCAATTGCACTGTAAGTTCCAGTGCTATAGTAGGGGTGTTAGAGGGCCTGCACCCCAAAAGTGTGCTTAGGGACTCCAAAGACGTGGGCAGTGACTGGGCTCCAATCAAGTATGGAGGCTTGAAACACCCAGGGACTGAGTTCCCCAATAGCATTATATACAGTGGCAAAGAGGTGGCACTCAACTGGGACCTGTGACAAACCCCAAGTATTATAAAGGTAGTTAACAACATGGCTACCCCTTTGGACCTATCATAAAGGTAAATAACTTATTTTTTCAAGTGTTTATCATTCATCTATTTCCCTCTTTGTGGATTTCCTAGCAATGACCTAATATAAGAAGGTGGATGCTCATTGTCTACTTAAAGATTGCTGCATGGCTCTGCCAAAAGACCTGGAGGCTTACACTATGGAAAAGTGCTTAGTAAAAGTCCGCATTGAATCCCAAAACAGTTTCCTTACAGATTATCAAAATGGCATTGCAAGGAGGCAGAAAAAGTTACATGTGCCTGATAGCATTAGTTCTAATAATAGTTGGGGGTTCAGAACTAGCTAACTCACAAACTGTAACACACTCAATAACCCATTAAGATCATCTCTGGGATGAAATCAGGTGACCTTTCATTCTTTCAGAAAAATACTGCAAATGATTTTGGGGGAAGTTCTGAAGCTGAACAAAAAGCTAATGACGGAAACCACCTAGTTTTTGCAACTTAGAATCTCCTTGATTAGAATGAGGTATTGACAGCACTTCTCTTGGAAAGCCAGACCTTTGGAGCCAGGATGCCTGTCTCAACTACTGAGTTCCCAGAGACCACAAAGTTGTATCTTCAGTGTCTACGGCTGCCCATAAAGACATTCAAGTGATCAATGTTCCTTGTATAGCTAAAGATTTAAACTTGATTCTGCTTTTGTGAGATAATTTATAAATAAGATCAAATCATTTCATGCAATTCAAGAAATCACCTCAGGCCAACAATACTTCATTTGAAATTCTGAATTGTGAGCTGGCAGAGTAACAACATTACACCCCAGTAAATCAAGACATTTTGATTCCCTTTCACTTGGAGTTATTTTTTATTAATGCTGCGGAGGTTTTTGTTTGTTTGTTTGTTTTTTCATTAGATGCCAATAGTATCACCATGTCAGGTAGTGTATACAAAAATATTCTGGTCCAGTAGATGGCTTCTGGTACCTTTTCTTTGCTTTCTTAGAGGTGGTCTGATCATCTCAGAACTTTGCCAAATGTGCGTGGCAGAGTCCAATAAAGTCTCATGAATGGGGAACACCACATGCCCAGAAATCCAAACCTGGTGGTAGTGAGAAATTTCCTACTAAACATGTGAGCAGATCTTGGAGCTCTTGCAGTCACCCAGGTAAGATACTGCAGCGAGGGAAAAGGCCAATACAGTTAGAGGTATCTGTAAATCTTCAGTCTGAGCGTGGTGTTCTCCAAAAATTTCCTCCATTGGCAGAGGATCATGTGTTGCAATCTGAGGCACCACAGATTTTTCATTTGGAATGAGGCTCTCAGCTGGGGGCAGGAGTGGGCAAACTTTTTGGCCTGGGGGCCAAATTTGAATATAGAAATTTCATGGTGATCTGGGCTATACAGAAGGGTTGGGGGAAGAGGCAGGGCTGTGCGGGGTAATGGCTGCCACTCAGCGCTGCTTGGGGACAGGAATGGCTCTAGACAGGGCGCCACTGGGCCCACGTGGTGGCAGAAGGGCGAAGGGAAGGGGTGGGGTTTGGAGGGCAGAGCAGCCACCACACTCCAATCAGCTAAGGTGCCGCGGGGCCAACGTGGTGGGAGAAGGGCAGGGGGAAGGGGCAGGGCTGAGATGTGGAAGGGGGATGGGAGAGTGACCACCATGTTCCAGCCAGGCCCAGCTTGAGGGCCTGATGAAAGGCTCAGGAGATCCATGTGCAGCCCATGGGCCATAGTTAGCCCACCCCTGGCCTAGGGGCTATTCTGCTAAATGATGCCCCAGGAGTTCCAATATGGTCACACTGGCAGATGATAAGGACCCATGAGGCACAGAGAAGGGGAGGGCATGCCTTACCCTCATAATTCCCACGGGAACCAAATCTTTGTGAAGTTTTTTACTCCTATGAGTCACAGGATTCATATGAAAGGGAGATTCTCTCCCCAAAGCGGTGAGATTCAAATGATGAGATATTAACATTCCACCTCTTGAGAAGGGGCTGCTAAAGCTGATTTACCAGGCTGTAAGGAATGTCTACACAAAATATAGCCAGTGTTAGGCAGGCATTCAATACTAGTGAAACAGTACTGGTCATCCGTACAGTAGACTGGATGTTCAGCTCTAACAAAAGTAGATTTCAGCTCCTAACATATAGCCCCGGTCTACACTGACAGAAGTTTGACGTAATGCGGTTTACCTCGACCTTCTGCAGTGTCAGGCTATGTACACACAATAAACTTGTCCCGCAATAAGCTATTGCGGGACAAGGAAAGCGCTATAAATATAGCGCTTTTGTGTGTACATACGTGCTTCTTCTATTGCAAAGGAGCATTCACCCATGTGAATGCTCCTTTGCGATAGAAGAGCAGTGCATGGTGGGCACCTGTCCCACCATGCATTGCCCACAGCCAGCCCCCTAGTCCAGCTGCAGGGCTTCCGGTGGCGGCGGGGGCTGCGTTGCCAGCCCCCGCTGTCACCCAAAGCCCCGAGGCTGAG
>ML685776.1:2883250-2926204 GCA_007922175.1 Pelusios castaneus | reverse complement strand
AGCCCCAGGGCTTCAGGTGGCGGCAGGGGCTTCCGCCACCACCCGAAGCCCCAGGGCTGAGCACCACAGCCCCTGCCGCCACCCCTAGACCCTGAACAGCTGGTTCAGGCCAGCCCCCTAGCTCAGTCCAGGGGAGCCACCGAACCTGGCAGCTCCCATAATAGTCAATTTCACTGCTCTGCTACAGCAGTGAAATTGACATATTTGACAGCTCCAATGTCCCAGAGTGCCCTCGACTGGCACCCTGGGACATTTCCGGAGGCTGTCTACCACGCAAAAAGCGGAAACACGAGCATTACTGCGGAACAGCTGTTCCGCAGTAATGCTTACCACTCTCATTTGAGTGGTTTTACTGTTGCGCGGCAAGAGGGTGTTGCTGCGCAACAAGAAAAATGATCGTGTACACAGTCAGCTTTATTGCGTGATAAGGAGCCTTATCGCACAATAAAGTGATCGTGTGTACATAGCCTCCGTCTCCATTGTCAGAGCATTATGTTCAAATTAAATGGTAATGTAATTCAAATTACTACCACCACCACCCCCGCAAGTGGTGTAGCAGTGAGATTGAAATCTACAATTCAAATAGGTCCGTATAGCCAGAAAGTAGCTCTAATCTTGCTCTTCCTGTTTTTCCACTCTACTGCACCATAGCTCCTCCTGCTTGCAGCCCCGAAAAGTTTTCAATTAATTCCTCTCTCTGCATGCAGCATTGTGCCTCTCTTGTGCCTGCAGCAGAGAAACAGAGAGGAAATGCCATGCCCAGATCAGAGGTCAGCCACATGGAGTAGCCTAATAAAAGACACATTAAGGTGTACCTCCCTAAATTTTTAGGATTTTTGGGGGGGAGGGCGGAGGGAGGGAAGCAGGGACTTAAAACACTGAGCACATGGAAATCCCCCAAACAAAAAAAAGGCATCAAGGAACTCAACACTGACAGGAATTGTCATTTCACAAGAGGGTCAGTATTTAAAGCCAAGTGATTTAGGATGAGACATCCTAAGCTCTGGTACAAAGATCCTAATGTAGGGAAGAAAGAGAACACATACACAATAATGAAGAGACATAAAAACACCTAAATTTATCAGAAAGAGAAATCTATTCAAAAAACAGTCAGCTCTCTAATCTAAATATATACACAAGCTTAAAGCTGATGAAAAATGATGCAACTAGACATGGACCTGGGGCACTTTGTCTTTCAGCCCCAGGAAGCAAGCAAGCACTGATTGGTGGTAGGCCTCGCACCACTCTTTCTCCTCCATATAGCAGCACACGAACACTGAAGGCACATGTACCACTTCAGTGGTCAATGCTGGCCAAACAATTCTGATCTCAAGTGCATAGGAGATCTGCACACAAGTGGAATATATAAATGGACAAGATCTTGAAGAAGGTACCATTTTTACATACCACCTCTCAGAGAAGCCACATTTTAAGCCATAAGCCACAACAGACTGTCCATTGTTGAGTCACTGATGAATAATCATACAAAAATTCAAACTACAAGTTAAATAAGATGTGGGGGAGGGAACAAAGAAAAATTTGCAACGTATTCTTTCATGAAAGATAAAAAATAAAGGAGAAGATATGCATCTCTTTTGAAAGCAATTTTTTTTTTTTTTTTAAATAAAAATTTGGTGGGGAGTAGGGTCTTTAGGCATCTTCTTCCTAGTCCTCTTTTGACCTAGCTACCCTTTCAATAGTAGGGCTGAACAGCCCATTTTTAAGCTTACTTTTCATTGCAAAAATCTACATTTGAAGTATAACCTGGCACTACATATTCCTCCAACTCCTGTTCTTCCTCTCACTGCTACCTCAGGCTTGCCTATTTGGTTCCTTCTTCAACCCCACCAGCTATCATACAATTGCATAGCTCCTCCCTCAGGGAAGGAGGACCAGCCATATACCATCAGTCTACAGATTCCCATGGCCCTCCCAACAACCCAATTATTGGGTCTTCTCCCCAGCCTCCCTCTTCCATAACTTACAGCGCTGCAGCCCTTCTGCCATGTCTATCACACAATTCACTTGACTCCCGTCCCGCTAACACTCAATACTCATACTCAATTCCTAATTAAAAAAAAAAAAAAAAAAAAAAAATCAGACTGTTAAGCAGTTTCATATTTATATTTTAAAATAAAAATAAGATTTAAAAGTGGCTCAAGAGCTACAAAGCCCTCCTTTCAAAAGGAGAGCTGGACACTTAAGAATTTAATTTTACTCAAAAAACTAGTTTGGGAATCTGAAATAAGCCCTCAGTTCAGGATTTTATTAAATGTAAGCTTTTAAATCCCAACTGCGTCAAGCTCCACATGAAAATTAGAAAGAAAGAAAAAAAGGCAGTCTCTTTCTGAAGTAAATATTTTCAAGGAGAAGCAGAACACAGCAACCTAGCCACTTGTAACACATGATATCCTGGCAGAGGGAGGGAGAAACATACCTCACAGCTACTTTCTTTAAAGTCTGACCATCAGCGCTACTCAACAGTCAGACAGTTGCTATTTTGGATTTTAACTATAGTTTCTTTTTATTTCCCCTTCAGCCCACACAAATTCTAAGCAGCCCACTTCGGGGCAAAAATGAAAATTAATTTCACTTTGAAGGAACACAAGAAGTTCTCTACTAGATGAGAGCATTGGACAATGTGACCTGGTGTCTTATTTGCACCAATAGCTCATCTTTTCAAAGAAGGCAAAAGATATCACTCCCAAAATGTACTTCAACAATTATGCAATGCAGTACATCGTGGCAAATTCCTTCCTACCCTAGGCTGGGAATTTTACACCTTTAATATGGGACTGGATTTTGCTTATTGTCTTAGTATCACTTTTAGTAATGTACACCAAGGATCATAAAACGCAGCAGTCTAAGTGTAGGCACAATATTTGCCTTGATAAACTCTTGAGACAATACATATCACTGGCTAACTATATGTTATGCAAAATAGCTTTTCCTATTATTAATTCTAAATTTATTTTTCTAATTTAATCCAGTTCTTCTTCTACCACAACCATTCTCTACATTTCTTCTTATTTTATAATATGACATGGTAAACAAAACAGAAACAAAAAACACAGTGGTCTTTACAAACATTTAATCAATCTTAGTCAAGACTAATTTAGTTCCTCCTCTTTGGACAAAATAATCATAGTTCATGTAATTGCCTGCTCCACTTTACTACTAAACATTAGTCACTTCTGTCTGTAACTTTGTAATCTCATCAACATTTTTAAAACAAAGGCGGGGGGTGCGGGGACGGGGTAGGGAAGGTTACTTCAAGAAGTGTCCACATGGATTCCACTCGGTGTACATACTCCTCTCATGCATGTGAGATTGGATTCTTTTGGCCAACAGTCAGTTGAGGGTGTAGCTGCACCCTGACAAGGAGATAAAGGGTGCAGCAGGCACAATCATCTTTTTTTAAAAACATTAATACAGAATCCCAGAGGAGTAAGACTCCTTGGTAGTGGGAAAAGAGGTCAGGTCATAGAATCCATCTAGAAAACACATCTCAAATAACCAGTTATTCTAGAGTGCTTGTTCGCATGGACTGATTCCTACCAAACAATTGTCTGTTTGCTTGGAAGCGGACAGTAGTAGTCCCCACTTAAACAAGATAAGGTCTCCCAATGTGATTTGCCCATTGATGCAGCACTAACAGAGGCAATGAAAAAGCACACTTATTTTGTTCTCAGCCAACCTTTTCAGTTCCCTTCAGGAAATAACCAATGAAGTAAATAATTCTGGAACAGGATCAAGGTACAAAGTTACTCAAATGCAGTGTAAAATGTTAACTATAAACCATTCAGCATCAGAAGGATAAATAACTATAATTAATTTGGGTTCAAGTTCAGCCAAAGGTTCAGATAGATATTCTAAAGCACAGTTAACAAGTAATGTAAATTAGTTTAATCAATCTTAAATTTACTGGACTATAGAAACAAGTTTTAAAATATCTGCAGAATTAGAACTACACTATAGTTTCATAGAGTGACTACATTCAAAGGATGAAATCCCAGTCCCACTAGCTTTAATCAAGCCAGAATTTCATCCCAAACAAACTGTCTTCCTAGACTCACCTTCACACTTCAATTACAAATATTGAACAATACTTTTGGAAAATGAAATTAAATTAAGGGTTTGTTTTATTTATACAAGAAACAAAAACCCAGTGTGAACATCAATGTTCTCCAGAGAACCATTAAATTGGAAAGCATGGCAAGTCTAAACACTAACGTCTATTGTCAATCAGAAAATCTTAGATCAGGCACTCCCAAATCCAGCTGTAACTCAAACAGGAAGATACGGTTATTTATTTTACAACGACTTGCTTTGAAGTGATTCTTCAAGATGGTCTGTGTATGTGGATCCCACTTGGTTATGTGTTTGTGTGTTGCTGCCCCTGCACAGGAGTTTGGAATTTTTTCTCTACTCATTTCCTCTAAGGGTCATGCATGTCTCTCTCATGTTCTCCTTGAACAGTTTATCATAATGCAGTATGATAAACTGTTCAAAGGGTGCCTCCATTAAACTCCAGTCCCATGAAGGAGGATTTTGTTAAGCGGAGGAAAAATGACAGTTAATTTTTTTTTTAAATCTACTAGTTTCTCATTTTTTCCTCTATTGGTGGAAAAGCCAAAATTGCTGCCAAATGAATTTTAATAGAGCTTCAAGACAAACCCAATTGTTTTAAAAATAAAAGGCAATCTAAAATAAGTGGAACAGAAGAGGTGGTAAGAACACATCCTTTTGTTTTCACACAAATTGAAAATTTCTTCCATTTTGTAATGCTTGTTTTCCTTACGGAGGGTTTTCTACTCTAACAGTACAGATTGTACTTCAAGATTCCTATCCACTGGTGTTAACCAAAAGTCTTCCATGCTGAAAAATTCAGACACTGGGTCCGGATGAAGTACTACACCAGTAAAAAGTCCTGTGGCACTTTTAAAGACTAACCAATTTATTTATCATATGAGCTTTCATGGGAGAAAATTCGTCAGACACTTTGAAGATGGGCATCTGACGAAGTGGGACTCACTCCCACGAAAGCTCATGCAATAAATAAATATGTTAGTCTTTAAAAGTGCCACAGGACTCCTTGTTTGTTTTGCTGAACTAGACTAACACAGCTACCCCTCTGGAACTTATTACACCAGTGTTTCAAGAACTGATGTCCTTCTGAAGAGAAAGGATTATTAGTTGATTCCTTCAAAGCTTGAGAAGATACAAAAAACAGAAATGAGAATGCCATGTTGGAGCTATGTGAATGACTTGAGCTCTCTCTTCCCTCAATACTCTTGGGTTTAGAGGAAATAGGAAAAAAAAGTATACATCAGACACAATGTCCAAGGGATCAGAAAGGAATCTTCCATAAAACCTAGATTCACCTCTGCTCAAAAGCAGAAAACAGAATAGTTTCTGTTGATCTTGGCTCTGAACATGTCTTTATGTGGCAATCTCCACCCTTGGAACATCTAAATGAAGAATCACATCTTTCAGTGATCATTCATGGGATGAAGAGTTCTTTCTACTTAATTGGTATGCTGAAATACTCATCTCTCCTGCTAAAATGCAGTACTATGATATTGGCATGAATCAGGATGCCCTATTCCCATATTATGGCTTCTTGACAAAGAGGACCTGTTCTTGCTCCTTTTGTCAGTTTAAATAATGCATACAGAGTGGAACTGTCCGTCAACCCTTGAACTGACAGTCCTTTTATTTTCAGAAGAAAGGCTGACAGGCTATGCAAATTGCTCTTATTTGTGATCCAGTGAGTTTTTTTGTTTTTGTGGGGGTTTTGTTGTTGTTGACGACCATACTTCGCATGTCTGGAAACAGTCTAGACAAACACCACCCCCATGAATCAGTTATCAGCTGTGATTCAAACAATGAAAAGAAATCCTTTTATGAACATTGTAAAGCTTCAGCCACCAGGAACTGTAGATTTCACTGAGGGATCTGTGCTTCTCCCCTTCCCTTTTCCCCACCCTTCCTCCAAAGTGGATACTTTGTCTGTATACCAATTTGACCCAATACTGAAGAAGTCTCATCCTGAGCTAAGATGAAGAGGTTTATATAAAAAAACAAGAGGCCAGATGGCGTAGTAATTTTAGAAAAAGACTTACCAGTTTTTGAGGCTGAGCCGTCAGGTCTGAAATGCATTTGCAGATGTTTGGAAAAATCTTCAGGAAGAAAAACTGTTGCTGCTTTGGAGTCCAGAACAGTTCCAATGACTTTGACAAACAGGACAAAACCAGATTTGATTTCTTTAAGTGGAGAAAAGATCTAGGACCACTTGATGTGAGTTTGTGGCTTGAGTTACTGAAATTCCTTGGGTCAACTAGTTGTCTAGATAAGGATATACATGTATGCCCAGACAATGAAGATGAGCAGCAGAAACTGACAGTCTGTGAAGGCTTAAGTGCACAGACAGGCCAAATAGAAGAACTCTGAATTGGAAAATGTTTGTCTAGTACCCCAAATAAGGAAACTGCATATGAAATTATATATATTGCAAGATGAGGGTACTGTACCAGGCCGTATGATCTAAAGAAGGTATAATGGAAGCGACTGTCATCATGAAAAATTTTATGTGATGAATATACATGTAGAATCATCCAAGGTTGAGAATTGGTTTCCAACCATCCTTTTTTTTCAAAATCAGAAAGTGTGGAGAATAAAAACCATCTCCCCACAAGCTACGGGGGACTACCGTTATTGTGTCTCATTATAACATTGAATCTATCTCCTGCTGCATGCCATTTTCATGAAAATTGTCCCTGAAAAGAACCATGAGGAGGAATTGTCTGAAATTATATGGCATGAACTCCCTGAACATTTTGAAGAATGCACAGATCTGTAGTAATTCCAGACCAAGACTCCTTGAAAAAAGAAAAGTGGGAACTAAAAGGAGGGGAAAAGGAAAATAGATCTATGTAGACTGGTTCTGAATCCTCAGCCATAGCCTTAAAACAGTTTATTCTGAAAAGGACCAAATAGTCAAAAAATTTGACTTCCTCTTTTAGAATCTTAATGTCCATCTACTTTGCTCAAAGGAAGATCTCTGATGGAAGAAGTAACCATAAATGGAGAGCTCAGGTCTTTGCTTATTAAATGGATGTAGAAGGCCAGGGATCTTAAGTCCTTTAAATAATGTAAAGATCTCAACCCTCAAAAGGGTATGTCCCATACCTCTTTAGGCAAACTAGACGCTGAAAGCCAAAAATCTCTCCTCAAAACAAATACCCATTATCATTCTTCAGGCTCCTGTACCCAGTGCATCCAAATGCTACTTGTAAGGTGTTTTTAGCAATGAAACTTTCAGAGAATAAGGAAGGAAATTCCCCTGTTAATTCTGAAGGAGTTTATCTTGAAAACTTGCCATTCTGTCCCATTGCATATAACTATATTTGGCAACAACTGCTTGTCAATTAGAAATTCTGACCTGAAGAGAAGCCAAGGAGTAAATCTTTTTCCTCTGGGAATACAGGGATTTTTTTGTTCTCTCTTTTGTTACAGATCTCAAAAACCTGTTTAGATTTTTCATTAATATAAATGATTACGAGAAAAGAAGTTAGGGGTGTATAAAATATTCAAACCCCTTAGGCAAAACTTGTTATTGATCAGCTCATTTGGAAGTTGCCAATATGGAAGATAGTTTAACCCATAATTCCTTTGTGTTTTGAGGATATCTTCATTAATAAGACTATTCTATTTGGAGTAGAAATTGTAGGCTATCAAAGTATATGACTTTCTTTGCACTAGTTCTGAAGTAATTTCTAATGCCTCTATCATCCTATTTAACAGCTCTAGAAAAGCAATGAAGTCATCCACTGTCACAGGAGCTGAAGATATCTGCCTTATCAGGAGGAGACTTCCTTTTTTTGTAGGAGCAGCCGATCATTCTGAATCTACTCTGTCTTTCTGTGGATTTTAGAGGAGAATATGCAGGCAATGAAACCTCTCACTATATGGATGTGTGTCCTGAATTCAGAGGAGGGAGGGAATTGCTGATCCAGATTGTGCCAAAGCCTGTTTTCCATCAGAACACAGCATAGCATTCCACAGTACTTCCATCCACGAAGGTAACTGAGAATTACACCATGAACTCCTAGCCGAAGTTACTCCTGAAGGGAAGTTTTTGTTATGTTTAAATCTCTAAACATTGGTCAAGGCTCCTTATTAATAGAGCCCTGCGTGGATACAAAAATGTGGAACCAGAACCAGTCCTCACCTGTCCAATGTTGGTCTTTATGTGATCCGCAATCTGCATGCCATGTTTTACTGGATCCAGAACCGCATCTGCAACCAAGCTTGGGCTCACAGTTAACATTTTACCATTTGATTGGCTCATTCACCACATGGGTCTCACCCATTTTTTCCTTTTCTTGTTTGCGATTTGCATGCTGTGCTGTCAATCAGATTTCCTTGGCCACCAATGAAATTTCTGATTGACAGCATGGTATACAAACTGCAAACAAGAAAATGAAGAAGTGGGCAGGGAAGGCATTGGAAATGAGCCATTCAAAGGCCAGCATGCTAACTGAGTTTGAGTGGTGTCTCTCCAGCCCTGGCCTATTTCGGCTGAGACTCTGATTGGCTGGCAGACCACCAATCAGACCTCAACAGGGATTGGCTGGAGCGCTTCCTTGTTCCCCTGTGTGCTGGTGATGAGGCAGATCATAGCAGCAGCTGCAGGGATTGATCATAAAAATAGAATCTGCAGCTGCAGCCAATCTGCAACAATGGGGCTGCGGCTATCCGTACCCAGTTACCCACAGATCTAAAGCGGATACCCGCAGAGCTGCAGGGCTCTACTCATTAGTCTTGGTTGATAAAGAGGAAGAAAGATTCCCCCACTACAGGACTACTCCAGAAGGTGCAATAATTTGCATAGAGGTGGAAAGGACTGGAAACTCAGAAGCAGGAGGTCATACTGCAATTCTCATTACGAGAATCCTGTTGTACTGGAGATTTTGGTAAAAATGAAATAGAAGTCTGTAGAACAGGAGAATACATCTCCAGAGTAACCCTGGCCTCCTCAGCCTATATAAATGCTGCCTCAGATGAAAAAAAAAAAAAAAAAAAACAGTACCAAGGAAGAAGCTGACTTTTTTTTTTTTTTGTAGAGATCTTCAATAATGAACCTCAAAGTTCTGAGGGAGCATTTCTACCCCTCCCCAGAAGACGGCATTGCTCATGAAGTACTCAAAACTACATGCACTGATTCCAATGAATCCCTGTGCACCTGTACTGCAGCAGCAGCCAGCATAGATTAAACTGGCATTGGTGCCCAATGAGCACAGCATCTCAGTGCCAATATAGATTTCCCCGGCATTTTCTTATCAAACCTTTTATTCAATAGCAGGGATGTTGAACAGTACAGAATTGTCTCTGTAGAGTCTTGTCTCTTTCTCTTGTAATAGAAGTTTCTGACCACTCCCACAGGATCTCTCTCTACAGTTCAGACTTACCAGATTTGTGAAATCTCTAAAACCTCTGTGGCTTGAAGGGAACTCCCTCACATCCAGAGGACTAGAGGCATAACAAACAGTGGGAGGTTAGAGTCCCCTCTTCCTTAAAAGCCTCTGTATTGGAAGCTGATCTCATACACTTTTCTATGAGAAACAGCATGAAGCTTGATTCTTTAGCCTTCTGTGTGCATTCTTTGAAAGCCTTGCAAATTGCGTTCTTCACAGTTATATGACTGTCTAAGTTATATAACTCAGACGTTATCTCATAAAACTAACAAAACAGGACTGCAGTGGAGAACTAGTTTTTTTAAAAATTCCCTTGCTACCAGAGAACTGGGTTAAAGGGTATTTAGCTAGATCAGTGAGAATATTTAAATCAATGGGGACTGTGACAAAGCTCCTTCTCTACCTTGGTGGGTCCAGTGCTTACTTCTAGCAGTAGAAAAGAAAATGTCTCACCCCGAGTGTTCTTGTAGGCTCTTGCCTCTTTGCCGGGGCTCTTGCCCCTTCGGTGGATGGCTAGTAAGGGGTGGGGAGGCCCCAAGTCAGGGACCCTACAAGTAGCAGCCTCACACTGCTGCTCTCCTCACTCTCACACTCCAGCCACACCCCTTCTCTAGAGAAGAAGTTTTTTTTAACCAAGTTCTGAGCAGGGCCTTGATTAGCTCCAAGTGTGCCAGTTAACCTGG
Source organism: Pelusios castaneus (assembly GCA_007922175.1). Taxonomy (NCBI): domain Eukaryota; kingdom Metazoa; phylum Chordata; order Testudines; family Pelomedusidae; genus Pelusios; species Pelusios castaneus. The sequence goes on along the minus strand of ML685776.1, from coordinate 2,916,042 downwards.
AGTAACCTCCTGCTCAGTTACCAGAAGAAAAGGGACTTGCTGAGGTTGGAGCTGATATATTGGCCTTCTAGTACTCTCAGGAAGCCACCCAGACCGACCCTGTCACAGGACTTAAAGAAAAATATCTTTCTGAAGACACATGGAAAATATATACTAGAGAAATGCCTATTAAGAGGAATTGTAATCAAACTGATCCAAAAGATCTAATTTTCTATGAATACCATTCCAAAGAAAAATCCCATCATACAATTCTAGAACTTATTCTCTGCCTTCCCTTTAATTCTAAACTTCCAATATGACAAATTGTAAATCAGAAAGACTTGTTGTCATCAACTTGTGGGCATGTATACAAATAAAGGGTGATGTTTACATAAAAACAGCTTCTCCTGAGAGACAAGTTATGTCACTGTGATAATAGTACATTATTGGCAAAACAAGCACTTAGACTAATACTTCAGGTTCAATTGATTTGTTTCATTTTACTTCTTCACTTTAACAAGACCTGGTCTATACTAGAAAGTTAGGTCATTTTAACTATATTGGACAAGGGTGCAAAAAATCCACATTGCTGAACAGCACTATTAAGCCAATATAAAACCCCAGAGAGATGGATTACCTATGTCAATAGGAGAATCCCTTCTGTCAGTGTACCCAGCGTCTGCAATTGTGGTTCTCAACCTATGTACCATTGTGGGCCACATATGAATCTTTCTATGCATTAGAAGGGCTGCATGCACACAATGTATAACCACCTATATGGCACTGAGGATATCACATGGGCTGGAGCTGTGTTATGATTGGGCTGCAAGGTGCACATGGGTCATGGGTTGAGAACTAATGAAGCTCTACAACAGTGAATCTTTAAGTGTAGACATACCCCAAGAGACCAGCTATCCCTTAGGTTTCTCTTCTTTTATTCCTTAAAAAGAGTTGTAAACTCAAGTTTTCTATTAGATTCTTGAGGCTGTGTGTGCGCTATCAGAGCTTTTCTTTTTTCTCAGCTGACAAAGGGTTCCCAGGGGATCTGTTTTGTCTCACTTCCAAACTTCCCGTTCAAGCCCAGGTTCTATATCCCCATAAACTAACTTTGTCCTGTTTGTTTACATTTAATTTAATATTAGAGGAGATTATCAGTGCATTTTAAGTGTCCAGTATGAATTTATTTGCAATACAAACTTTAACATAATATTTATACATGCAGTATAAAATGCACTATCAGATAAATTATATGGAACACTGAGCATTAAAATAAAAAAAATCATTAACATACTAAAAAGATACTCCCAAAAGTAAAATATTCTCTCAAACATTAAGAGAAGGAGACATTTTGAAAGGCATGTATGTATATTCTGTATTCCTTAATTGACTGTGTGTGTGAGGTTTCTAAATTCAAATTAAAAACTAATACTTGTACAGGTTGAGAGTACATAGATGCTAATGAAAATTAGGAGGAAGTATTATGTAATAGGAGGCATACAATTAGTGAACTTAAGTACACATTTATGGTACATATATTTAAGTCTGAGCTAAAAAAGTGAGTTATACATATTCATAAAGACCTAAAATCTGTGCTTATTAAGCCCAAGAGAACTATAAACAAAATGTCACTGGTTAGACAGCAAGACCTTGACCGTGGGTCCTTCTTGGGTCATGTCACAAATTTCCAAACACAGACGCTGAGACATAAAGAAGGTATGGCTTAAGCAGAAAAAACCAATACATTTTATTACATGAGGTTTTTATTTGCCCAAGGAAGGGCAATGTTTCACAGTCGTTTACCCTATGTATCCACCTAGCATAACAATTACTTTTTCTTTATCATCTCTGGTAAATGTAGTTTTTATTTAAAACAACAATCATTAAATCCAATTCAGACTAAGCTCTCAAATACAAATCAGAAAAGGAATCTAAATTTATTACTTGAAAAGGGAAGGTAATGGCTGAACAAGAGCTGTAAAGCCAGGGATAGGCAGATCTCTCCTCAAAAGGTACGAGAGGATGATGGCTGAGCTCAGAGGAGTTAAATGTGTGGGTAATAGTCCTGTTTCCTAATTCAAAAGCAGAGCTGGGCAGGAAGTCATTTCCCATCTTGTGAAAATTTTAAAGATTTCAGACATTCTTTCTGTTCTGTATTGGGACAAAACCAAGACCTTCTTAAGCTTTTCACAAAAAAAAACCAAACAAAAAACAAAACAAACAAACAAACAAAAAAAAAAACCCAAGAGAAGAGACTCTTGATTTGGATTGAAGATTTGATCCTGCATCTCCCACATGAGTGCCTTAACCACTATGCTACCAGCTACTCTGCGCTGAATCACTTGTTTGAGCTGATCCACTTGGCATTCATTGGGCCAAAAGGTGCAAGTTTTATAGTTTTTGGTTGTCTCTCAACATGGCTTTATTAAGTCAAAGTAAGACTTTCTGTCTTCCTCAACTACAGAAACCTGATCCAAAACCCATTGATATTGCTCACAACAGATGTGGTTATGCTGCACGGGGTCACAAGGATAATTTGGGCACTTGTGACTGCCATGGGCATTCCCTCTGTGTCATAAAAATGAGATCCTGCACACAGTTCAAACAGTTCTGGAAGGGACATAAACAGGGCATAAACCAACCTATAACTACTGGGTCTAGAAGGAATCTCTCTCCGGAAACAGATTCTCTCAACTACATATGCAGGGTTTCTTACACTTTTACTAGAGAACATCTGGTGGCCCTGGCCACTGCCGGTAACAAGATACTAGAATAGATGGTCACTAGAATGATCAAATAAAGGACATTCTGCCATCCCCATCTAACAACTCAGTTGTTTGGGTATGTATTGAAATGGGATTTGAGGACTATACTCCATGGTAGCTATGAATAAATGTTGACATTTAAGAGAACACAGAACATATTGCAAGTACAGTACGTTAAAAGGGATAAAAAGATTTGAGCCAGTTCCAGCAGTATTTATACTTTAAAGTTTTTTTCACAATGAGCTGCATTAAGGAAGTTGATGGATTTCCACTACATTAAGTATTTCTTTAAAGTACTGCAATGACTGGATTAAAACACCCACCTTCCTTTACGCAGTATTTAAATTTTCAAATTCACCCCTCATTGAGAAAACTTACAAAATTAATTTAATATAAAGCACAATATTGTTTCATTTGATGAAAAATGGAATGATATTTTCTATCCTTACTTATTTCTTTGACAGAGTACTCTTGTTTAGATGAGACATTTAAAATGGGTATTTTAATTGGATAGTTAAGTTTTCTTAGTAGGAAAATATGTTTTTTGTTTATTCTATAATCTAATCCTGACTGTTTCAATACCTTAAGTTTAGCCATAAAGAAAGATAGTACAACTATAATATGATAAACTATATATAAGTATTTTAAAATTATCTTTCTGAATAAAGATCATTAATGTAACAAGGGCCTCTCAATTACAGCACGTGCAATATTTTTTGCAACGCAACTGATGTTATCTGCTCCACACAGCAACCAGACTACAGACATTATTTTCTGATTTTAATTAATTTGAGTCAACGTTCCTGAAGTTTACCAATGATGAGTTTCTTTCCCTTTCCCTTTTAACACCAAGGTTTCAGAACATATGTTCTTAGTAACTGGTACTGAAACCCTATAATTCAGAGAAATGAGTGCATTTAAAATTCTTTATAACTTTCTGGGTTCTTTCCGCTTTGATTTCTAGTAAATCATGTAATTACTACAAACAGAACCCTTTCACTGAAATGATGCAGATGATTGCTTCCAGTCTTTTGCATATACTGTACATTTGGCTACTGCAAGAGTATGTTTAAAAACAAAATATTGTTACTAGGAATATATACCTCTTGGAGTTGGTATACCTATTTTGGATTAGTAATGACTACCAAAAAAACCGAAACCAGCAGACAGCATGCATAGTTTGTTTTTAAAAGTCAAACTATAAACTGCAATCTGAGAGGAAGAAGATAGGCGATACAAAAGGGGAAGATAAAATATCTCCTAGTAAAATCCTAAAATCTTTATTCAGTCAGAAATTCCAAAGAAGCTTTGACTGAATGAAGTCTGTATAATTTGGTCCTGAAACATTTAGTCCTCTAAAGAGTGATGACAAGTTGCTGAAGGGAAGAGTTAAAATCACCTTAACTGCCCAAAAACAGGCAGGCTAGAAGGAATAGGGGTTTTGAAAGCTATACCCCCTCAGATGACATTACTGGGGTCCTGCTTACCTCATTTATTAACTGGCGTTATAATGTGGCATTGATTCTGTGGAGGGTAGCGTCTAGAGCAGGGGTGGGCAAACTTTTTGACTCGTGGGCCACAATGGGTTCATATATTGGACCGGGGGCCGGACCAAGAGCAGATGGATGGGGCGTTTGTGTGAACTAATATAAATTAAATTTAAACTTTGTAACATTAAAGGTTTAGTTTAATTCAAGGTAGAACAGAATTAATTAATTGTGTTTAATTAATTGAATTTGAATGAATTTTGAATTGAAATTTAATTTTTAGAAAGGTTTTTATTTAAAATTAATTTTTAAAAAGCTTTTTAAAAAACAAGGAAGGAAGGAAGAGAAAGAAAAAAGAGAAAAGGAAGGAGAGAAAAGGGAAGGCAAAGAAGAGAAAAGGAAGGAGAGAAAAGGGAAGGCAAAGAAGAGAAAAGGAAGGAGAGAAAAGGGAAGGCGGAAAAAAAAAAAAAGAAAAAGAAAAAAGCCGAGGCCGCTGGCGGCGGGGACCCGAATGCGGCCCCGGCAGGACAAAGCAGACCCCGGCACCGGAGGCCGACCCTGGCCCCGGGCCGGGAAGTCGAGGCAACCGGCGGGTGGGAGCCCGGCAGCCTGCCCCAGCCGCGGCCACCCCACTGCCCCGGCCGCATGGGGCAGGCAGGCAGGCAGGCACGCGCGCATGCCCCGGCCCTGAGCCTGCCTGCTCCGCCCTGGGGGCGGGGAGGGCCAGCGCAGAGGCCGAGCCTGCCGCGGCAATGCCGCGGCAAAGCCGCAGCCCGGGGAGTCTGCAGGGAACGGTGGGGGTCTGCAGGAAGCAGCTCTGTGGGCCAGATAAAAAAGTCAGCCGGGCCGTATATGGCCCGCGGGCCGTACTTTGCCCATCCCTGGTCTAGAGCCTCAACTAGATCCAAACCCCATTGTGCTAGGCACCGTACAAATACAGACCACATGAAAGCTTTTATACCAGGGTGGCCAAACCATGGCTCAGAGCCCCCTATATCAGCACTCCCTCCCCATTCTTTGCCTGCCAGACTAGGGTTGCAGAACTTAGAGCTTCTGCACTGAGGGTGGGACTAGAGGATTCTGCCCAGTAGTTGGGGGACCTCCATGGATCAGGATGTTGGGCCACTCCTGCGTTATACCAAAAACCTTACAAACTAAAGAAGACAAGAATTAAGAGGTGGATGAGACAAACAAGTGGTCATGAGGAGGAAAAGATAACAGCAATAATAGGATGCTATAGCACAGGGCTAGTCTTCATTGATGGCCGCAAAATTGCCACCGTCAGATTCACCTTCCCGATCAAGTGGATCTGTAAAGACCCACTCAGGTCAATTAGGAAGCCGATCTAGTAAGACTACCCCAGCAACTGCAGTAGCGCTGAGACAAAGGGAGGCCCCTACCTTCAATTCAGTGCAGTGGACATGCCAGGCATAGGGCAGTCAAACTGAGATACACAAGTTATTTCAAGTATATCTCCGTTTGACTACCGCTGAAAACGGCAGTAGTGTAGACCTGCCCACCGATTGGCTAAGAAACACATGCTCAATCAGTAATCACATCTCATCCCTTGACTATTCATATAGATAGCTATTTTCTGTATACATTTTGGCAGAGATGAGCTTTGAGAAGAGCATAGAGAAATTACTGTAAATGTTTAGCTTCACAGATTTTGACTGGGAATTTTTCAAATATACAATTGACAACATATGAGAAAGCACAAAGACATTTGTGGTTGAGGCAGGATAGATAAATGCAAGGCTTCAGGGAAAAGATCAAGAGCTCTGCTTTGATCATGTTAAGTCTCAATGGACAGCAAGACATCCACAAAATGATGTCAAGAAATATAGAAGATCTAATTCTAGATCTAATACACTTCCATCCCACAGAAACCTTCTGTTACATAAATTATGAAGTAAACACACACACAGCAGAAATGAGAAATCCTGAAACCAAACGTTTAGAACACTTTATTCTGCATATGTGAATCATGCAGATTCAATTATTTCAATTACTTGAATTCAATGGGACTACACCCTGAGTAAAACAAGCAGGATTTTGCTACTTGATTTTTCTTTTAATTAAAAAGATTTTTTTTTAATTAGAAAAGCTGTTTTTGAAGTAAAACAAAAAAAAGCTTCCAGAAGTTTTTATAGCTGATCTGAATGTATGGAAGTAGATAAGATTCCTGGTTATTAAAAGATACATACTGGATCAGAAACTCAATGGGTTTAAAAGTTAGCCTAGCTCCACCAAAGCCAAAACAACTAATATGAAACTGGTCAAAAGTGCTCCATTTTCACAGCATATGCATTATTTTTGTTTGCAAGATAGATAAATAAATAAATAGATAAATAAATACGAAGAGAGTTTTGTGCCTATATCCATTGACTTTCTTAAAAACATACTGTACTCCATAATTTATACTATTTTATTTATGATTTTATCATTACATTTTTACATTGCTATTTTTAGTGCCATGTCAAAACAGACCATAATCATGATTGTTCTGTCAACTAGCAGCCAAATTCTTCATTTGCTATTTTTTACTATTCTAACTTACAGGATTTACCTAGCCTAATCCTGATTCAACAACAAAAATCTCATTCACCTTCAACTAAAGGTCAGAATTTCAAGTCTGATCAATACCGTTGTCTTCTGTGTATCTTCAGTCCATTTTTCCTCACACTAATCATACAAGGAAGATACCCCAGACAGATGCAGGGATTCTTTATAACCCAAAGGGGAAGAGGAGAATAAAGAGGAAGATATAGGCCATAATTTTTAAAAGGCGACTAAAAATAGATAAAATATATTTCTGTGGATCAATTACTCCTTGCCATTGTTATTTAAGATATTCAGCACTATAAGTGCATTAAGATCTTCATTATAAAACATTTTCAGGTCGTTATTCAAAGAGTTTGATGGCTGCAAAATAACAAAACAAAGTTGTAAATTAGCTATAAAGGAAAAGCAGTTCATGGACTTTGATATGTTATTTTGCAGCCATCAAACTCTTTGAATAATGACCTGAAAATCTCTGCGACATGATAATGCCTCAAGTCTTTCAGAGACAGAAAGGAAAAAAGAACAATTACTTATCCTATGTGTTGCCTACATGTATTCTAGTCCTGGTGTACACGTGCAACATGCACATGAAAATCAGATTATTTGGATACCAGCATCCACTGAGGCCATGCTGCAACCTGGACACCTTCCTCCCTTAATTCAGGACTGAGCAAATCCAACCATCCCTCAGTTCCATTGCCAATAGAGAACCACTGTGTTATAGACTCCGTAGTAGCCGGGAAAGGGGCAGCTCATGGTGTACATACAGACAACATCTCAAAGAACCACACAGTTACAATATAGTAAAATAACTGATCTTTTTTCTTCAAGTGATTGTCCAAATGTATGTGTCTTCCAGTGACGCAGAAGCAGTGACTTCATGGACAGAAAGTGGGTACTGGATGTCTATTTAAAAAATAACTGCAAGACAGCTCTGCCAAAGCAGGCATCGGAGGCCTAAGCTCGGAAATAATGCTGTGTGAAAGCAGGGAATGATACCTATGTAGTTGCCCTGCAAATTTTGGAGACTGGAGTGCCTCTCAGGAAAGCCAGGGAAGCTGCCTGAGCCTCAGGAAATTGTGCTTTAGTTTGCCTGGGAGGATAGCATGATTTAATACAATCCGAAATCCATTTCAATAGCCTGTGGGTAGATACTGCCTGGCTTTTCATCTTATCTGCAAACACCACAGTCTACTTTAGAGGAGCTCCTGAATTATTTTGTTTTGTCAAGGTGTGATAAATTGGGGCTCTATCTGCTTAGTTTATTAATTCTGGAATAGATTATGCAATTGTGTCAATAAGTTACTGCGTAATGGAAAGCCTGTATGTATGTGGATCTACCATTGCTGACAGACGTGCAACAGGTACACCCCTGACTGAGCTCAACAAGAAAGTATTTAAGATGGTACACAAGAGTTATGCAAAAGAGAAACTGTATCCAAAGCGAAAAGGTACTCCCTCTGAAGGGATGACAACACTGGGTGTCAGATCATGAAGGAGCAGAAGCTGCCTTTCTGAGCCTGCTACCTACTTTTTATTAAGCAGAATAAACAACTTACATAGGATCATAATAAGCATTCCTGTGCAAAAACATAGCAGGATACAAGAACATAACAAGGTCAAATACTCAGTGTTTTTCTATCACGCTCTCCGTTTCCCACGCTCTCCCTGCCCAGAATGTTTACAGGCGGACAGCTCGTGATCATGCATCGAGGCGGTCCAGGTGTGCCTGGACTTGCCGTCTCAGCATGAACCATGGGCCAGAATCCCTACACCCTCCTGTCTGAATGCGGGGAGAGGAGAAGAACAAAAGCTTGGCGATCAGATCCTGTCAGCGAGCCAGAGAGCCTCAATTTGGACTGTGAACTACCAATGGGCTGAGCCTCTTTTTATTGGCGAGTAACTTAGGGATATTCCGAGTGCAAGAACAGTGTTTCTTTCTATTCTTTCAGATAAGTGGATGGAGGATGACTTAGCTGCCCTACTAGTCTCACTAGAGTGTCTTTTTCGAAGAGTGAGCCCAGGAGCTTGGAGTACAGTGTTCCCATGAGATGCAACTAACAGAGGATGTCTGTGTAGGTTTGGTAGGCACTTTTTTCTCCAGTTCACAGGATGCGTTAAGTGTTCCAGAAGGTAAGAAAAAAATACGGTGATCCTCTCTCCCCTCCTGTATCATCTCAAAAAAGAACAGCAGAGGAAGCACCTGTCAGGGATTTTTTCCCTTCAAGGGTTTTGTTTCACAATCTCAGGCAGTAAAAAGTAACTGAGGGACATTTGGGTCAACTCTGCCCATTGTGCCTGTAGGTGGAGCCAGGGGGATTATAAAGCCATTAAGGGTGCAGGGGTGGCCCCAATAAAAACTGCTTGCCAAATGAATCTGATCTTGGGTACATCACACTAGGAGAGGAATACATGTGGATAATCACTTGAAGAATCTCCACTGACTTATACCTCATCCAATGCAACTAACTTTCCTGGGGGGGTTAGATAATACAATGAAAGTGAAATTTTGCAAATTATTTAGCAGAAAGCAAACAGAGTGCACTAATTATGGTCCACTTACTAGTAATACAGGAAGTCAGACTACACAATAACAGTAGTTTCCTACCAGCTTTGTAATCTATTAAAAGTATGTTCCAATTCTATAGCATAGATTACAAAAATATGGCTATACTCCTAGGCAACTTGGTAGAGCAGGCAAGACTCTTGTGTGCTAGGTGTGCTGCACAATTGAACCTGTCATTAAGGGACCAATAGGCAAGGTATTGCAGACCAACTGGTAAACTCCCAAAAGCAAAGAACAAACAAAAAATATGCTGCTGCAGCTGCTCAGGATGTGCACAAAGAGTACCCATAATACAAAAACTGTTTTCAATGTCTATTCAGAAGATATATTCTGATTTTTTTATTATTGCCAATACAGATGGATATCTTTGACAACTCTCAATCAACCTTAAGTAGTATATTGGTTGGAGACAATAATGACCACAATGGTGGTCAACGTCTTATCCAAAGGATTAACAATTGCTCTAATAGTTCTACGTTCATTAATAGTTTATACATTCTACTGACTGTGCAGTGTTGATGACTTGACATTGCAGGGCAAAATTAAATGACATCAAGCACACTTTGTTCATCAGATAGATCCAATGGGGAGAGTATCCATAAGTAAGATCTGCTGGGACAAAGATGAGCCAGACAAGGTTCATTTCTGTCTCTAGACTAAATCTGTATTTCCAATTTCTATAGATCGAGAGATTCTATGGATGTTAGTCCAAAACTATGATACCCCGCTCTACAGCTTTCTCAACAGAGCAGACAATCATCTGACTCTCCAAGCTCATGAAAGAAATAAGTATCAGGATAAAAAAACAATTAGAAAAATATTAACAGACATGGGAATAGTGGTGAAAAGAGAAACTCTGCCAACCAGCCATAGAGGGTATCTGCTTCTGATAGTCAAATTGGATATAAGCTTTGGAATCATACTACATTCAGTACTGTTCCAAACACATATAAGTAGCAGCAATAGTAATAATATTTTTTTTTAAAATAACCACCATACATAATTTTCTGTCCAACCAACAGCAGAAGTAGGAGTTGTGCCCTTTTCTTTGGCACAGGCTATGATGACACTAGTTAATTGCATCATGCAAGTATCTAGATAGATCCATTCATTCACACAGGGCTGGAGAAGAACTCTGTGACCAATGGAGGCACTGGCTGGTTTCAGCACATATCAGCTCACCTTCGGTATAAAACACTAACAAGTTGTACATCTCATCAGTGAAGTCGTATGGTGTTGGCTCCTTTTACAATTATGGATTGATTTCCAGATATTGGTTCTAATCTTTACAGTTTACAAGAGTTTAGTGATGAGTTACTGCATAGACCCAATGGAGGTTCTGCCACTCTGACCACTGAGGTACTAACCACCTCAAAAAAGGGATGAAATAAATTGAAAGTAAAATAAACATACATTCATCTAAATCTATATTATTACAGCTGTTGCTTGGAATCATAGGCTTAGAAGAGACTGCAAGGGTCTTCTAGTCTAACCCCTTGCCTAGATGCAGGATTTGTTGTTTACTTGATAAAACAGGTTCTAAAGAGGTAGCCGTGTTAGTCTAGGTCAGCCAAAAAAAAACAAGGAGTCATGTGACCCTATTAAAGACTAACAAGTTTATTTACCGCATGAGCTTTTGTGGGAGAAAATCCCACTTCAAAGCATCTGACGAAGTGGGATTTTCTCCCATGAAAGCTCATGTGATAAATAAATTTGTTAATTTTTAAAAGTGCCACAGGACTCCTTGTTCATTCTGATAAAAGAGCTCCTCTGATGAAGGATACCAGTCAGGCAGCTGCTCCAATACATCACATTTTATAATACACGTGTGTGTATATTTCTGCAAGAGACTTCAGAATAGAAGGACTTCACTGGAGGGGAGTTCTCAAAATTAAGTGCCATAAAACAATGAACATGAAGTCGAACCAAGTTAGTACCCATGATAAAAATGACCTCAAACCATCACTGCATAGAACAGTATCTCAACTCACTACACAAGAGGCAAGCAATAAGGAGATGACCTCTCATGGAGCACAGGAGAAAACTCTCAAAAGTCAGGGGCATGACGTTCACTGAAGAGTTCCCTTGCCTGAATGATACTGTACCATTAGAGAGGAGCCTGGGCCCAAGTCTTTCAACCTTTATGGCAGAATACAAAACTCATCTGCTTGCATCAACTTTCACTCAACAGTAGTGACTGCACAATGGAAAAAGAAGAATATGGTCTTCAGCTAGACGCATGTCTTCTTTATTTTCTGCTTGAAGTCATAATGCAGTGATAATAATAAAAGGTGGAACTCCTATAATATAGAAAATTTGGAGAAGATACTGAATACATTTTATATGCTACCAACCAATGTGGTAATTCACACCATAAAATAGGAACACACACACACATAGGATTACACACTTTAGGATGCTGCTTGGGGGAAACACTAGCTTAAGGGTCCAAATATACATTTTGTAAAAATAAACATTTTAGAAAACCTAAGGCCAAGAAAAAATTTCCACAACTTCTAAGTAAACCAATTTGTAAACAAACATTCCTCTGAAATGTTTGAAATAGAAGTTCTACTTCATTTTCTTAGAACTACTTAAAGTCAATGTGAATTGATTTATATTGTTCAATAAGAGAAATACAAACAGTAAACAGACTATACATATGTGAACTGTATTTTAAAAATGTATATATTGTAAGGAGTTTTTAATAGCAGAGGTAAAGGAATCTGTCAATTCAAACGAACAAGCAATGCCCTTTCACAATGGTGCATCATGTTCTGAAGGAAGTGGAAGTCAGGCTCAGCCTTATCTACCACAAAAATGAATCCTATAGCCTTATGAGCACTCCACTAAAATTAGTTTGTTATGAGCATCACAAGCTTAAATCTTGACTCTGTCAGCTAAAAACATCAACACTGAGCACTGCAGCCACAGAAAAGGGCAGAGAAACAGTCACTGAGACAGCTGGGCTCTGGTTCACTGATACCTTTGCAAAAGTGTGATTCATTCATATCAGTTCACTGTGTTCAGGAGGACAAGCAGTGCACACCATGCTTTGCAACAGCTTTCAAGTGCCTTTTGGGTCACCACCACAAAGTACATGTTGCAATAGTCAAATACAGAGATGAGAAATGTGGACCAACTCAGTGAATCACACACAGCCACACTTCTGATATATTAATCATGTATAAACCTGATAAAAATAAATTTGATCGTTATATATCAGCGGAGGAGGGAGACACGTGTGTGGGCTCTTCCCTGCTGGCCCCATTCCCCTTCCCCTCCCCCCATCGGCCCCAGACCCTGTTAGGGGGAGGTCCAGCAGAGGGGAAGGAACTGAAGCACCGCAGGGCCAGGAGCCCTGTGTGCCGCTGGAAATAGATGCACATGCCAGCCTCAGCACGCGTGCCGTGGCCACTGACTCCTGGCCTATAACATGAAAGGGGAGCAAAGCTGTGGGAAGTCTAATGTAGTGATGTCAGTGTTTAAAATGTGAAAGCCCAAATATAAGCTACTTGTATTATCACAGGTAGATTGAATGAGATACTTTCTCCTGCTGTACACACTTTTTTGGAACCATTTTCTGTTCCACTCAGCTCTCCTATTCTCTCTGTTCACAAAGTAGATTTAACATGCTCAAATTACTATGCTAATAACTCCATTTGTTTTAACATCTTGTATACAGCAACTTACACCATTGTTAAAGGACTTCCCTGCATGAGAAAGGCTTTCTTTATATAACTTTAGCTTTTACAGCATAAACTGCCTTACGTCCATACACAAAAATTCTTTTTTGAAGTGGTCTTATCCCACTATTCCAAACTGCTTTGGAAACTACATGACTTTTTTGGAATGAATTATACCACTATAAGGTTCCTGTGAATGCTTCCAGTGTCTGACTTAACCATACTGCTTCTGGCAGTCCTCCCACCGCTATCCTATGCTGCACTGCTTCACATCTGGTGAAGCTGTCTGCCCTCCATTGCTACAGGGCCACCCTGACAGATGTCATTTCCCTGTTGAAATCCTAGTACACACCAAAGGGCACCACTTTGGGAATGTGAACTTGCCATGAGCTGAAATTGCAAAGTCACTATAACATTTTGTCCAAGAGATATTTTATGACTTCTCTTTAGTAATCTTTCGAAAATAACCTGCATGACATTAGTTTCAATTATACCAAAAGGCTATATTAACAAGCCAACTGCTCAGGATCACATACAAATGTGCTACTTGAAAGTTTGCCACACACAGCTGTATGCATGCAAGCTTATGAAGCTCATATTTCACAGCCATATTTTCAAAACTAAATGTCTAAAGTTAAGCTCCTAAACCTATATTTTAGGAAACTAAAAATAAATGGCTTTATTTTCAGAAGTATTGAGCGCTAACAAAGCCCACTGAAGCTTATGAAAGGTTAGAAGTGCTCAAGTGCATTGGGAAAGCAAAACAAGAAGTCCTCTCTTTTAGGTTCCTAACGTTGAGTTAAGAGCATAACTTTAGGTATTCAGGTATGAAAATTCTGATCTACATTTGCAATAATTCTTTTTTTAAAAAACTCAAAATCTAAAAAAGAAACAGGCCATACAGTCAAAAAAATAACAGACAGCATATGTGGTTTACATTTATGGAAGATAGTTCCTGTTTACAGAAGGATATTGTCCAATTAGATTGTTGGGGGTGGTTTGTTTTGTTTTACTCATAATGAATTATAATCCTATGTAATGTTAATATGAAAATATTTAAAAATGTGAAAAAAACCTTAGTGTTTCTTCAGCAATTCAAACTTATTACAATTATCATAGTGTTATTCAACAACCAAATAACAAAATAGTGTCTTTTCAAAAATTCTGTTCAGAAGATCCAGTGTAACTCACTGAAGCCAACTAAAAATTCACTTGTGTTAATATATATGCTACCAGGTGGGTTCATGGTTCAGCATGAAGTGAGGAAAGATTAAGAAAATAGTATCTCTGATGTATTTGCATCCAAATTTAAATATAGGACTTCTACTACTCCAAAGCTAGGCCTGAAAAACTATGTCCATTATATCTACAAGAATACCAAAATGGAAATATGACTGAACTTAATATTAATTCTACCTGTTGCATTGCAGAGTTTACCCTTGAGCTCCATTGTGCATCAGTACAGGGATCATAATGCCTGACAGTTCTTGGTAATTTAAATGTCCACACAGGTGTACCCTGTTCTAAGTTAACTCAAGTTTTTATGGCCATGAAAATCACAGAATCATTCCAAGTGGTTTCTGGCTCAATTTGGCAACAGCTTGGCTCTCACAGCTAAACTAAGATTGAAGTTGGAGGGTGGGGGTGTGATGAGGGAGAGAAGGATAATTCTTTTGTGATGGATCAACAATTGTCTTCTCCAGTCTGTGTGTCAGGGCATATGTTTCTCACAAGGGTAGTGATAAATAAAAAGTCTATTTAAATAGTCTGCACTCACAGACTGAGACAGCAAGTGTAATTTTAAATTTTTGAGGGGAAATATTGTCAAGCCACAGATCACCCTATAAGTCATGAGGTAGAGCTCCATAATTTATCTTTATCCCTGATTACAATAAGCTGATCCCTAAACTTCCTATTCATCAGCTTTGCCCTCACAAGTCAGCATGGTATACAACTTGCCACAGACAGAAAAATCAAGAAAGAAAGCAGCTCACGATATACACTGTTGTCATTCTATCCAATCCAACTGATTAAAAAGAGAGCCTTTTTGATGTCTTATATCAGGGCTGTACAAGGCATGAAAATAGACTTTTTTTTTTTTTTTAAACTTCCACAGTAGCCTATGGGAAGCTATATGTGAAGAGAGACGTTCAATACAGTGAGCAGTGTAGTTAATCCAGTTGTATTCAAAACAGTTACAGTGCAGAGTTTCTCTCACCATGAGGAAATTTCATATTTAACTGAGTTACTTTGAAGCACAATAACTGCAAGATACTAATACTTCTTCCCAGTAGACCTTAGAACATCTTGTACACTAGCTCTTGTGAGATGTTGAAAGAACTTTATGTACCTAACGCAATTTTCAATTTCATAATTCTTTACAGGCCATAATCTGATCTTATTTACACTGGTGAAAAACTGCAACTCCATTAAAGTTTGCCTGAACTTCTACATCACGTGAAGAGCTGAAAATACACAAATGCTTTCCTAAGATTATATTCCCATGTAAACAATTTCTGTTTCCCACAAAGATGTTATGTAATCACACATGAGAAAGCAGATATCTTAAGAGAGATTCTTAGTCTGTAACTCAAGTTAGGAAAAAGTTTAAAAGCCCTAGGCTAGCGTGAAGGTCCAGAATGCAGTTGGAACAATTCTGTCTGCCTCCTGAGTATGCAGTCTCTTCTGTTGTAACACAGGTGGGGGGACAGGAAAGAGAAAAAAAAAAAAAAAAAAGTTGGCTCTTGATGGTAGGAACCCTGTATCCTAAACACTGCCTCATCAAAAGATTCCCTGTACAATTTATTTCTTGTGTGTTTTATGTAGCTAACAGATAATGTATGAGGTTACTGCACTGGTAAACACTGATCTGGCTAAAGACAGGGTATCCAATGACTTGCTTCAGGGAACTAACAGCTAGGCCAACAGACAATTATGAAATTTATTACTAGTGATACCTTGTCAGGAGGTTGTCAGAGTAAACCATAAACAATAAAAGTCCTGTGGCACTTATAGGCTAACAAATTTCTTCAGGCATAAGCTTTCATGGGCTGCTACCCACTTTGTTAGATGAAACCAGAGTAAACTATGAGCAAGATATACACACAGATCTACAGCATTTGGTAACAGGTTCGTTTTAATACAGCCAAATGCGAAGCCACATATACACCTAGAAACAAAGAACAAAAGGTTTCATTTTCTAGGTGAATCTTGGAACACAGCAACACTAAAAAGGACTTAGAAGTCACAGTAGGAAATTAACTGAATGTGAGCTCCTAGTATGATGGAGCTAAAGTAGCTAATATGATCCTGGGACGTATCAGCAGAAAATCATCAAGTAGGAGTAAAAAGATGATATATCTATATATGATATTAGTGAGACCATTACTGGAATACCACATCCTTCTGGAGCTCACACTTCAAAAAGGAGGATGACAAATTGAAAAGGTACAGAAAGCATCTACAAAAATTATCTAAGGTCTGGAAAACATACTTTATAGCAAGAGATTTAAGAAGCGTAGTCTATTTAGTTTATCCAAGAGAAGAATAAGAGGTGATTTAATCATGGTCTACATTAAATATCTTCATTGGGAACAGATTTCTGATAGATGACTCTTTAATCTAGCAGAAAAAGTCATATATATGATCCAATGGCTGAAACATGAAGCAAAAATTCATACTAGAAATAAGATGAAAACTTTAAATAGCAAGGGAAATTAACCAGATAAATAACATATGTAGGGACCTAACAATCATCTGAAGTCTTTAAATCAAGATAGAACCTCTTCTAAAGAGATACGCTATAGCCCAAAATAGAACTTTGAACTTGAATATGATGCAAAACTATTGGGTGAAATGCTATGGCCTGTGTCACACAGTAGTCAGATTACAGGATCAGAATGGTTCCTTCTAGCCTTAAATACCCACAAATCTTTTTATCCCATCTTCATCCCACAAAACAACTCTGCTGCACAAATGCTGCCACCAGCCTCCTAAAACACAAGATTGTCCCTAAGCGTGTCGGGGGAGAGGGGGAGACAAAGTTTTTAACAACAATCCTCAAGATCTATGCACAAAAATCTGCAGGCATGCAAACACCACAAAAAATCTATCATAATCTATATAATTAGGCTTGGAAGAATTTAGTTTTTTTTAACTTCATTTGGACAATGTTAGCAATGTTTATCTTTTAGCACTTTTATATTTATCAATTTAAGTTCAATGTTGTGCAAAATTATGGGTTTTATTTATTTTGATTTAAATTTTCACCATTGGGGAAATTATGAGTAGGGTCAGATGCTAAGATTCACAACAACAACAAAAGTTTAACTGTCGAAACACAAACTGGCAATGTCATATCATATATACAAAGTAAATAGCCATAAATCAAAATTCTAATATATTCTCAGACAGACGTTTCCTTACTTTGCCTATTTGTAAATTTCAAACATTGTCAATGGAAATATTTTTTCATCAATGTGTATGTGTACATTGAATCTGACATTTACCAATAAAAATCCAATCCTTCCAACTCTCTACATAAATATTATTACAAAACAAAACTAAAAATATTAAGGTTACAAATTCAAGCACTCAAATTTGATAATGACAGAATTAAGGTTGTCTGAACAATCTTAACTTGTGGTCTCTCTCTCTCTCCCCTTCCCCTCTCCGCCCCACGCTTTTGCATATGCATTATGATCCAGCATTTAATTACTAGAGGGACCTGCTCTGAATGTGAATGAGAGCTGTGTATTGAAGAAAACTTACCTATAAGATCCCTGATTTTTTTGTTGCAGAAGTTGAAAGGCGTATAAAGAACAGGGCAGGTGATTGCAAGAATAGAGAGGAGGGTCTCATTATTAAAGGTAATTGAATATAGCCTGAAGAACTGGATTTTACCCCTAAATCTGCCAGAGTTCGTAGAGTGCTAGAAAAGTCACTCAAACCAAACTATTGAGAGGGTAGTCTTTAACTATGCTTTCCCCATTTTTGGGTGCCTGACTTGAGAGACTGGGATCAGATTTGCAGAAGCGCTCCATACTCACTGCTGCAACTCAAGTCAATGGAAGCTGTGCATTGAACATAAAGTGCTATACAGTAGGAAGTACTTCGGGAAAAAAAAAAAAAAAAAACTCTTGGGCATCTCAAACTGGACACTCAAAATTAGTGGATACTTTTAACCTTAATTTCTCTCTGTTTCAGTTTCCTGTCTGTAAAACTGAGATAAGACTGTCACTGCCCCATCTCTCAGAAGGAGTAAAAGTAAAATAAAATTCATTTTTGTAAAACATTCAGATAACGTAGTTACGAGCCCCACAGAAAAACCCAGAATTTAATTTAAATTAATGTCTTCAAAGCAGGGTTTAAACAGTGTGCACTAAGTAACTTATGGGCCACTCATTGAAAAATGAGGAGAAAACAAAATATTACTAGCTACTTCTGAAGTGAGTGACTGAGGCAAGAGTTCTTTTTATATGAGATCATATAATGCATATGCATAAAAGGGCACAATTAAAGATGCACAGGCAGAATCTTTCCTGACATTTCCTAACTTTCCAGTGTTTGACTATTCAACGTTAATAATAAAATTTTAATTTAGGTTGTATATAATTTTCCAGGTTTTTAAAAATAAAGCAAACTGAAAAGTTCCATCTCGTGGCAGATTGACACCGATGTGCATTATCAGCAGGTTAACAACTTTACCTCCATACCACAGACCTCTGCTACATGAGCTAACAGAGTAATTGACATGAGCAGTAAATGTGTATCCTCTATGCAGTTCATTTTTTCTTCTTAAAAAAAAAAAAAAAAAAAAAAAAGGGGCAGGGCCGTCGGCAGGGGGGGGGGGGGTGGAGTGTCAGGATCCTCCACCACTGCCACGCCCTGGAGCCTCTCCAAACCCTCAACCGCCCACTCCACAATGCCCCCACCCGCTCGCCGGGTCCCTGACCCCCCCACACCCCTTCCTGCTCCTCTTGGCCTCTGGCCCCTTCCCCACCCACTGCCACAAGTTCCCCGACTCCCCAACCCCCCTTCCCCGCTCCTCTCAGCCCCCCCCGCCCTTTCCCCACCCACCAACTGGTTCCCCGACCCCCCCAGGCCCTTCCCCGCTCCTCTCTCATCCCCCTCCCACCACTCCCCACCCGTTCCCCGCCCTCCCTCTGGCTCCCCGACCCCTTCCCCCCCAGCAGCGCTGGCCAGGTAAGAGTCGCTCCCTGGCCAGGCTGCTCCTGCCGTGAACACACTCTGTCTGAGCATGCTCAGGACAGGAGATGTCAAAAGCTGCAGCCTAGCTGCAGCTCCCAGGCATCCATGGGCTGGATTCCAGCCCCAAGTGGGCCAGAATCTGGCCCACGGCCGCCGCTCCTGTCCCCTGCCAGCCCCACTGCCAAGCTGGGGCCTGGAATCAGCAGGGGAAATCAGGGCCATCCTTTGGGGAGGGGGCGGGGGCAAGTGGGGCAACTGCCCCGAGCCCTGTGGTTTTGAGGAGCAGAGTGGGAGAGCTGAGCCCAGTCTCTGGGCCAGCCCCCCACTCTGCTCCTGCTGCCGGCTGAGGCCAGGGCCAGAGACAGGGCCAGCTCCAGCTGGCAGCAGCAGCTCTGGCCAGTCCTCAGGGAGGGGCGACCGGGTTCCCTGGGAGCAGAGCGGGCCAGCACACAACCATCCCCTCCACCTAGGCCAACTGGCCCTGGGCCTATTTCCCCCAAGGGATAGCCCTCCTTTCCACTGCTGACCCTGGCACCCAGCTGGGCAGCAGGGCCAGCCAGGGAAAAATAGTTGCTGGGACTGGACATTTTGGCAGTAGATTTCACAGACAGCAGAAGAATGGTGCGACTCAAGAACCTTGGCTCCCATTCCAGGCTCTGGTGACTAGTGTTCTCTACTAGGCACAAACTCTTCCGCCCAATTCCCCCAATCATGACCACTTCTGCCCAGTCCCCTCCAACTTGCCCTTACTCTAGTCCTGCCTCTCTAATTTCCTGCCAGCTCCTTAATGCAGTCAGTTCCAATCTCCATCCAAACATTTCATCTCACCTCCTTATTCAGCAAGTCCTATCTTCATTCCTCTGGCCTCTCCATCCCAGCCTCAGACCTCTTTCTCAACTCACTAGCTCCTTGTCCCCAGTTTCTCTGCACAACCAGTCCCTTCCCCAACCCCTCCCATATTCCCCATCCTCACTGGCTCCCAGTCCTCGATCTCCTTGCTCAGCCAATCCTAATCTTGCCACCACCATCCTGCCTCTACTTCCCTCACCCCCTAGTTCTGTCATGGGATCTCACTGAAAGCACAGGAGACACACCTGCTCTTAAATCAGGTGCCTGGACCCAGACTCAGCACCACCAAGAGCTACAACAGCAGGGAAAGACCAGCCCAGTATGGGTGGATTCTTCGGGGAATTTAACCGGGAAGGTCTAGCAAGTCAGAAACACATGCCAAAGACTCAAAAACTTGTCCAAATCTGAGCATATTTTCATGGTGATGGCAAAAAGTACATTTTTATACAAAAAGCCATTCCCCTACCAAGTTTCAAGTCCCTTACTCCAAAGCATAGGGGAGGGCAGAGCTTTCCAGGAAAAAGGTCACCAGAATTTTTTTTTTTTTTTTAAACTAGGGCTTAAAATAAAGGTAATCCAAACCGAGGCAGACATGCAGCATGAAGTATTTCATCCCAGTTACAATTTGGCAAAGTTTTAAGCCCCTGAAAGCAGGTCTTATAATAGGAGGGTTGCACTTCTAACAGGTTGGGCTGTCAGCCCCTCTGTAATAAAAATGACAGCTGAAATGATCTCTATCATAAGATACTGAATAGAAACAAGGGGGCAGAGATGAATAATGAAGAAGAGTAGACCCCAGGACCTAGCAAGCTTAAAGACCAACAAAGTTACTGATGTATAGAACCAATCCCCCATTCCATCACTCCCATTTAGAAATGATAGTTACTGAATCTTTAGCTATTTCTGTAAGTCCAGATAGAAAAATGGCCAAGGCAGCTTATTTCCCCATCTTCATCTATTTTGTAACAGATGATCCTTTCCTGTCAAACAGACCTTGTTACAGTTCCTTGTACCTTTCTCACCTCCATGCTGGATTATATGCAATGCCATGTACTTGACATTATCCTTGAAAAGTATTCAATTTTTACCTACTACAGAATATGCCTGCTGCCTCAGTAATGCTTCTCATATGAAGATACACTCTTTTGAGTAACATAAGCTGTACGTTCTTTCCACTAGTTTCAAGAGGTTATATGAGGATTATCCTCTCTAACTCCTTTTGCTTTTGTGCCTCTATTTCAGAGACAGTGAGAAGTCTCTCCTTATACATGGTCTTACCAAGTGAGACACATCTGCTCTCAATATCATTATTTGCATAGCTGGAGGAAGGACATCTCAGTGATGTTTCTGAAATTTTGGAATCTAAACTTCCTCTCTTGTCCAAATTTGTTAGCCCTTCAGAGCACCACCAAGTTAATCAAAGTCTTCCTGAAAATGTGAATCTCCCTGGTTTTAATTTGGGGTGTTTTGTGAGGATGAAAGAGAAGCAAGGAAAAGTCGTCATCTTTCTGATATTGTTGGAGTGTTAACAGATTTATGACTGTTCTATATAAAATTTAAAAATTTGAGAGATTACTATTGGTGCATTATGTGCACAAAAATAAAATAAGCAGTAGCAATTTAGGCATTGATCAACAGGACTTCTGATAAGTCACAGCTTTCAGGACTCACATTTAAGCACTCTTCTATTAAAAGTAGATTTCATTTTTGTTTTACAAGTAAAAAATCCAAGATCTAAATACACACTGCCCCACCTCCAGGAATATAAGCATTGCTTCTCTTTAAATGGCACCTAAGGGTGTGAGTTTATAAAAGAAACATGATCCCTGCCCTGAAAAGCTTACAATCTATACTTGATGCACTTAATGGATGGTAAAAGTGATGAGAGGGGGAAGTGAGTGATGAAGGATTAGGGTTACAACAGTGAAATCACTTGGGTTTCTCACCTTTTAGACGTGCACATTTTGCTGGTTCTATTAGCTATACACACAAGTCCTGCCTCATCTCTTGTAGTCACGGCAAGATAAAGAGACTTGAAATTTGAATGAAGTGAAAGAAACAGCTTGGTGGTTCTCACCTCTCCTTGGTTGAGACCCAGAAAGCACACCTATGTTACCCATAGTGGTCTGACTATTTGTGGCAAAACTTCCTCCTGTTCTTTCTCCACTGTCATCACTGACCTACTTTTCCAGCAAAGAGGACAAGCCTCCCCCAAGACAAAGACCAATGCTGCGCCATAAACCTGCAAGCAAGGGATATGGTACAGCAAATTGAACCAGATGTCCCTGCAGCCCAATACATCAATTCAATGAGGTATCTGATCTCTTTTTGTGAACCAATTTCCTATACCACAGCCATCAAGATAGCCACTAAATGCATCATTTAAGAGAAATAAATTTTTTAAAACCTTGATTAGTAACGGGTACCACCTAATGGCTTCATAAACCCAAGTCACACATCCCACACATTAGAATGCATTTGTATGCATTACTGGTGAAGACACAGGATCACATTCTTTAATAATTACCCACATTTAAGGGAACAGCCTGCTAAAGGATGGATATTGATGTTTTTAATACTACATAGTTTGCCTAGTTTCACAAGTTATTTTAATGAATTTTATACTTCTAAATTGAAAGTAAAGACCGCATCCATTCTCTGTTTACCATTCATACTCTACAAGTCACTGAGCAATATCTGGCTTTCATTCCAGAGTTTAAGTCAGGTATTTAAGAGTCAAACAGAGTTCATTTATCCACCACTTTGAAAAATCTACCACATATAATGAAATTCTTTATGATGCATGAAGAAGGAAACAGAATGAAGCCGATGTTTCACTCTTATTAAAAACCGAGGAAAATCACATGAAGAGATTTTGCTCACAACTGAGATGACCATTAATAAGGGTACACTACTTCCTTGGAATCTGGGCCATTTCTACTGCAATGCTAGATTACGGATTTCTAGCTCCATAATAAAATTAAGTTTGCATACCAGCACAGAATATCCCAGGGACTTCACTTCGAAATATAACAGTTCGTACTTTCCTATCAGATTTCAGAGCATCCACAGCTTTTGACATCTACAGAAAAAGGAGGGGGAGGAGGGGGGGAGGGAGGAGGAACAAAAAAATATTTTTCAAATATTTAATTCCAACACCCTTACCTTCACATTAGAAGCAGTTAGTTTTTTCCCCCCTTACCATTTTTAAAAGATTTTTATTAAGGGCATTCTTGGCATGAGATCTGTTTAATCCAAGCACCACAATTCCTAGGAGAAAAAAGAAGAGCTTGAATCAGTATCATCATATTTTTAAAGAAGTAATTTAAATACATACTTGTTTCCATGTTACTTTGATTCTAAAACAGATATCAAATGAAGACTGTAGGAAAATTAACACATGAAATTATTTTGATTGTTTCCATTTTCAGAGTCTTTTAATAGCCATTAGAAATGACACAATCACTTTAAGGACAGATTCAGAATTAATGACCCGATACACATGAAATAATTGAACACACATTTACCACATTTGCATTTGAAATTCTGGCCCATAAAAATATTTGCTTGAACAATTAAACATTTGTCTTCATACTTAAATGCAGTCTTCAGATTTTTTGTATTTAAAAGAAGAAAAAAACATTCACAAAGGCACTGCCAGGCCCAAAATTTCAACTGCCAGACTTTTTTCTGTGATTAGTAGATACATACTTTAGCATAGTACCCTCTGGTCTTGACCAACTCATTCAATACACAAAAAAAACCCATGATTTGTGTTAGTAACAACAACAACAACAACAACAACGTTAAAAACCCATTATTAGGCAGGTAATGGTTCTTTGCATGTAGCACTTTTCCTTGACTGTATCTGAATTATTCCTTATGTCAGAATTCAAATAGTCACTTCGGTCACAGAAACAGACTAAACCAGACATTGTTCTCCCTGTACATATGTAGTGAACACAATGGCCCTAAAACTCTGGTTTTAGGTTTAAATGTATGCTGCAATCTTTGCTACAGCCATGTTCAAGGATTTGGATGATCCTATCAAAAAAATTAAGGAAATGCTGTGACCTTTTCAAACTTTGTGACATCCTTTTAAGTAAAGCATGTATTTTTTTAAATCTCCAAATAAGGGTGGTCATTGTTTTCTAAATTCACTAATAGTATAATACCAGAAAAGATCTCCTAAATAGCAGCAATGAAGCACTTTCACTCCATCATGTCATGCACACACTTCAATAAAGCAGATACAACAAAGCAGTCTTGTGCACAGCTGAATTTTCCCTATCTATGTGTTTTCCTGTACTTGTATCTCTTGCCAGGAACAAGAGTTAAGACTGACAACCTCTACTCCAATAGAATGAGAAAATTCTCTAAACTCTAGTCTATACTTCCCGCCATTTTCGGCAGCAATCAAAAGGAGAAACACAAGTTACTTAAAACAGGGTTCGGCAACCCTCGGCACACATGCCGAACTTGGCACACAAGTTGATCCTGAGTGGCACGTGGCGCTGCTCAGGCTCCCCCCTCTGACCCCGCCCCCCAGCAGGCCCTGTGGCCACAAGATCCACGTGCCACGGCTCCAGGCCCCTGCTGGCAGGGGAGCACAGCCACCAGGGAAATGAGGCCGTGGCACATAGGGCTCCTGTCCTTTGCTGGTCCCCACCCACCATGTGCAGATGCTTTGTGAAGGAGCTCAGCAATGACGTGCTGTTGTTCTGCATGGCAGTCACCAGCCCAGGGTCATCCGAATACTGCTCTGATTCATAGCTGAACGCACACTATGCCATCAGCCAAGATGTATTCATTATGCTGAAGGCGACAGTCGAGATCAGACCTGGATCCATGTTGCTGCAAAAAAAGGAGTTCCAGGAAGCAATGTGCCACTGTCGAAAATAGGCGCAAGTTGCTAGTAGCAACTCTCGTGACGCAAGGTGAACAGAATGCACCATGGGAAACCAAGACTTTACCCCCGGTGCTCAGCGCTACTCTCCTTCTACCCAGGATTCTTAGCGCCAGATCAGGATGGATGGAACTGTGGGATAGGTTCCCACAATTCAATTGGGTTTCTTGTGAAATAGCAAATTGCATGGGCTCTGTTCCATCACAAGCAGCTCAGTGTGGACGCGATACTGTGCTACAAAAACCACGTGACTTTTAAAGCGCAACAGGCTTGTTGCGCGATTATTCCTGTAATGTGTACATGGCCTCGGTGTAGCCAGGGTAATGCAATGGCAATATTGCTGGTTATTTACATCAGCTGCTGGCAGACATTCCTGTCAATTTTAAAGCTCCCTGCTGAAACCATGAACTGACAAGAAAACTGGGGCAGATGGGAGACTACAGCTAAGTTTCAGTGTAGTCAGGCTCCCTATGGGGAGCTGGCCGCTGAGGAACAGCAGGTTCTAGCTGGAGCCACCAAACCGTCCCTAGCTTTCTTGTCAATTTCACCCTCTACAGTGACAGTGGTGAAATCGACAAGACAGTGGAAGTAGAAGCTTGGGCACATCTGTGCTCTGCAGGGATCCAAGAGCTCAGGAGGGAAGCCATGCTCCCGATGCGGAGCAGAGAACCAGTGGGCAGCTAGGTGCCTAGGGTGAGCTGTGTGCAGAGCTGAAAACCTGGGCTCTCAGCCCCCCAACACTGCCCCTCTAAATTGGTGGAAATGCTCCTGGTGAGAACATGTGCCACCGACATAAGGGGAGTAGTGTGGACATGAATCGCTGTAAGTTGACCTAAGATGTCTTCAAGTCAGTAGGGCCTGAGAAAATACATCCTAGAAATTCTACAATTCTTAAGGAACTGGCTGGAGAGATCTGAGTCAATTATCTTTGGTAACTCATGGAAGACAGGAGTGATCCTAGCAGACTGGAAAAGGACAAATATAGTACCTACTATAAAAAGGGGATTAGACTAGTCAACTTAACTTCAATACCAAGAAATATTAACAAATAATTAGACAACCAATCTGTAAGCACCTGAAAGAAAATAAGGTGATGAGTAAGTCAATGTCGATTTGCCAAGAACAGATAATGTCAAACCACCTAAAATCCTTTTCTGACAGGTAATAAATCTTGTGGTTTGGAGCATGGGGAGGCAGGGAAACAATAGATGTCACTTCTTCTTTAGTAAGGTTTTTAATATGTTCTCACATGACCTTCTCGTAAGCAAACTATGGAAATATAGCCTAGATAACCAATTACATGATGGATGCACAACTGATGAGAAAACAGTACTCAGAGTAGTTATCAATGGTTCACACTCAAACTGTAAGGATATACTGATATAACACTGTTGTAAAACAAGCAAACAACATTCTGGGATGTGTTAGCAGAAGAGTTGTAAGCAAGACAAGTAATAATTTTTCTATTCTACTCAGCACTTATAGAAGTCCACTCTCAACTAGAGTACTGTGTCCAGTTTTGGGCACCACACTTCAAGAAAGATATGGACAAACTGGAGAAAGTCCACAGGAAAGGAACCAAAAATGATTAAAGTTCAAAAACCATAACCTACAAGAAAAGACTGAAAAAAAAATTGGTTTCTTCAATTTGAAGAAGTCTGAGGGGGGATATGACAACAGTCTTCAGGTATGTAAAAGGATGTTATAAAGATAAGGGCAATAAATTGTTCTCTTTAACCACTGAAGACAGGGAGATTTAGGTTAGACATTAGAAAGAACTTCTTAACTGTAAAGGCAGTTAAACAAACAAATTACCAAGAGAGGTTGTGGAATCTTTATTGTCTAACCTGTTCTTAAAAAAACCTCAAAACTCCTGTCAGGGATGGTGTAGATAAAATTTAGTTCTGCTTCAATGCAGGGAATTACACTAGATGACCTACCAAGGTCCCTTCCATTTCTACAGTTATATGATTGTATTTTGTTTTGACTAACAGGAATAGGCATGTGCTGAGAAGGAGGAAGCCATTAAAAACAAAAATAAAAGCACTCTCTAGGAAGAAAAAAAATTCTGTGGTAAACACCCTCCCCACTGCAGGGCTTCCCCCAGATCTCTGAATGGTATAACCTTACCATGTTTTATTTTTCTACCCTTACATTTCCTTCCCATCAACCCCACTGTATAATGCAATTTACACAGTACACCATATCATACTGAGTGATAAACTGAAGATAAATACAATATATCATGCATCTTTGATCAACCCACACACTCTAACTAGTAATCCATCTCTGCCAAAAACTATGGAACTCTTAACATTATAAGCCTAGCTTCAAATACTCACGATTCAAGCATTATTAAATCCTATGCCAGTGAACAATTTAATGTCAAATATTTCACAACTCTACAGATCTAAAAATGTGAGCTTTATAAAATTAAAAAGAGGAGATTCCCAGTTTCAAAATAGGACACAGGATGTACTTCTAGCAACACAGTCCCAAGATATTAGATACTAAAAGCCTCTTGTAGATGTAGTTATGAGGCCATTTTTACAGCTGATGATGAAATGTTTAATATCCTAACACTTAGTCAAGATCTTTCCCCCTTTTTCCCCACAACTCAAAATTTCTTTGAAATTTGTAAATTTGAAAAATTTCAACCCTTTTAAAGCTGATTACAAAATGGAGGCTGTAGCAGCAGAATCATCATGGTATTGGAAGGTGAGAGGAGGCAGACCAGAGAAGCAGAAGCAAATTCCAAGGCCTGATTAAGTCACTGGCACAACAGACCCATATTAGGGCTGACAATGAAGTCAGAATCTTAGCTTTCATTGAAGGAATAAATGTTTCTAATGTTCATGGTTAAGAACAGAGGTGGCTTTTAGAGTAGACGAAGCAGGCACACGCCTAGGTCCCCGAGCAGTAAAGGGCCCTGTCACCTGCTTCACCTATCCCAAAAGCTGCATCTGCTTTGGTCCGCAGGAGGAGCTGGCTGAGGGATCCGGGAACTGGTGGGAGGGAATTGGGGCTTGAGAGAGGGAGCAGGGTGGTGGGGGGAGCAGGGCCAGAGAGGGGGATCAGTATAAGCCTATAGGGGGACCCACAAAGGGCCTTTACCTAGGGCCCCCAATAGCCAAAGGCTGCTTCTGGTTAAGGAAGGCATGAAAATATCACCCATTCACAATTAATGCAGTGATTGTCTGCCTAAACCTGTAAGAAGCTTTAAACAACTGGTGAAAAGTGTAAATTGCATCATGAATCTCAACGTAATGCTAACGCTAAGACCCAGTGCCCTAGTAATCTTTGCCAACTCTACCCCAAGGACTTCATCTTTAGCAGAAAAAGAGCAGTAGCAAGCTAGGGCAACCCACCAATGTGGATACATCGTGGTTACTGATGTAAATACTGGGAGGAGAAGGTCCCTCTACTTCCATCCCTGCTGCTGCCAAGGGATGAAGCCCCCTAGGACTTCTCAGATGCTGCAGGAAAGAGGTGAGGATGATAAGTGCCCCACCACCACCTTTTTAGATGCCGTGGTGGGGAGACAGGAAGCAGAAAGTACTGCATATAGGGGGCCTAGACTGCCTAATCCATACCTGGGGAATCCAGATAGTCTGGGGGGAAGGGTGGGGCGGCGCTGAGCAGCGTGAGGTCACAGCACTACAGTAGCTGGGGGCCGGGAACGAACAGCGGCTCCTCCCTGGCTCCCATCCCGCGCCCGGGGGGCGGGGCCAGGGACACTGAACAAGGGCAGAGCAGGTGGAGGCGGACGCTATGTCTCCTCCCCCGCTCGTGCGCATTTAAAGGGCCAACGCTGAGCGCCCTACTCACAGACAGCTGCTGCGCAAGGAGATGCCGGCCGGGCCTTCGGCCGGGGGGGGGGCACCAATACGCCAAGCGCGCGGATGGGGGGGACAACACCGGTCCCGGGGCGGGCCCGCGCAGCAGCTGCTCCCCTTTCCCCCGCGGGCTGCCGTTACCTTGGTTCTCATCATCCAGGTACCGGACCCGCAGCTCCTCCTCCGCCTCCGAGCTGTAGCCCCGCCCGGCCGGGGGGCCCGCGGCCCCTCCCCGCACCAGCCCCCTAGGCCCCGGCCGGCTGAGCGGGCAGGTGGCAGCGGCTGCCGCAGCCAACCTGACTGTGCCCTGCAGGAGACCGAGGCTGCCCAGCACCGCCGCCATGCTGCTACCTCGCCCCCGCCGCGCCAGCCCCGGTTCAGTGCAGCCGCCGCCGCCGCGCGGAACCACCCCTCCCCCACGTTCGCACACCTCACGTGACCCAACGGCACGCACGGCTCTCCCGCCTCCAGCCGTTACCCGCTCCTGCCCACGCGCGACTTCAGGCTGCAGCACTGAGGCCACGTGCTCCTCCCCCACCCCACGCGCACAGACAGCCCCTCGTGGTCTGGCCGCCTTATGCCCGCAGCAGCCTTTTAGCTACACCCCAATGGCTCTGCCAGCTCTGGCCTCGGGCGACCCCTTGGCTGCAGTGTAGAGGGGCCACACCCCACGTGTATATTACAGAAGCAAGACCTAGCCCCACCCCTAGGGTGACCAGATAACACGTGTGAAAAATCAGGGTGGGGTTCAGGGTAATAGGAACCTAACACAACCCCAACTATCGGGACTGTCCCTTTAAAATGGGGACATCTGGTCACTCCCTTCATAGCAGCTAATGGTCTGAACACCTTGTGGGTTTGGATTCTCATCCCAGAGACAGACTGGTTGGTCCCTGGCTTGTCTCAAACCGTACTTGGACCGAGCTTTTGTAGAGCACTTTCCATCAGTAGCCCTCAAGGCACTGCACAATCATTAATGGAATTAGCCTTGCACTCCTGTTCCTCTCACACAGGGAAGTATTTCTCTTGCCCGTTCATAGATGGCTAAATCACTTGTCTAAGGTCCTTAGACAAGGAGAGTGAAGTAATATGTTTTTTGGACCCAACTGCTGTTGCTGAGAAAGACAAGCTTTTGAGCTACAGAGAGCTCTTATGCAGGCCTGAAACTAACTCAGGTCTGGTCTACACTACGGTTAGGTTAACATAAAGCAGCTTACATCAACCTATCTCTACAAGTATCTACCCTACAATAGTGTGCCTACCCCTGTAAGTTGCCCACTACACCAACTTAGTAACTCTGCCTTTGTGATAGACCAGTAGGGCTTAGATCAATGCAGTAGGGTGAGACAGTATCTGTGTTACTTACATAGCTTATTGGCTGTCAGCTCCCTGCCCGGCTAACAGCTGGAGCCCTCCCACCAAGGGCTGACAACCAGAGAGAAAATGTGAACTAATAATGGCGGTGAAACTGACAAGAATATCAATTTCAGGGCTGGTAGACTCCCTGCTAGGAAATTGAGTCCTGGAGGGGTGTGGGCTGTCAGCTTCGCACAGCTGGCAGTGTCCCACTTCAGTCAGTGCAAGTGCTTTGGGTGAGGATGTGCAGGAGGAGAGCAGTGTGGACACCAACAGCTAGTTTAATTACTGTGGTCCCTGAAGGTTGACCTAACATGACCTAATTTTGTAGTGCAGACAAGGCCTCAGAGTGTCACTGAAAAATACAAGATGAAACATTGTTTAGCACACCCAGTTAACACATTTCAAGGGACAGTTCAAAGTAAATTGGCCACGGTCTCATAAGAGACCCGTATGTAACCTAGGAATTGATCTCATATTTTCCAAGATCTACAGGTAGGGCACTGACTACTGAACCATTCTTCCCCTCCAGTAATGCCATACTAAAATGCTTTTGAAGCAGTTTTTGGTGTGGCAGGCCATATCTACATTATAAACATAAATGGGCCTATGTGAGGTTGAATTTCAGCCACCATAATAATCACTGCAGTTTTTTATGTCCATTCTATCCTCCTCCTCCTCATGTGCTTCCTCATCAGGACTATTACCACTGACTTCAAACAGGCACTGGAGCGGGGTATGGGGAGCGGGGAGAGGGGGGCTGAAAGCAAGACTCAGCTCCTCACTAAGCTCCCTGCTGGGAGCCTGGCTGCCTCCCCAGCTCCCTGCTTCCTCCCAGCAGCCTAGGCTCTGGGAGTATATCTACACTTGAAAAGCTAAGTAGACTCTGTTAAGTCAATTTAACAAGGTCAACTTATGTCTACTTAAAGTCGACCTTGTTAAGTCGTCTTAGAGAGTCTAAACTGGAAACTTAAGTTGACTGCCTCTGTCCACACTGGCAGATGCTAGGTCGACGGAAAGCTGCAGCTCAGGGGAGCCTTGGCTTGGGTAAAGGGAGCCACAGCCCCCCAGCAGAAGGGAGCCCCGGCTTCAAGGAGAACCGCAGCTCCCTTTTGCTGGGGAGCCACGGCTCCCTTCTCCCTAGCCCACCCCCCCAGGTCAACTTAGGGAATTAGGTCGACCTAGGGCATCCACACCGGCTTTAGGTTGACTTAACAGGTCGAATTAAGCATTAAGTAAACCTAAAGAGTGGTAGTTGTTAAGTCGACTTAATGAAAGCCAGGTGTGGACACACATTCTGTAGGTCAACTTATGCGTTCTTAAGTTGACCTAAGTTGCTAGTGTAGACGTACCCTAGGAGCTGAGAGCCCAGATGGGCAGCCAGATTTCTGTCAGGGAGTCAAAAGCTTGGGGTGGGGTGGGGTGGGCAGTCCAGCAGGAAGCCGAGAACCAGCCTAGCTGTGACAGAGGGCAGTCCCTCATCTGCTTTGGGTGACAGCCTGAGTTGTGAGCCCTGCAAGTTCACTGCAGAGAGACTACCAGCCTTTCTTGTCAATTTCACAGCTCTAGCAGGAAGATAAGAATGACAGCCAACAGCCAATGTAAGTGACACAGTGTTTATACAAACACTGCTCACCCTAACTACAATGACACAAGCCCAGCATCTCTGATGCAGCTGGAGTTACATTGGTGTAGTAGGGCACTTGCATTGGTCAGAGTAAGTCTGTAGTGTAGACACAGTTTGATGTAAGTTTGTTTACACTGACAAATTAAAGGATAGATTTTAATTCTGGAAAGCAATTTTGTAACCAAGTTGTAGTCAAACCTCTGGATTGCTTAAAAATGCATCATATCTCTTTTATATCTATCTTCTAATCTAGGCTCTCATCTTGTAACAAGCTAAAGGATATGAACCTGAGAATGTAACCTATTTCACAAATCATTTTGTACAGTGGCAAGCAGTGTTCCCTCTAAGCTGTGCAGGTGCGCGGCCGCACAGCAGCCGTTGCAACCCCCACACAGCACTGAGGGATCCCCGCGCAGGCCGGCTGCCCCCATCAGACCCCCGGGGCTGCGGCTTTGACGCAGCTTACCCGACCTGAGCCTGGCCTCTGGGCTGGCCCTCCCCGCCCCCAGGGCGGAGCAGGCAGGCTCAGGGTCAGGGCATGTGCGCGGGCCTGCCTGCCTGCCCCATGTGACCGAGGCAACGGGGTGGCCGCGGCCGGGGCAGGCTCCTGGACTCCCACCCACTGGCCGCCTCAACTTCCCGGCCCGGGGTCAGGGTCGGCTCCGCTCCACCGACAGCCTCGGCCTCCCAGCACGGGGCCAGGATCGGTCTCCAGTGCCGGGGTCTGCTCTGCCCTCCCGGGGCCGCGTTCGGGTCCCCGCCGCCAGCGGCCTCAGCTTCTTTTTCTTTTTTTTTTTCTTCTTTCTTTTCTCAGCTTCTTTCTTTCCTCCTTTCTCTTCTTTGCCTTCCTTTCTCTTCCCTTCTTTCTCTTCTTTGCCTTCCTTTTTCTTTCCTCCTTTCTCTTCTTCTTTGCCTTCCTTTTTCTTTCCTCCTTTCTCCTCTTCTTTGCCTTCCTTTTTCTTT
>ML685776.1:2767070-2883240 GCA_007922175.1 Pelusios castaneus | reverse complement strand
CCTTTTTCTTTCCTCCTTTCTCCTCTTCTTTGCCTTCCTTTTTCTTTTTCTTCTTTCCTTCTTTCTCTTCTTTGCTTCTTCCTCTTCCTTCATTCCTTCTCTCCGCCTTTCTTTTCCTACCTTTTCTCTTTTCTCTTCCCTTCTTTTTCTTGTTTGCCTTCCTTTTTCTTTCCTTCTTTCTCTTCCTTCTTTTTTCTTTCTCTTTTTTTCTCTTCTTTGCCTTCCTTTCTCTTCCCTTCCTTCTCTTCTTTGCCTTCCTTTCTCTTCCTTTCCTTTTCTTCTTTGCCTTCCTTTCTCTTCTCTTCCCTTTCTTCTCTTCTTTGCCTTCCTTTCTCTTCCCTTCCTTCCCTTCTTTGCCTTCCTTTTTCTTTCCTGCCTTCCCTTCTTTGCCTTCCTTTTTCTTTCCCTTCTTTCTCTTCCTTCTTTCCTTCTCTCTGCCTTTCTTTTCCTACCTTCTCTCTTTTCTTCCTTTCTCTTCCTTTCTTTTTCTTGTTTGCCTTCCTTTTTCTTTCTTTCTTTCTCTTCCTTCTTTTTTCTCTTTCTTTTTTCTTTTTCTCTTCTTTGTCTTCCTCTTCCTTCCTTCCTTCCTTTCTTCTTTCTCTTCCTTCTTTTTTCTTTTTCTCTTCTTTCCTTCTTTCTCTTCCTTCTTTCCTGCTTTCTTTCTTTGCTTCCTTCCTTTCTTTCTCTTCCTTCTTTTTTCTTTTTCTCCTCCTTCCTTCTCTTTTTTCTTTCTCTTCCTTCTTTTTTAAAAAGCTTTTTAAAAATTAATTTTAAATAAAAACCTTTCTAAAAATTAAATTTCAATTCAAAATTCATTCAAATTCAATTAATTAAACACAATTAATTAATTCTATTTACAATCACTTTAACTTCGATTAATGCCTATAATTTCTGTCATGTGAGTTTGCACAAAAATTTTATTCAGAAAAAGTTTTGCACATGGCTTGAAAATTTTGCACACAAGCCGCCAAACCTTAGAGGGAACATTGGTGGCAAGCAGATTTCTGATCCTTAATAAATCAATCATTGCAATCAAATCACTGTAGATAGGAGACATTTTTAAGAGGTTTCTAACCACATCTCTCAAAGTAAATAGGAAAAAAAGTTGAACTACCTTCCTTGATTCTAATGCAAATTCATAATTTCATAGTTGTTAAGCCAGAGGTGGGCAAACGATGGCCCATGGGCTGGATGCTGTCTGGAGGAGCCTTTCATCAGGCCTTCCAGCTAGGTCTGGCTGGAGCGCAGCAGCTGCTCTGCCCTTCCAGCCCCACCTCTCTCCCACTGTGTGGAGCGATGGCACCTTAGCTAGAGCACAGCAGCTGCCCCTCTCCCACCATGAGGTCTGGCAGCTGCTCCCCCCTCCCAGTCCCACCTCTTTCCACCATCTCTCTCCCATCATGTACAGCAGCAACCGCTCCCTCCTCCCAGCCCTGCCCCTTCCCTTGCCCCTCTCCGGACTGCCTAGGGGCAGATGTGGCCCTCAGGCCAAAAAGTTTGTTACGCCATGTTAAGCCCAGAAGGGACCATTATGATCATCTCAACCTATTTACCCTTATGGGCTGCATATGTAGTGCTCTGTGTTATGTGGGCGACATACACCTAATTTTTTACACACACACACACCGCTGTATGGTCCTTAGGATGTCACATTGGCCATGTGCTCATTTAGTCCACTGATTTAGTCTGACCTGTGTAACATAGGCCAGAGAATTCCTTCAAGTGATTCCTGCACCACTCTCATAACTTTGCTGGGGCATCTTTTTTAGATTGGAAAGGAAGAAATTCAATTCAGAATTCATAGGAGCTAAGGAAAGTTGTTAGAGCTATAATTAATCCAATGTAATGGTGTGGCCCTCCAGGGTGACTTAAGAAGAAAATTAGTATTTGGTTATGGATTGAAAATGTATTCCCAGAGCCATACCATGTGATTTTTAAACTGAAGTGTTTTAATCAGATCTGTCACTATATGGAAAAGTAAATGGTGCCACCACTGACTGCAGCCCTGATATAAGTAGCTTTGAAATGAGCCAGAATCACTTAGAGCAGCTGCAGTCCTTTCCCTGGTGCAGATGCTTAGTAGAGCCCCACGGGCTGCCTTCTGAGGAAAGTAAACATCTGTAAAATAGTCCAGTGATTTTCAATCTTTTTGCATTTGCAGACCCCTAAAAAGGTTTGAGTGAAGGGTGGACAGCTTTGGAAATCTTAGACTTACATTTTCTGATATAACAAAATCTTAAAAGATTTATTTTTCAAGACTTTGGGTAAAGTTAAAAAAAGTGATTATTAATTAGAGAAACTAAGCATGCATGCTTGTTATTATATATTTGTTATATATCCCTCTTTGTATTATATTCACTTTTACCAACTGCATGACACTCATATAACTACATTTTGTTTTGTTGTTTTAGTTACATATTACAATTTGCAGTATATCCAGTTCCTCCCTTTAAATTGGCATTTTAAGCATCAGTCAGAAGATTTGGATTGAAATACCGTTTTCTATATAGTCTAGTTCTCTGATTGTTCACTGTGGTTTAGTTCTTCCCACACAGTGTTAAAGTCAGAGTAGCAAATGGAAGATGGGTTAAAAAACCATACTTTTCTTTGTAAAGGTTTTCTGAAAAATATAGACATTGATGCTACTTATTATTGAAATAATTTCTTTATATTAACTCCATCTGCAGATAAAGTTGTATGCACATAGAAAATCTCTCTAAAAGGGTCACTAATGAGTTAATACTACATAGAGCTAAGTGTTCCTGTTAAACAGACTCCATCCACACACCAAAACCCAAACATTCCTGTGTGGTCTTGGTAGTAACAGAAATTGACTGGCACAAATCACCTGAGCCTCCCACATCAACTGCTAACATGACCTATCTGTAGTGAGGACCAGGCCGTCCCTGGGGGGGGGGGGGCGAACGGGGCAATTGCCCCGGTCCCCATGGTTACATGGGCCCCGCAGCCCCTCCTCCCATAGCCACCCCGCTGCCTTCGGCAGGGTGGAGCAGGTAGGTCCAGGGGCGGAGCACAGGGGCCCCGGCCTCTGGGCTGGCCTGCCCCACTCGGCCAGCTCCCCACCGCAGGGGCCTCAGCTTCCCAGAGGCGGCCTCCTGGGCCAGGAGTGGAGCCAGCTCCCTGCCGCAGGCAGACTCCGGGACCGGAGCCGGCTCCGCCCCCTCCTGCAAGCGGCCTCGGCCTCCTGGCCCAGGCCCAGGCCCAGGGCCGGCTCCCACCCGCAGGCGGCCTCAGCCTCCAGGGCTGGAGCCGGCTCCCCCCACTGCCCCACAACAGGTGGTCTCCAGGGCTTGGGCCGGAGCTGGCTCCCTCCCACAGGTGGCCTCCTGGGCCAGGACTGGAGCCAGCTGCCTGCCACAGGCAGCCTCCGGGACTGGAGCTGGCTCTGCCCCCTCCTGCAAGCGGCCTTGGCCTCCTGGCCCAGGCCCAGGCCCAGGGCCGGCTCCCACCCATCGGGGGCCTCAGCCTCTGGGGCTGGAGCTGGCTCCCCCCGCCGCCCCGCAACAGGTGGTCTCCGGGGCTTGGGCTGGAGCTGGCTCCCCGCGCCGGCAGCCTCGGCCTCCCAGCCCAGGGCCGGCTACCTGGGGGGCGGAGCAGGCCGGTTGGTCCGCCATGCTCCCCTCTAGCATGGGGACGGAGCACCGCTTTGGCCAATTGCCCCAGGGCCCTGCTCCCCCCCACAGGACAGCTCTGGTGTGGACACAGGTTAGCACTGGTACACAGCAATCAAGAACAGCTTGTCCTCTAGAGACTTCCTACAATTTCCCAAGGTTCCACTGCCACACCTACTATTCTTTTATTGTCATGTATCAGTTTCCCAAACAGAAATCACCAACCTCTGCAGAGGATTCTGCTCAGCCTTAGCTCCACCTATTCCACTACCAGCAATTGCACTCACGCATCTATGATACATGCTTTTTTTTGAGGCTAGACTTCAAAAAGACATCATCTCAGCAGACTACAACCTGGTCAGAGACTTCTACCAATGTACTGGTGGATCTCTGGTGTGATTCCTAATATGTCAGGAGCTGAAACATGAGTCTGAGGATGGAATTCAGCAAACAGGACCTATGTGGTGGAAGAAAAAGCAAAGGGAATAAAATGTTCTACTGGAAAATCAAGAACCACAATTCCCAATTTGGTAATTGCTTGATAATATGCTCATACTACAATGACATGGATCACATTATTAGCAACACCCCAGTCATGGACCCTGCTTTCTTAACAGACAGTGTAAGGGCTCTGGCAGAATCATTGCAACAGAAAGAAATGCCCCACACAGAGAACGAGTGGGACAAGGGGAATTTACATCTGGTCTTTCCATGCCTAGCTAGTCAGACTCCATTGCAATCTCAGGACCTGTTTGCAGATGAGACCAGGATGACAGAATTGCTCAAGACAAACATATCAGAAAAGTGGCATTACAGCCTGGTATAAAACACACCACCAGTCTCATTGTTAAGGAGGATATTATACCATGTGGAGATGTTGGGAGGTTTACCATTTAATGGCCACTCTTAGTTCTGTTTTGTTTTGTTTGTTCATTTGTTTTTTGCTGTAGTGGTGGTTTCTCCCCCTTTTCCCTGCCACCCCTTCCACTCCATTAACCCCAGGAACCTTACTCTTACTAGATATGTTGATCGAACCCAGGGGGTGAAGGCATCCTTCAATGAGGCTAATAAGATCTGAAATTAAAAAAAAAGTGAGTAACAAAATCCTTAAAATGGTTGCATGTGTATTTATATTAATATTAGAGTTTTGAAGTAATGAGCTGCACAGTTGTGGATTACCTGTACAGTAGAGTAGGAGGTGGGAAGGAGGACCTGTCACCCTTGAGTGTCTCACTACATCACTCAGCAATTCATGTTGTAGCTGTCACAGCCTCAATCAAGCTTGCCCTTGTTGTACACTTACCAGGCTGCTGTGTTGGATTCAAACACTGGATGTATGTTCTTTTAAATTCCCCTTTGCTCTGGATAGGCTCAAAGCACAGTCTCCTGGGCTCACTCCCTGGGAATAGATTCTGTCCGGTAGCCTTGCTCATAAGTGGGACTTCATGATCCAACCACCTTAGTCCTCCCACCCTCCTCCCAGAGTTTAAGCACAATCATTTGCCAAGTTCCACCCTTATAGGCACGGTGTTTATATTTTACCCCTTCACAGAATCATGACAGCAAAAGACACAGACTTTGCAGAAAGATTTCTAAAATAATCACTCTTTACTTTAGACAGTACAAGAGCTATTTTTCATGGTTCTGTATATGGAAGTCCTGTATACTGCCTAAGTATCCTTGCCACCACTCTTAAGCATTCTTAGAGATTTGAGTATGTATCCTTTCAGGATGCCAAGTCCCTTACATGAACCACATTTCTCCAGCTCCTGGTTTCTCCTCTGAATCATGGAGTTCCCCCTTATCCCTGCAGCCCACTTCCCTCTGCTTTGGCTGGCCTAGTAATCAAAGTATACCTTTTCCCTTCAAAAGCATGCTCCTTTGTGTTTCTCTGTTTCAAATTTCTCAGCCTCCATCATTGTAAAGGGCTATAGCAGCACCCCTGTCTCTGTTCCATTTTGGGGGATTTTCCACTCCTATAGAGATCTAAAGAGAGCTGGTTTCACCTCTGTTGCAGCCAGCTCCAGTTGGGGCTGCTCTGGTGCCTTTCTCTCAATTGGTCCTGTCAGTGCTCTGGCTCAATATCCTGAGTTCTCTCCCCCGATCACTCTGACCTGCCTCCAGAAGAAAATCTTGGAGTTCTTCTGTAGGGCTGCATTGGTTCTCTGTAGGTGTCCAGAGCCTTCCATTGGAGGAAGATGGACAGACCCTGCTCTGCCTTTGCAGTCAGGTCCACGTCTTCTGCCTTCAGGCCTTGCAGAGACTCCTTTATGGTACAGGTAGTCTGGCATGAGTATAATGGCACATGCCTTCCTCCACTGCCCCCAAGGGCTCTGATACGACTGGTCTCCACCGAAGAGGTCTCCCAGAAGACTTCTCTGAGCTTCTGGTCTTTTACCAGGACCTCTTCCAGACCTGGACGCTAGTCTTGACGATCAGGTCCATGGTGGACACTTAGGAGGAGAATTTCCCTGCAGACCCCTGCTACACAACTCTCATCTAGATATGCAGCTGGCAGAGTTCCCCTTGGTGTGCCAGAGGTGGTTCTGGCTGGTACCACCAAGATTAGAGACCTCCTGGACTACAATCAGAGGAACAAAAAGTATCTCTGGAAAAAAGTTAACTTCTTGAGATTAAGTAGGTGGCAGTACAGCAGTGAGTAGATAAACTGAATCATACATAACTTCCCACATTGTCCACTGTAGTTAAGGAGTATAATTCTTCTTGGATGAGCACATGTTAATTTAATGGCAGTTGTACATTAAAGAGAGAAAGTGTTTATAAAAATGCATGTTCCCTCTGAATCAGTTCTTGCTTTTTAGGGTAAACCACTTGTGCATTTCTCATTCACTGTAACACCCTTTATACTCTTTACACTCATTCACAGATAATCCCTGTGGGTATTCCAGTCTATCTTGCCATCCAAGCAAGCCTGCCTTTGTAATAGACACTCCTTTACATCAAAAATCACAACAATATTTAGATTACTGCCTGTCCCAAAGGATCAGTCACTGACCCCATGTCAATTGTAACTTAGATCTCTTACCAAAGCGCCCCCCCCCCAATAAACTAAGTAAAGATTTATTAACTAGAAAGAAAGATTAGAGTTATTTATAGAGTTAAAGGAGGTAAACTTACACACAAATGAGTTACAGTCTGAAGTTTCAAAAAGTAATAGAAGCTGCTGTAATGTGAAGTTCTATATGTCCTTTAGGGCTAACCTAAATTAGGCATGTTGGGGATTCCTTGCTTATACTTAGGAATATTGCACTCTCCAAATCCCAAGCAGCATAGTAATATAGTTCCTTCTGATCAGGGATTTTTATTGCCTTCCCCCAGAGTTCAAACTGTGATAGGACAAGTGCACACCACCTTTTTATGGTGTGGAGGTCTCCAGTTTCATAACAAACACTTTTATAGTTACAGCGCAAACACTTAAATATTACCTTATAACATAGGATATAGATATTAATTAATGCATGAGACTAATGCATGCTGCAAGCATTTCAGAAGGTCCAAACTTTAAACACATTCTTATAAACTTAACATCTATTTTAACGATGCTAACACACAGGTGACACACAGGTGAGGGACAGGTTTCTAGCTATGCATTTGTCATTATTCAGTGAGACCTGGCACCTGGTCTACCAGATCACACTGACAATGAACTCTGTTAGCTATTTTCTCTTACAAAGGTGGTCTCAATTTCACAAAGCCTAGCTTGTCTCTTGCACTCTTTTATATGTGCTGTTAAAATAATGAATGAGAAAGTTTTGCTACGCCCCTAGGCCAAGCTCAGATGGCTAGCCTGAATCTTTGCCAGAGCCGCAAAGTTTATGCTGCTATTTTTAATGCACTAACTCGAGCTGAGCTGGCACAAGTCTGTCTAGTAGCACTGGGGATCACACCTCCCAGTTGCAGTGCAGAAATGCCCATGAGTTCTTTTGAAAATTTCACCCATATACCACAGACAAATTTAACACCACTACATAGCTACCAGGGTCATTAAGTATAATTTGTATAAGACCTTAAAGTGTTACTAACGACAACACTGTAGAACAGTTCCAATAGGTTACATACAATAAGGCTTTCTCCTCACTGTTGTACAGGAATATGACAGCTCAGCATGGGGTAAGAAATGAACAGGGATAAGAGAGTTAGGTGTGTAAAACCACTGCTGCCAGGGAAACAAAACAAACATTTAAGCAAACAATGAAAATTCCTAAAAATTGCGCTATTTATATCTAATTACAGCTCCAAGGCCTTCAGTGCTTATATGCTTCCTCCTCCAGCTGGCACTTGTAAAAGACCTTGCATATTTAGAGCAGCACAGCAGAGAAGAAATTTCACTAGCTACGCAGTAGCTACACTATAACTGTTTTAAGAATATGATCTAAAACATGTAACATAGCATATGCATAATGCATGCAGCAGCTCACAAGTATTTCATAAGGTCCAAGCACTAAACACATTCTTATAAATTTAACATCTCTTAACCATGCTACGCATAGATATGACGAACACAGAGGCACCCTGCAACTATGTTTAAGAATGTGACCTAAAAGCTCTTTTTGATTTTGGATTCACCAGTGTGTTTTCAAACATTTACAGTTTTTGTATTTAGAAATGAAACATTTCAGTGTCTTCACATATCATAAGAATTTCTGTGGTTGGGATACTGGACTGGGACACAGGAGATCTGGATTAAATTCCTGGCTCTGCCATAGATTCCTTGGATGACTAAATAAATCATTTAATCTCATTGCCTAAATTTCAGATCTGTAAAATGCCAATAATTCCCTGCATCAGAGTGGGGTTGTGAGGGTAATTAATACATCCAGTGCTCAGACTATGGTATAGCCCTCATCAATACAAAATAAGTATCTAAATAGTCCTGGCCATGTCCCATTCATGCATCTGGGTAACCTAATTCCAGTAAATTACTACTACTGATTTGGCAATTTCCTGGTCACCAGGTAAAGGAGGAGGTTGAATCAAAGGAGGAGGATAAATAGCAGAAATTAATTCAGCTAAATGGACAAGCTGAGTGTGGTATGGATAGATAAAGTTTTCTTTAGTTACCTGGTGTTAAGGTGGCATGTTTTCCCAGGGACCAGAATTCCAGAGCAGTGTTGTCACCTGTCTTCATATAACACTGCTCCCTTCCTCTGTTGATACCAGTGGTAGCCATCCTTTTGAAGAGTTTCAGGGAAAGCTTTGGCAGAATTCCTATTTACCATATACTTGATGTCCTATATTTTGCCAGCTCAGAAAACAGGATCCTGTTGACTGCAGGTGAAGGGTACCTTCCAGAAGTCAAAACCACACAGTACA
Organism: Pelusios castaneus; assembly: GCA_007922175.1. NCBI lineage: Eukaryota > Metazoa > Chordata > Testudines > Pelomedusidae > Pelusios > Pelusios castaneus. The sequence goes on along the minus strand of ML685776.1, from coordinate 2,874,274 downwards.
CAGCAATTGAAGCAGAGGACTGTGTTCAATGTGACAGTTTGGTGGTATGGAATGCCCCATTTTCCCAGACGGCTTTTACACCAAGCAGATCCAATCTGGGCCACTGCTTCACAGGCAACAAAACAGTCCTCTTTCCAGGGTAAAGCATATAACAGATGGAACAGAACTATGACATGAGCTCAAAAAAACCAGGCATCTTTTTACAAGAACATTACTTTATCAAAACTGAACTTCAGTCCAGAAAGAACTGGAACTGTGATTCAGTTAAATTGACTCACTTTAATTACATGCTTATACAAAAACTGTTTCTTTCCACAATGGTCAGGGATATCTTACTAGAACCTTTGATAACATTATTTAAACATCTTTAGCATGGTTTCAGTTGTACTGTAGATAGGACCAAAGACATTACAAGGGCTGACATAATACAGACATTGTTGGAGGCACAAGCTTGTCCAAGAAACTACTGCACTGGGCAAAGGCAGTACATTTATCCGAGATTCAGGTTCAGATTAAGAGTTAGGAGAAATGCGGTCTTTTATGGTTAGGTTATAAAATGTTATAGAAAATCAGCTGCACTTTATAGACTGTTTGTTGGATGTAATTCTTTATTACTGCTCATGAATAAGCCAGGAGTTATGCTGTATGTTAAACAGTCAAATGGCATAATTATATTTCCCTTCTGTTCAGTTAATATTATTTCTTGGTTTTAAGGTGGTTGATGCCTAAAGGCATTTACTAAGTTCACAGTGGATAGGTGGTAGATGATGTGACGTTTAAGACATTATTTATCCTTGTGCTAAAGCTGTTGCATTTTTCAACAAAACAAGTCGCACTGTTACTGTTTGATGATTGGTTTATATTATTATGCCCAAAACACTCAGAAGATAAATTTTAAGTAGTTAAGATGTCAAAAGTATTTATGCTCATCTCTTTTCCTTTAGGTCATTCTGTTACACAGATTGTACTCCAAAGTTCCTCTGAATATATTCCATCCTTTGTGAACACTGTCTCCCCAGTCATTCTGATCTCATGTGGAAAAAATATTTACAGTTTGTAAAGATTTTGTTCATATTATGAGTATTATTGTCTTTACCTGACAAGCTGAACTGCTTGCCAGAATTCCCTCCCTTCTGAGCACTCATGCAATGAAGACAAAGTCTGAGGCCAGGTCTACACTGACAGTGGAAATTTGCAGTGTCAGTTTGATTTTTCCAAATCAAGTCAAGACCTGCTTAATCCATCAGAAAGTAGACCTAGTAAATCCAGTCCCTGAAAAAGAGTAGCTCTGAGTTGAAGTGAAGGCATTTCTCTTCAACTCAGTGCAGAAGAGCTGCCTCAGTAAGTAGGTGTTAGGAAGTCGAAAGGAGATATGTACGGTTTTGGGGTTTTTTTTAATGTAGCTTGCGTATCTCCCTTCGACTGCTGCTGAATACCATCATAAACATAGACAAGTCCTCTACATTACAAGCACTACAGCTATGCCACTGTAAATTAGGCACTTACTGCGACTACTGTAGAGATTTGTCCACCACTGTAGTAAATCCAACTCTTGATAGGCCTACACTGAGACTTACTTCACAGACTAAGTGATGAGCTAGGATGACGTAAGTTTTAGGTGTAGACTACAGGTGAGAAACTGCAATGGAGCAAAAACTCTTGGCTAAATTCTGTTCTCTTACCTTTAAATACTCCTTTTTAAAAATAAATAAATAAATACTATCTTCATTTCCAGAAGGAGAGCAATAACTGAAACTAGTGCAGCCTGTATATCATATCCAGAGGTAAAACTACATTGATTTGATGTAGGAAAACTAAGGACTCCATGTATTGCTAGAGTTATCTCATCACAATATTTCCTCTAATCATCCCCCTCAAGGGAGGGACTGTCCATGTGGAAGGGCAGAAAAAAGTATCTCAAGCTGTCACCAAACAGCTGATTCTTTAAGAAATATGGGCACTCTGCTCTCCTTGAAGGTAATATTGTCAGTCTCCTTCAATGATGAACCTGTTGTCTCACTGACCAAGAGGCTCCCACAGCATCTGCATGAAAAATGTTGCCTGGAACTCAAGCAGGGAAGACCTCATATTTTATCCTCACCATATATCATTAGCTATAGTGGCAGCAATATTCAGTCCAAATCCACATGACTTTTATCTCTGAAGTAGCTTGAAAACTGCATAACTGAACTCTTTTCCAAATCGAGACACAGTAAGGATCTAGACTTGAGCATCACTAGAAATATTTCAGTAGACCGGAGCTTCACAGAAGTTATAATAGAGGGGGAAGGAAGGGAAATAAAACAAGCAAACCAACCTCTTTATAACTCCATTTCCTTGGTCTGTACTGCACAGAGTATACATTTTCAAGGAATTTTCATGTAGCTGTTGGTTAGACACTGAATGAAGCTTCCACCAACAGATCTCTAAAAGTTTTTCATCCTGCTTTCAGCTATTGCAGATAACTGTACTATGATAACTTGGAGGACAAAGCCAAGGAAGAGTCTAAGCAAAGGGATCTCTTGGCTGAATAGTATTCTTTCCTTAGAGTCATCTCGAATCTAACTAGTTCCAAGAGCAGACCAATTATATAGGTAATTTTCCAGATGAAAAAAGGGCTCACCAGGGCTCGCAGAGGTTGTGCAGGCAACACAACTCTTGCCGAGCTGCAGGTGGATCAGGAGGGCCCTCCAGCGGGCCCTGAGATGGCCGAAGGCACACTCAATGACGCTCCGGCACCGGTTGAGCCTCTGATTGAAGAGGTCCCTGCTGGCATCCATGCGGCCCATGTATGGCTTCATCAGCCAGGGAAGAAAGGGATAGACAGCATCCCCGAGGATCAGGACTGGCACCTGCACGTCCCCGCTGGTGATGGTGTGGTCGGGGAAGAAGGTGCCCGCCTGCATGTGCCTGTACAGGGCAGAGTTGCACAGGATCTGTGCATCGTGCGCCTTTCCCGGCCAGCCCACATAGATGTTCTGGAAGATTCCGTGGTGGTCCACAAGGGCCTGCAGGACCACGGAGTAGTATCCCTGATGGTTCACATAGTCCCTGGTGCGGTATTCTGGGGCTTAGATGGGGATGTGGGTGGCGTCCACAATGCCCTCACAGTTGGAGAAGCCAAGTCCCGCGAGGAGTTTGTACAGGTTACCCGGGGTGATGAGACAGGCTAGCAGGACCCAGTTGATTGCCCTGCAGACCTGCACGACGGCAGTCCCCACGATGGCCTTCCTCATGCCAAATTGCTGGGCCATGGAGCGGTCAGAGTCCGGGGTTCCCAGCTTCCACAGGGCAATGGCCACTTGCTTGTCTACGGGCAGGGAGGGTCGGAGTTGGGTGCCCATATGCTGCAGAACCAGGGTGAGCTCACAGATGAGCTCAAGGAAGGTCCGCTTGCTCATCCTAAAGCTCTGCAGTCAGGCCGTCGTCCCAGGTGGTGAGGACGATCCACTCCCACCAGTCGTTGCTGGCTTCACGTGCCCAAAAGCAACAAGGCACACAGCGCAGTGCTGTGAGTGTGGCAGCTTTCTGGGGCAGCAAGGTGGGGGGCAGGCTGTCGTCTTCCTCCATGCTAGCAGGTTGCCAAACAGGCCTGCTCCACAGCCGAAGAATCCTTACCACTTAGCTGGCAGGTGTCGCGCAGCTGCCTGGCAAAGAGCAGAAGAGGCTGATCGATGACCTGCTCAGGCTCCAAGTTGCCAGGCACAATGGGAAGGGGCTGAGCTCACTAGCTCTTTTGAAGGTGTGGGCGGGGGAGGGGAGACCTTCTCTGTTGCCAAGCTTCCCACAATGCACCCCTCCAACCCCCTCCCAAGTCGACTTAGGAGTCTACATCGACTTCATAAAGTCTGCCTTAAGTCGACTTAGGAGTCTAGTGTAGATTCTCTACATCGACTTAATAAGGTCGACTTAAAGTCGACTTAATAACGGTGACTTACTAAAGTCGACAACTTTCTAAGTGTAGACATAGCCATTGTGTCTGTCTGCCATTATATTTGAGACACCTTCCAAACATAGAGTTCAATGAAAATATATACTATACAAAATAAATTTTTTCTTTTAAAAAAAAATCACATTAAATAGTTAAAATTAAATCATTGTCCTGGACTAAAACAATTTAAAAGCCAAAATGATTTTCTATGTCTTTTACAATGAATTGAACCTGTGGTGAATACCATACTTAGGTGATTTCACTAGTTTTTCAGAAAGGTTCACGTATTTCCAGTGCTTCAGTTTTTAGGTGTTCGACTTGAGATGCCTTCACCTGATTTTTCAGAGGTGGTGAGGTCCAGCCGCTTCCATTGACTTCATTTGTAGCTTCAAGTGCTCATCATTTCTGAAAATTCAGGGTCTAGATGTCTCAAATTCTGCAACCCAAAACTCCAGAAACAAAGCTAGTAAACACATCTGAAAAATTGGGCCATAATGATGTTACATCACAAATAGAGAACACCTGGAATAAACATCTGCATGAGTGACCTTCATATTGAAAATAGAGAATGTTAGCAAAGAGAAATATATTCAGTCATTATTATCCTTTTTAAAATGCAAATGCCTTCAGTCAAAATCTCCTTCCCCCTGAGCCCTCATTTCTCCCTTTGCTTGATCCAGCATTGAATTCATCATAATCCTGTTTAAGATATTGGTCTGTTGTCATGGAAATGACTGTGATGTCACAAACCCAGCATCAGAACTTAGCTACAGCAGGATCGAATACACTGAGAGAATGGGGTTATGAGAAAGAAGCCTTTGTTTAAACACACACTTTTGTTTTAAACATACAACTAATAATCTAAAAGGGAAAAATATGAATTAATATATTAAGAGCAACCAGTTTATTGTTTAAGCCTGACATGGGAAAGTCCATTCCTATCTTTTTTTTTTTTAATACACGCAGAAATAATTATGTCAACTCTCACCAGTTTTTAGACACAACTAACAAAGTGTATTGTGAAGTCCAATATTACCGGCTCTATAGCTATAAAAACAAATAGGGGTAACAAAAAAATCCACAATAGTAAATATAAAAGAAGGAATAAGGAAACGTGTTTTCTTTCTAGGAAGGTTGGGAAAGGGGAATGCTATTTTTCATTAATAACAGAAGGCCAGCAGCAAAAGTAGAGTAAGAAACAGGTTGAAAATAAAATTTGGAGAATTAGGGGTTTGTAGGGAGGGGAGTCAGGGAAATCTCACTGACATATTCATAAAAATGTCAGTAAATTACAAGGCATTTCATTTAAAACTATGGATGTAATAATAATTAATTATTATATAATGCTTTTCATTTATAGAGCATTTTATAAAGGAAGGTGAGTATATTTATTCTCATTTTATAGATGGAGAAACTGAGCCACACAACATTAAAGTGACTTACCTAAAGTCACACAGAAGATCAATGCAGAGACAGGAAGAGTGCCAGGTCTTTTCATTCCTAGTCCAGTGCTCTCTCCTCTTTATCTTAATGCAAATGGTATACAATTCTGTTTGGTTTTTTTTTGTTTTGTTGCAAATAGCTTTTAAAATTCACATTTTCCAGTTAAGTCACCAACAGCAGTTTAATAGCTTGTTTGAGAAATCACTATACTTTCACTTTTTAATGTCTCAGGCCCTAAACCAATGTCCAATCTAGTTGCTGGAAAGACTCCTATTGACTTTACCAGGTGGTGGTTAAGGCCTAAATTATTTTTTAAAATTACAAGTAAAAACAGGTTTAGTCAGGATAAATGGAAACAGTTTTGGTGGTTTTTGTTGGAGCTGTTGTTGTTTTAACTAAGACCACTTTTACCTGTTCTTAGGTTCCATGGCACCAATCTCTTTTATCTTGTTCCCTAACTAACAAGGAACTGCTTTATGCTACCTGACTGAGATCAGCGTGCTAATATCTAATTTGAGGCCAGACATGTACCTGTTCCTTCAATCAGGAGTCTTAATTACATATACAAGTATTCCCACACATTGAAGTGTGGAAAACAGAATAGATTAGAAAGAATTAACTACTTGGCAAATGATTTTGGCACAGATCTATGCACCCTGCCCCAATAACGTCTTGTATGTTTGAACAACAAAGGTAGAAAAGAAAAGCACTTTATGTTATATGTGGGTGCTACCTACAGTTAAGGCTAGTGACACATCACATTGTAAGATATTGTTCACAGTTGCTTATAACTTTAGTAAACGTTATCAGTTTGATCTAAAATTTCCCATGCCAGGTATCTGCCTTGGGATGAAAGGTTTTAGTAACTTTAAACTAAAACAATTAGCTATTTCTAAGAATGAGATTACGGGAAAAGACGTTGTTTTGTCCATGTTAAAAACATTCTTTCCGCCATTTTGCCATAGGTTCTAACACTTCCACATTTGGAGCAGGGACTTGAATTTTAGTAGAGAAGTCACCCTGTTGCTTGTGATGGGCCTTTTGCCACCCTTGTGGAAAATTCACCCAAATTGGGCGCAGGTCTAAGGCTCTGGGGGAAAAAGAAATCTTTGCACATGCTCTATAGAAACTTGTTAGAGTTTAGCAGCTAAATTTTCCAAAGCTGCTCTCTGCACTGACCATACTGACCAAGCGTTGCAAGTACTGAGCTGAACTTGCAATGCAATTTCTTTCTTTCCAGCTGCGGAGGTTGCTGTCATGCCAGCCATAGTAACTGAGAGTAGGGATCATTTCTCTCCTATGTTCCCTAGCTCCACCTGCTAGGGGACTGGGGCACAGGCATAGTATTATAGTCTCCCACCTTCCTTAGCAAGTGGGGGGGGGGCTGTTCCCTGAAATAAAAGACACTCCTTTGGGGTCCGGATGGGGTTCACCACAAAGGGACAGTCTACACTATCAGCAAAATTCAGCAGCAGTAAACGAGCATTACACAAGCTACAGAGAGCATCTTGCATAACTCCTGTCGACCCCCTAACTCACCATTAGCACGGCAACATCAGTGTGCTGCACTGATGGGAAATGTGTTCCTGTCGATGCAGCGCTACGTCACCTGAGGGGACGGTTTTATTAAGTCGAATTCTGGATTGACTGCATGTGTCTTTATGGACCAGTCAATCCAGAAAAATCGATCTGAGAGTGGTGACTTTGCTGCCTCATCCCACAAAGGTAGTGGGGAGACAAAAGCAGACAGAAGGCAGCCAGGCGGATTGTGAGCAGTTTCTGACCCTGTGCAGAGCCCTGGGTGCCCAGAAAAGCAGGATGAAACATAGGAGAAACCAGCTGGGGAGCGGAGAGGAAAAGGTCTCTCTATTTTTGAGAGATTGAGATCCAGGACCTCTATGGTGGCATTCTCAGAAATGCTCCCAGTTCCACGCGCAGGGCCAGGTAGGCAGGCAGAGATTCAGAGTCTCAATGCATGGATGAGACGATGGTGTAGAGAGGAGGGGTTTACGTTCATTAGGAACTGGGGAAACTTTTGGGATGGGGGGAGCATATACAGGAGAGATGGGCTCCACCTAAACCAAAGGGGAACCAGACTGCTGGCACTAAACATTAAAAAGGTTGTAGAACAGTTTTTAAACTAGAGGATGGGGGAAAGCCGACTGCTGCAGAAGAGCAGGTGGATCGGACACAGACTTCTCTTAGGGGAGAGTCTGATGAGAGGGAATCTCCAGGTTATAGTTATAGTCAGGAACAGAGGACAGAAAAGGATGGTGTGGGGGCCAGATCCGATGATAAAAAGCCGCATGACAAAGAATCTGGCACATTAAAAAAGGGCAGACAAATAAACAAAGAATCTGGCACATTAAAAAAGGGCAGACAAATAAACAGGGACAAGTTTTTAAAGTGCTTATACACAAATGCTAGAAGTCTACATAATAAAATGGGTGAACTAGAGTGCCTAGTGGTAAAGGAGAATATTGATATAATAGGCATCACAGAAACCTGGTGGACAGAGAGCAATCAGTGGGACACAATCATTCTGGGGTACAAAATATATCGGAAGGACAGAACAGGTCATACAGGAGGAGGAGTGACACTATACGTGAAAGAAAATGTAGATTCAAATGAAGTAAAAATCTTAAGCGAATCCACTTGTTCCATAGAATCGCTATGGATAGAAATCTCATGCTTCAATGACAATATAACATTAGGGATCTACTATCGGCCGCCTGACCAGGATAGTAAGAGTGATGATGAAATGCTAAGGGGAATTAGGGAGGTTATCAAATTTAAAAACCCAATAATAGTGGGGGATTTCAATTATCCCCATATTGACTGGGAATATTTCACTTCAAGGACATAATGCAGAGATAAAATTTCTCGATACTTTGAATGACAGCTTCATGGAGCAGCTGGTATGGGAACCCACAAGGGGAGAGGCAACTCTAGATTTAATCCTGAGTGGAGCGCAGGAGCTGGTCCGAGAGGTAACTGTAGCAGGACCGCTTGGAACTAGTGATCATAATACGATAGCATTCAACATCCCTGTGGGGGGAAGAACACCTCAACAGCCCAACACTGTGGCATTTAATTTCAAAAGGGGGAACTATACAAAAATGAGGGGAATAGTTAAACAAAAGCTAAAAGGTATAGTGACTAAAGTGAAATCCCTGAAAACTGCATGGGTGCTTTTTAAAGACACCATAATAGAGGCCCAACTTCAGTGTATACCCCAAATTAAGAAACACTGTAAAAAAACTAAAAAAGAGCCACCATGGCTCAACAACCATGTAAAAGAAGCACTGAGAGGTAAAAAGACTTCCTTTAAAAAGTGGAAGTCAAATCCTAGTGAGGCAAATAGAAAGGTGCACAAACAGTGCCAGCTTAAGTGTAAGAGTGTAATAAGAAAAGCCAAAGAGGAGTTTGAAGAACGGCTAGCCAAAAACTCCAAAGGTAATAACAAAATGTTTTTTAAGTATATCAGAAGCAGGAAGCCTGCCAAACAACCAGTGGGGCCCCTTGATGATGATAATACAAAAGGAGCGCTTAAAGATGATAGAGTCATTGCGGAGAAACTAAATGGATTCTTTGCTTCGGTTTTTACGGCTGAAGATGTTAGTGAGATTCCCAAACCTGAGCCGGCTTTTGTAGGTGACAGATCTGAGGAACTGTCACAGATTGAAGTGTCACTAGAGGAAGTTTTGGAATTAATTGATAAACTCAACATTAACAAGTCACCGGGACCAGATGGCATTCACCCAAGAGTTCTGAAAGAACTCAAATGTGAAGTCGCGGAACTATTAACTAAGATTTGTAACCTGTCCCTTAAAATGGCTTCGGTACCCAAAGACTGGAAGTTAGCTAATGTAACACCAATATTTAAAAAGGGCCCTAGAGGGGATCCCGGCAATTACAGACCGGTAAGTCTAATGTCGGTACCGGGCAAATTAGTTGAAACAATAGTTAAGAATAAAATTGTCAGTCACATAGAAAAACATAAACTGTTGAGCAATAGCCAACATGGTTTCTGTAAGGGGAAATCATGTCTTACTAATCTATTAGAGTTCTTTGAAGGGGTCAACAAACATGTGGACAGGGGGGATCCAGTGGACATAGTGTAGTTAGATTTCCAGAAAGCCTTTGACAAGGTCCCTCACCAAAGGCTGTTACGTAAGTTAAGTTGTCATGGGATAAAAGGGAAGGTCCTTTCATGGATTGAGAACTGGTTAAAAGACAGGGAACAAAGGGTAGGAATAAATGGTAAATTCTCAGATTGGAAAAGGGTAGCTAGTGGTGTTCCCCAAGGGCCGGTCCTAGGACCAGTCCTATTCAATTTATTCATAAATGATCTGGAGAAAGGGGTAAACAGTGAGGTGGCTAAGTTTGCAGACGATACGAAACTACTCAAGATAGTCAAGACCAAAGCAGACTGTGAAGAACTTCAAAAAGATCTCACAAAACTAAGTGATTGGGCAACCAAATGGCAAATGAAATTTAATGTGGATAAGTGTAAAGTAATGCACATTGGAAAAAATAACCCCAACTATACCTATAATATGATGGGGGCTAATTTGGCTACAACGAGTCAAGAAAAAGATCTTGGAGTCATTGTGGATAGTTCTCTGAAGATGTCCATACAGTGTGCGGAGGCAGTCAAAAAAGCAAACAGGATGTTAGGAATCATTAAAAAGGGGATAGAAAATAAGACTGCAAATGTATTATTGCCCTTATATAAATCCATGGTACGCCCACATCTCGAATACTGTGTACAGATGTGGTCTCCTCATCTCAAAAAAGATATTCTAGCACTAGAAAAGGTTCAGAAAAGGGCAACTAAAATGATTAGGGGTTTGGAGAGTGTCTCGTATGAGGAACGATTAAATAGGCTAGGCCTCTTCAGCTTGGAAAAGAGGAGACTGAGGGGGGACATGATAGAAGTATATAAAATTATGACTGATGTGGAAAAAGTGGACAAGGAAAAGTTGTTTACTTACTCCCATAATACAAGAACCAGGGGTCACCAAATGAAACTGATAGGTAGCAGGTTCAAAACAAATAAAAGGAAGTTCTTCTTCACACAATGCACAGTCAACTTGTGGAACTCCTTACCTGAGGAGGTTGTGAAGGCTGGGACTATAACAATATTTAAAAGGGAACTGGATAAGTTCATGGTGGCTAAGTCCATAAATGGCTATTAGCCAGAAAGGGGTTAAGAATGGTGTCCCTAGCCTCTGTTTATCAGAGGATGGAGACGGATGGCAGGAGAGTGATCACTTGATCATTGCCTGTTAGGTTCACTCCCTCTGGGGCACCTGGCACTGGCCACTGTCGGTAGACAGATACTGGGCTGGATGGACCTCTGGTCTGACGCAGTACGGCCTTTCTTATGTTCTTATGTTCTTATTTTGACCTGGGAGAAAATTCCTTTCCAATTCCACATATGATGACCCTCAGCACATGAGCAAGAACTAGCCAGTAAAACACTTGACCTGAGAGAAAGTTCTTTGTGCCCTTCCTCACCCATCCAGTGTCTAATTTCAGCCATGATCATCCCTGGTGCTTTAGAGGAAAGGAGTTTAAAAAAAACCAGAATACATTGGGGAGTGGGGGGAGAAGTAGAGAAATCCCTTCCTGAGCATTGCAGGTGATCAGTTGAAACCTTGAAGCATGAGATTTTTAGAAAGATCGGACTTGAACTAGAAGGAACGCCCACGGCTGCCGAGCTTACACCTTCCACTAACCCGGGCCAAATACCATCATACGACCCCACTCCTAAATGTATCCAGCTTAGTGGGAGCATGGATAGGAACAGAAAAGAGGGATACAGTCTATGGCTAGTCACTGACTGATGAAGATAAAAAGAAATAACAAATCTCTACCCATTAACAGAATGAGGCAGGGATCTTAGAGAAAAAATAGCATGTGATCATATAATTTAAAAGATTGTGAGAATGGTGGCTGAATTAAGGTTGCATAAGAAAACTTAATATTGGCTTTCCTTATGTTTGAGTGCTTGATGTTAAAACCTTAACATTCTTTTACCATAATATTTTGTTTTGTTTTCAGATGGAATAAATAATATAGTGGTCTGGAAATTCACTAGCCTAATGCCAGAGTATTAGAAGCAGATCACTGGATAAGATGGAGATTTTTCTAAAGAAAAATGGTGCTAGATGCAGCAGCGTTGGACTAGGATTTTGTGCATGCAACTGCATGTGTGAATCTTTCCTGCTGTGTTTGCAATTCAAGATGAAGAAGACTTGTGTATATAGCATAGATAAAATATAGACTCTCTAGCTAGCAAGCTATATCTCCTAAGTATGTGAATGCCACTGATTTTTCACTTAGTGAGGAATTCAGCCCTTCCTAAAAGATGAAATATACTGTAAGACCTTTAGAATCTGCTCAGATTGTGTAAATGATACACAGATCACATTTCTCCATGGAAAAGCCTATGAAAGGTCCAAAGGCTGCGTCTACACTGATAAAGTTGACTTAATTACCCTGTGTCTACACTACAGTTTCCTTAAGTCGACTTAAGCAGCTGGTTAAGTCGACTTAAGGAAATTCAAAGTCGACTTTATAACACCTGTTATAAACTCGACTTTGAGGCTTAAGTCGACTATTTAAGTCGACTTAAGTCAGTGTAGACATGGGGTAGCCCGTGCGGGGCTGGCTCTCCCTGGACCAAACAAGTCGACTTAGAGATCCAGTGTAGACTCTCTAAGTTGACTTAGTAAGCCCCCCTTTAAGTCAACTTAGGAGTCCAGTGTGGACTCTCTAAGTCGACTTAATAAGGTCGACTTAAAGTCGACTTATTAAAGTCGAGTTTTTTAAGTCAACCTTAATTCCCTAGTGTAGACATAGCCAAAGTTAGGTGAAAAATGTGTAACTTTGAGGTAGCATAATTTTATCCACATCAAAGAGCTTGCTAGGTCAATCTAACTTTGTTACAGGAAGAAATTTTTTATAGTCTGAGTGATGTCACTAAGTCAACCTAAATTTTAGGTGTAGACTAGTCCTAGATCTCTGTTAAACCCTGCAGAAGCCCCACTCTCTGGAATCATATGCAAAGGGGCCACCAGAGGGTCAAAATATGCCACATTGTCTCTACACCTCCACTACCACTGAAAGATTTTAATGCAAAAGAGGAGTTATTCTTTAATCCCCTCCCAGAAAAATACCAGAAACTATGCCAAAGCCCACAGCTTTCCCTTACATTGTGTCAACAATGCTGAAAAGTACCTTTTTGTTCAATTAAACTTTAACTTCTGTATTTTTTTTATTTTCTTCTCTTAATGATAAATTGTACAATCAAAATGACATGCTTTCACAGTTCAAAGTTTTCCCTTAAATGGCTTCCTTCCGTGCTTTCACTCTATTCTCCACTTATGCCTGACTTTTTATTTTTTTTTTTATTTTTTTGCCAGAGTTCTGATTGTGCTATAATGCAGCTATTTCACTTTCTCTGATTCACTCATGAGTTTCTAGAGCTTTCTAAAAGAATGTTACTGTTTCAATAAGAAGTAGATGGAAAAGGTAATGCAAGTGTGGCAAAAAATTACTTCTCAAATTGACCAGTTAGAAAATGTTTATTCAACTTTGTTTCTGGAAGACAACAGAGTCTTGTGGCACTTTTAAAGACTAACAGATTTATTAATCGCATGAGCTTTCGTGGGAGAAAATCCCACTTCGTCAGACGCTTTGAAGATAGGAAAGTTACAGAGTGGGAGGAAATTAAATGCAGGGGAGTGTATGACATAGCATCAGGTCAGGCTGTAACAGCAAATCAAAGTAGGTTTTAGGATTCAAAACACTGGGGAACAGCACATAGAGGAGGGGGAGGTCAATTCACTTGATGTAATGCGAGAAAAATCCATAGTCCCTGTTTAACCCCAAGACAACAGAGTCAAATTTGCTTCAAAGAGAGTCTGCAGAACTCGAACTTATATGCAAATTTGACTCTGTTGTCTTGGGGTTAAACAGGGACTATGGATTTTTCTCGCATTACATCAAGTGAATTGACCTCCCTCTCCTCTATGTGCTGTTCCCCAGTGTTTTGAATCCTAACACCTATTTTGATTTGCTGTTACAGCCTGACCTGATGCTATGTCATACACTCCCCTGCATTTAATTTCCTCCCACTCTGTAACTTTCCTATCTTCAAAGCGTCTGACGAAGTGGGATTTTCTCCCACAAAAGCTCATGCGATTAATAAATCTGTTAGTCTTTAAAAGTGCCACAAGACTCTGTTGTCTTTCTACAATAGACTAACACGGCTACCCCTTTGGAATTTGTTTCTGGAAGTTCATACTTTAGAATACCTACTAATTCAAAGTAAAACTATTAATTAATTTTGGATTCTAAGTTTAATTAAAGTAAATGAGAACAAGGAAGTTATATAAGAGTGTAAATAATCTCAAACAATCGGGGGTCATCAAAGACCACAACTTGATAGGGTTAAAACAGTATTTTCTGTTCATCCAGCACAACTTCCCAGGTTAAAGGAGGAAAGAAAACTACACTATTAGACTTATCTAGTCTTAACTTTAATGTCTTTACGCTTGTTATAACTTCCTCAATTGATAAACTGCTTATTCTTACCATCACTATGCTCCAAATATCCAAGTGGCATTTTTACTTTAATTTAATCCTACTACTCCTTTTATTTAACACATAACAAAGCAAAACAGATGGTATTCAGTATAAATTTCTCTTTTGCAAATATTATTACCCTAGACGTATTTATTATGTCTCTCTATAAACATTCTGGGTAAAAGTCTGGCCCCATTAAAATCAATGACAAAACTCCAATTGATGTCAATGAAGCCAGAATTTCTTTCCATTGCTTTAGAATACCAGTTTCCTTATTCTTCCCTGTATTGTCAACCCTGGTCTTCTGTGAAACATTTCTTCCTTCTTAATCTGCTACATTGAGTAATATTTAAAAAATTACTAGAAGTAGACAAAAAATAGTCACCATGACCCAAATTTTCAAAATGAATAGTGATTTTTGGTGCCTCCGTTTTTGAGAATCCAAGTAACACCTAAAAGAAGCCTGACTTTCAGAAAATACTGATAACCTGTTCTCTGAAAACCAGGCCCATTCAAAGTGTGTCAAGTTGGGCAACCAAAATCTGAGGCACTGGAAAACTTTAGTCCCTTTGAAAATGTGGGGAAATTTTTTTAAAACTAGAAACCAATTAACTCCTGCAATGTTTAAAATGGCAGAATAAAATAAAATAACCTGAAGATGTTCAATCCAGTTTTATTTTCTTAAAATATTTTCTTAAGCAGATTCCATCCATAAGCTACCATAGAGAAAAATTATTGTGTTTAGCCATATTTTAAAATTTTTGTTAAGGGCCTTATCTAAAGGCCATTGAAGTCAATGGAATACTTCCATTACCTTCAGTGGAATTTGAATCAAGCCCCAATAATATCCGAAAAGCCAGATTTCCCTCTGTTGTTATTCCATTCCAATTCCAGAAAGGAAGTTATATAAGGGATTAATTGATTCCATAATAAATTAAATTTAAATATAATATCAAACTGTCAGGTGTTGCAACGCCAGAGGAGGGAGGAAAATTATACAAAGGGAATGAGAAGTATAGATAAAAATAAATTTAAATTCAGATGGGAAAAACATGTAACAACACATCTGAGCAGCGCCGGTGCAACCATGAGGCAAATGAAGCTGTCACCTAGAGCAGCAAAATTTGGGCGATGGCCAAAAACTGAATTCATGAAATTGCATAAGTAAACAAACAGCCTTCAGCAGTGGGACTGAAAGATCAATGAGAATGTACAACCAGTATCATAATATGCTCTCTTTTTCATGTAAAATAAATCTGTAATTATAAAAGCAGAATTTTTATTCATACCAATGCACAATATTATTTTTTAATTAATGAATAAATTAATTGGGTGGGGAGTGCAAGGCTGAAGATTCGCCTAGATTATCAAATACTCTTGCACCAGCTTTGCACCTGAGGGTCAATAATCTGAAACACAGATGTTGAACAGGACAGAAAAATCTGAAGACAGTGATGTTGATAGAGTCCTAAAGGTGATAGTGGCCAACAAATTTGACATGAGCTTGCAATACAATACTTCCATCTTGGCAGAAAGAGCTCTTACTATTTCCCCTTCTTCCTTCTATGGACAGGAGAAATGGCTGATGAAACCATCTACTAATAAATCATCCCCTCAGTGGTATAAAGAGAGTATTGATCATTTCTGAAGACTCCAGATATTACCTACACACACATACCGCACACAAAAAATTGCATTGCTTCTGCTGTATCTGAGGCCCTCCATGCTCAAAAATGAGGGGGCTGAATTTGGCCCTTGACAGTTGTATTCAGCTGTAGGCATTTTAACCCCATTGCTGAAATGCTGGCTCCACTGAAGTCAATAGGAATTTTGTCACTGACTTTAATGAGGATAGGAATTCACCACATATAGATATAGATATAGATATAGATATAGATATAGATATATACACCAACTAGAGAGAAGACAGGCAAGAGCAACAAAAATTATTAATAAGCTAGAAACCATCACTGATGAAAAATGACTAAAAGCTAAATACGTGTAGCTAAACAATGGCTCAAGAAATAAAAGAGGAGTGGAGGCATATACACATGCACTTATATACACAATCACATGTAAGTGTAGATAGTTAACACTAAAAAGAGAGAGGAATTGTTTAGGGTGGTTAAAGGATGTTAACTATCTGTAATGGGGCAAAATTAAGAAAGTATCAGTTTACATTGACTGTTGGGGTGGGAAACTAACCACTATGATTCATTCTTTTAAATATCAGCTATTTGGTAGAGATAGACTCCTTACAGAGGAGAGGAATGAGCCCAGAAAATCTCATATGTTTAGTCAAAGAATGAAAAAAATGATTATTAACAGAATTTCCATCCCAGTTTAAGAACACAAGATAATTCACATATCATTATCAATTGGTACAATTATCAGTTTTAGAAAACATTGTCAGGCTACCCAGCTTTTCCACATTATAGCTCTATTTTTAAACTATTACATTCATATGCATAATTCTGTTTATCTGCACATTTGAAACACATCCAACTCATCAATGCACCTGAATACCTATATATACAAATATATATACAAACATATGCTATATATATCTTGACGCAGTGAGATAAATCTCTTTCATGAAGGGACTCTATTTTCTTAAGCCTTCTGTGAAGTACCAATTTAATTTTGAGGGTTATACAATAAAATAATAACATTGCATAGTAACATGACATTATAAAACAGACATTTTACTGGAAGATGAAGGTTTAGTTGTGTAGTTATCTGATAAAAGTCAAGATTGGGTAGCCAGTATGAAAGATAATGAAATAAATGAAAATCTTTTACAGAAGAAATAATCCCATAAAAAAGTGTAATAATACTAGAGTCCCATATTTCTTAGATATTGAGGGCAACAGGTTAGGGGGACTTGGGCCTTTCCACTTGACTAGGTCCCAGCCTAGGAGTGTAAGGAGTGTTGCAGCATACGGACTACTTGCTGATCCACTATAAGTTTATACAACCCAACAGGTCACCTCTTACCAGGTTGTGGCTTCTCCATTTGTAGTATAGTCACAGTCTTACCCGAATCAGCTTAGTCTGCCAGTAGGATACAATGCTCTCCTTCAGGGCCTCTTGAGGGTTTACAGTCCGAAAGTGAAGGGAGGGCAATATGTATCATCACTTCCATCCTAGCCTTACCATTACTGTCGTCACTCTTCCTGCAGCTCCCAGGATCAGCCCCATTTCCTGGTACAGCCTGTAGCTCCCTTTCCTGTGCCATTTAAATCTGTCCTTCCACCTGGTGCATGCCCTAGCCCAGTACTGTTCCATGTCTTGTGCTGGGTTAGTGTGGGGTCTGTAAACCCCATCACACATATTCAGTAATGACTGAAGTCAGATTCAGAATAAATCATAGAACCTTCATATGTAATTTAATATTTTAAATTAAAAATAAAGTGGTGTCAGAAAATTACTATCACAGTTCCAGAGTTAACTGCACCTTTGACTCCTTACCCACTTGGTTTCCAACCCATCCTTACCTCTCTTGGGAGAAAACCTGTGTCTTTATCCCTCTAGACTGGGAGGGAGCCAGTCTTTCTACACCTCATTGTGATTTCAGCAAGTCTGACCAGAGTCTAGCACCTGTCGGTAGCCTTTAGACAGGGTTACAACTGTGTACATCGGTTACCTACCAGCTTTCAGTCAGCAGAGTGCATTTATTCTTAGGGCAAAAACATTACAGAGAAAACATAAAAAATACAAGTTTTTACACAGATGCTAAAAGTTTAGCATAGTCACTCTCAACTCCAACACAGGGCTTAAGAAGCTGTCAGTCTTTCAAACTCCTCAACTGGGTTTGCTCTCTTGGTTACCCATTTATGCCAGATCAAGAACAAGAACCTCCTTGGATTAGTGCAGCCATTTCCTTATACAATGTGGGTCTTGGATCTCTAATCTCCGGTAATATCTAATCACTAATCAATGGCCCTCTCAAAGGGCTAGGTTTTTGCATAACCAATGATGGTGAATTTGCATTAGTCACCCCTACTGGTTCCAAATACTGCAAAAAATCCACCCCATCAAGCCACACAAATACACATTCTCTGTATTGATACAAAGGGCTATGAATATTCGATGGCTCATTCTGCCTGGCCCATCTCAGTATAATGGCTATTTGAGGTTTTCATGTTTTAAACATAAAAGACAATATGGTCCTCAAGATACTATGGCTATGTCTACACTTGTAATTTTAAGTCGACTTTAACTAACTTGACTTAGTGAGTCTACACTTAAAATTAAAGTCGACTTAAAGGGGAACTTACAAAGTTGACCTAGAGCGTCCACACTGGATGCCTAGGTCGACTTCTAGGGGCTAGAGGGACCTTTGGCAGGTCCACAGTGGTGGTGGGGCACCTCTTGTGTACAGCGGGGCAAAGGGGGACAGGGACCCTGGCAGAGCATGTGGGCAGGGTGTGACGCTGTCTGGATTTAGGGAAGCATTTATGATATTATTTTCTATTCATGTCTCATATATGCTATAATCCATAGGAACTATGTCATGTGTGGTATCAATAGAAAGGTAGTAATTTGCTGGGAATGATTATATAGTTTATGTCTAGGAATTGTATTTGGATTAGAAGTTAGGAATTTTGTGTTATATCTATACTTTAACTTGTGTGATTTTGTGGGAATGCCCGAGACAGGCTGTTTAAAACCATTGTCTCCTTAATGTTAAGGAATCTGCCAGGTGCAATGGGTCCAGGGAGTAACCTGATGAGCCATTAAGGACACAACGGTTGTATTCCTTATTCCTCCCTAATTCCTATTCCTGTACTTACTCTGTCCCTCTGCTTCCTGCATGGCAGGCATGGTTTTCCTGGCTCCATCCTCCAGGGGTTGAGTGGCAGCTGCTCCCTGTCAGTTTTGGAGGAAGGCCATGCCCCCTCACAATGCTCCTCCCCTGTCAACTCTATAGCATCCAGATGCCTCACAAATATTAATGACTTTATCCTCACAAAATCCATGTGAGGTTAAATAAGAATTATTATCCCTATTAGAAGGAGGATGAATTGAGGAAAGAGAAATTAAATGCCTTAACCATGGTGACACAGAATTTCTGTATAAATGAACCCAAATCTCCTGCGTGCTAGTACACCATGTTAAACAAAAGACCATTTTTTTTCTTTCCAGTTAAAACCCACAGTTAATTATATGACAATAATTCAAAATAGGCCAGAAGACACATATATCCCTTCAGGATATGGAGATCTAGGTACTCTCCTTCCCTCACAATGGCTATGTCTACACTGGGTAATTTAAGTTGACTTTAACTAAGTCGACTTAACTAAGTCAACTTTAAGTCAACTTAGTTAAGTCGACTTAGTATGTCTACACTGAAAATTAAAGTCGACTTAGGGGGGAACTTACAAAGTCGACCTAGAGCGTCCACACTGGATGCTCTAGGTTGACTTTGTGGGGCTAGGGGGACCTAGGGCAGGTCCACGGGGGCAAGAGGGGCACCCCTTGCCCAATGCCAGGGGCTCAGCCTTTGCACCATTGGGGGACAGGGACCCTGGCAGGGCATAGGGGCAGGGTGGGCATGCCAGGCTCTCCCTGTGCTCCCCCCCGGCAGGGAGGGCATTGGTGCAGCCCTGGGGGTAGCCCTAAGTCGACTTAGGGCTACCCCATGGCTACACTGGCTTAAGTCGACTCTAGGGAGTCGACTTAAGCCTTATGTCTAAAAGAAAGGAGGTTTAATAAAGTCGATTTAATTTTAATTAAGTTGACTTTATTTTTCTTAAGTCGACCTAAGCAAGCTGCTTAAGTCGACTTAAGCAAAGTGTAGTGTAGACGCAGGGTAAATTAAGTCGACTTAAGCAAGCTTAAGTCGACTTAATTTACCAGTGTGGATGCAGCCCTTGAAACCTTATTTGAAAAGCTCACCCTAGAAAAACTCTTAAAATTTTTGAAGCTATAATTTTCCTGGTCCACACTCTCAACAGCCCTGCCTGCCACAGGAGAATATGTGGCAAATTTTGCCACTTCTTAAAGACAAAGAGCTTGTTTGGTCTTCCTTCCATTCAATGACGTTTTGTATACAAAAGAAAGGATATGGTACCATGAACAAGACGTGAGCAGTTTATGCACATCATTTTGTGCCCCTTATGCTCTTGATAGCAACCTTGGCTTTGTACAATGTATTCAGTGAATCTTGCAATCTAGGGCTGTGTCTACACTTGTAAATTAAGTCGACTTAAGCTTGCTTAAGTTGACTTAATTTACCCTGCGTCTACACTACAGTTTTCTTAAGTCGACTTAAGCAGCTTGCTTAAGTCAACTTAAGGAAAATAAAGTCGACTTAATGAAAATTAAGTCGACTTTATTAAACCTAGAATTACTTCAACTTAAGGCTTAATTTGACTTTTTAAAGTCAAATTAAGCCAGTGTAGAGGTGGGGTAGCCCTATGTCAACTTAGGGCTACCCCAGGACTACACCAATGCCCTCCCTGCCAGGGGGGGCACAGAGGGAGCTGGCATGCCCCCCCACAGAGCAGGGCAAAGCCCTGCCCACCCTGCCCCTGTGCCCTGCTAGGGTTCCTGTCCCCCTTTGCCCCATTGTACCTATGTATGACCTGCCCTAGGTCCCCCCAGCCCCTAGAAGTCGACCTAGGCGTCCAGTGTGGATGATCTCGGTCGACTTTGTAAGTTCCCCCCAAAGTCGACTTAAAATTTAAGTGTACACTCACTAAGTCGACTTAACTAAGTCAACTTAATTAAAGTCGACTTAAATTTCCAAGTGTAGACATAGCCTAGGAGCCTTATTCACACACTGAAGTAATGTCACCAGTTTGAGTCTGGATTTTCTTTCCAATAAACATAATGTACTTGACCAGATAATAGGGCCCTTGATCTATGATTATTTTAAGATATACATTATATTTAATACATTCAGGTTTAAAATTTAAGTTTGGATTTCTGACGGACAACTCAGTGTGCCAAACCCTTGTTTAGCGGAAAGACAGCTTTATTTATTATGTACATTTGGTGATACCTGAATCTTTACATTATGATTAAAATGTTTCTTTTTAATAATACATATTGTTCTATCTAATTTTCTTCTGTTCCAGAAACATCTGTGAAGCATAAGGAATGAGACTTTCTCTTAAAGATTGTGGGAACCCATAACATATACAGTACACTTCCTGTTTTAGAAAGTTATTTATTAGTTTATATACTTATGCAATATTTGGCAGATGATCAAAACCAGTTTTCTTGATGTGTTTACAATGTTCTAAATTAAAAGCAAAGCCCATTTTCAAGCAACATTCATCATACTAAGCTAAATTCTTCTCTTATGCTGCATGTGGTTGTGGTTTCTGCTAGACAGAATCAGCTCCAAATGTTGAGTACCAAAGTTTATCACAAAGTTCTTGTGAGAATTAAAACTGATATTTAACAATTGTTTTTTAAAGGAGCCTTTTTCCCCAGTCTAGATTTTTTTCTATGATTTTATGTTTACTTAAGTTTCAGCCTTATGCTGTAGTTAATCTCTACACTGAGAAAAATTCTTTTGATTTCACTGCATATTCTGTTGCTCTTTCACCCCATTTTAATGTTAGTTCCCATAACCTTTGAGTGGTAAAGCGGTCAAACGCAAGAACAGAGGAGCTCCCATTTCTCTAGTGAATGCTATGGAGATGTGTTAGGGCATAAAACTGCTGAAAGTTTTAAATAAAGAATGCATCACGTATTTTGCTGGGACAAAATAACTTGCTGTGCTAGAGGAATACACATCAAGCATCATACATTAGGTCATCTATAAACATTTTAGATCTAGTGCATAAAAACATCATGTGCATGCATGTTGATTAACTAATAAGATAACCATTAGGATTTCCTAAAGATTCTTTACAAGCCCTAAAAAAGTGTTTGAATGTTTTACTCATTACCAGCAGCTGAAATATTTGATATTAGCTGCTTTTAAAAAAGCACATTTTACAGTTATATTTGTAGTCACCATCCAGCCAACACATCCCATGTTGCACAAGAAAAACTTGGGTCATGTTTCATGTTATAAATAGACAGAAGGCAAACATGTATACTGTAGCATTTCCAAGAAAAACACTTTATATTCCAGTAACCTGTCCCTCTTCTCACATCTCATACTTTGTATGCTCTTTACTAAGTCGCACACAGCCCATCCCTTAGTCATCATGGTTTTTAAACAGTAATTACTATCATCTGTAATTTTGTTTAATTTTTTCTTTACCCAAACGCTTTAATAATCGCGCTGTATACCAGCAGTGAATGGTCTGAATTGAAATTCAATTGTGAGAGTCTGCAGCTCTTCAGGAAAACCACTGCTCACCATATGCAGGCAACCACATTGTGGATGTTTTAGTATTGGATGTAGCAGCTGAGTTCAGAATACGAGGGAAGGGCAAATAAATAAGTGCCCATGTGCATTTTTTTTTAAAGTGGATTGTCTTTTATATCCCAACATTTGTCTACATTTACGGAGCATAGTTTGCTTCCTGTTTTGCAACTGTCCAAATCACAAGAAAAAAGTTTTTCAAGACCTATTTTTCTCCATGCCGGAAGAATAACTACTATATCTTTGAGAGCCAAGCATTTTTAGTGAAAATGAAGGAAAGTATTTATTGTAGCTGAGACTGAAAATGAATTGACATTATACAAGAAAGCAGTTATCACAGAACATCCTGTAAAGAGAAAGGAGACAAGTATAAGAAACAATAAACATTGGCTGAACTCTCAAAGCAAAAGTGCAGAGTGAACAAGAATTCATTGGCTGCTGCTGCTGCTTTCCCTTTTTATGTCCTCCCTGTTGCTAGCCCCAGCACCTACATTACAATAGTATAACCAAAAAATATTGTCATACTCAAATCAGATCTTTGTTAAGGGCCAGATCTTCTCTTTTGTATATCTGGAGTAACTCCTATATCTTCAGGAGAGTTACTCCAGGTTATACACCAGTGTAGGAGAGCAGAACTGGGCCTGCATTATTTATTTATATTCTGATAACACTAATGTAGTGTAAGGATTTTGACTAAGAAAGAAAGAAAGAATCATGGCATGCAAGCAAACCATATTAAAATAATCAAAACACACACCAAAGGCCACATAGTCTGGACAGTATAGTGTTATAGTGTTTAGTCAGGTTTCCTTATGCTCAGCTGACTAATTTTGTACACTTTCAATTAGGTTTGCCAATTTATGCTGAAATATTTGCGAAATCTTTTCTAAGGAGACATAGGTTCTATGTCTCCAGGGCTATGTCTACACTGGCAAGTTAGTTCGAATAAGGAAGCTTAATTTGAACTAACTTAAGCCTTGGCCACACTAGGTTTTCATTAGTTCAAATTAAGGGCTTCCTTAATTCGAACTAATAAATTTGATTATACCTTTCGAACTAACCCTTAATTCGAATTAGTTAGTTCGAATTAAGTCAATGTGGCCATGTTAGTTCAAACTAACTGCTTAATTCAAACTAACCGGCACATTGAGCTTAATGCAACTGACTAATTTGAACTAAGCAAGTGCCATGCATGGCACTTGTTTAGTTCGAACTAAAATTCCAGTGGGGCCATGCTAGTTCAAATTAAGTTCATTCGAACTAACTAAAATTAGTTCGAATTAGTTAGTTTGAATTAACTAATTCGAACTAACTTTGGTAAGTGTAGACACAGGCTAGGATGCCAAAGTGGATACAGTACATTAAAATAAGATGCTGATGGCTGTAGCACCGTTGCTCAAGACTGTTTTTGATCCAAACAGTCTTGTCTAATAATGATGCAGTCATTAGCAATGGCCTTGGTTGACCTTCGGTTTCAGAGCATTTGGGACATGGCTTGTCATGGAACTGAACTAATGGCCTGCAATTTCCTTATTTTAGGAGCTGGCTTCAGCATCTTAGGCAATGTTTGAGCATCTGGGATCTAAACTAACTATAATGCACTGAAAAATAGAACATTCTGAGCTCATAGTGGAAGACAACATTAAATGAATACTGTCCATGATCTGCACATAAGGAAGAAGGAGGTTTGGAATAACTTTTGGGGGAACATGTGTTAATGGATGCCAGCAGTAAATCTGCCCATGAATTACATTAATCTGTGTACAGTGCCTTTCCCCACTAAGGATCAAACTCCACCCTTGACTAGGGTGACCAGAGAGCAAGTGTGAAAAAATGGAACGGGATGGGGTAATAAGCACCTATGTCAGCCAAAGCCCCAAATATTGGGACTGTCCCTATAATATCGGGACAGCTGGTCACTCTACACTTGAGTGAGGCTCCACAGGCACCTGATGGCAGAGGGTGGTGCTGGCAGCATGGCTGCATTGCAATCCCACCTTTAAAAAGACAGAGAAGGGACAGACAACCATAGCATGGATGGCCCTGTGTCTCTAGCAAGTCCTCTGAGATCTAGGCACATTTGGAAGAAGGTTTTATTTCCTAGGTAACTCCATCCCACCAATTTTTCTATGCAAAGCTGTGCTCTAGATTTGAATTACGAATGAACAGTAAATATAAGCAACCTCTATAGACTTTTGAAAATAAACTAAAGTGTAAAAGCATGAGATGTGTGAGTTAGCTAACCAACATATGTTGGGCAGATTGGGATAGTTTCTTTATAAAATGGGTATTGGAGGCTCTGGGAGTGTCCTCGCTACTAGACTTTATTGTTTTATATCCAAATATAATAGTAAAATTGAGAGCCAGCTGAGTTTTTAGACAACATGCCATGCTACTTAACTGTTTAGCCCCTTTAGCTGAGCAAGATCAGTAGAGTCTAAGAACTCTAAAGAGGGTGTAATTTATTTATGAAAGTGAAGAAGTCAGATTCATTACTAACCATGCTCTTATATTCATTAAAAAGGGCGAGCTTTCCAGCAAAATAAGGTAGCCTTTTAGGAATTTAGACCATGAATAGGTGTAGTTATTCACTCAGTATGTCATCTGCAGGCCACACTTACATTTTTGCCACACACTGTAGCTATTTTGTAAACTAGCATACCAGGAAAACAGAAAGAGGCATAGAAAGTCCCAAATAAATTAGATAATAGCAATTTGGTAGCGTGCTTTAATGTGCTGTTGTTTCAAATAACAAAACATAAAAGCCCACTATGGAACTTTTACCGTGCTGTAGCAGTGTCCACAAAGGACGTTAATGCATGGCAAGCTGGTGCACTGTATATTTACACCTTGGATAGCCACACAATAACATCTCATGTAGACAAACTCACAGTCTCTCATATCAACTTATGAATAATGTGGCATTGTGCACTGATTTTTAATAAAATTCATGTGTTCTTTGACATCTCTCAATATCATATGATGCATAATAAAGTTTGTGAGGGATATTGTGTAGAAATTGAGATGGATTCATGAAGTCACTCCATATAAAGAATCTTTTACTCCTTTCTATCACTGACAACAGGCCAGTTCGCACCATAAAATCATGGCCAGTCTTGGAAGTCTGTTCCACCATCTCACAGCTTTCACCATCATGAATTTTCTTTTTAAATTTGTCACGTTGTTCCCAGCTACACTCCATTTTTACCATGCTCAGTAATTCCCTTCTCTTCCCTTCTTACAGACCTCAAATATTTATAGATGATTAGCATGTGCCCTTTAATTGTCTCTTAGTCAAGCAATCTGTATTTAGCTCTTTAAATATTTATTCATTCATGAGTCAACTCTCACGTTCCTAATTTATTTTTGTTGCTCTCAGCTGAACACCTTCTAGTTTATCAACATCTTTCTGGTAACGAAGTGTCCAGACCTGTATGCCCAGAGCTCTGTTGTGCTGCTATGGCTCTCAATGTATTTGATCACATTTTCAGTTATTTGATATGAGACAGTATGTTGAGGTGTTTTCTGACTCTTAAGTAGGTCATTAATAACCTAATTTTCAGAGGCCCTGAATACAGCTCCCCTGGAAATCACTGGGAGTTGTCATGCTTAGCACCTCTGAACATGGGACTAGAAGTATATTTACAAATCTAGGAAAATTTTTAACAGACCAAATTGTTAGAGACAGAGGTTTCACATTCATTGTCAAAAAGGCAAATATAATTGTATGCCTAACTTAGCACACACAGCAACACACACGCACTGTATTTGCACATAGACATGGCTATTCATATGCCTAATTAGCCATCTGGGCACCCAATTATTTGATTAACAGAAAAATGCAGCAACTATGCATGCAGATATAAACACATGCATTTTTCACCTGGGCTTCTTTCTGAAAATTTGACCATGGTTGCTTAGTGTGACTATGTCTACACTCCATCTTGCTGTATGTTTTGCTGTGTACTGTTGCTTAATACTCCCTCTCCCAACTATCCACACTCAAAGCCCTTATATGTGGGTATATATATATATATATATATATATATATATATATATATATATATATATACATACACACATGCTGCACCCATGCTGATATGCCCGGATCTATGCCTCTACCTCCCTACGTTGCAGTATGGAGCAAACATTCAGATACTTGTGTCTATGATAGATCTCCAGTCCCATTCCAACACTTCCTGTATCTCAATGGCATTGTGAGGAGTGGTAATTTGCTGTTATGGGGGATGGGCAATGACCAAAGAAAGTGCTGAGCTCATTTTAGCAAAGAGTCACTTCTCGGTCTCTAGCAAATGCAGCTGACCTGCTCCTCACTCCATGCAGCAGCAAAACTGAGCCCACCAGCACAGCTGGAGTCACACTCCTGCAGAATAAGAGGGAGCCGCAAATCCCAGGCTCACTCTGACTACTCAGGAGCTAGCTCCAGCTTGGAGGGTGCTGCCTTTGTGGTTGGCTTTTCACAGGCTCATTGCAGTTCTTCCTAGAGCATGATGATGGGGTTTCTGCGGGGAACCTGCTTCCTGGAGGTGGTGCAGAGCAAGGTACCAGGGTATTCCTGGGCTGGCATCGTCTACAATGCCAAGCTGAGCCAAGCCAAGCTGCAGCAAGATTGCATTCTCCCCTCTGCCCTTATCTGCCCTACTCTGCACCCACCTTGACCACAGCAACCCTTCTGCTCACCACTGCCCCTTACACCCTTGTCTGCCTTTTGTCCTGGCCCCCGCCTCTTCACAGCCTTCAGCAGCCATCCAACACCCTTAGCTACCTTGCTCCATTCCTGTCCCCCTGTGTATAATAGCCCTTCTGCCTTTCCTAATCCTACCCCTACACCCCCCATTTCTGTACCTTTTTCCATGCTCATTCCCCTCAACCCCACAGACCCATCTTCTCCCCAGCATGGAGTTCCTCGAATGAGCAGGGCTGGATCTTTGCCACCCATCTGTAGTATTAACGGAAGATTATGTAACGGTAATAGCTGAGTAGAGGCTGAAGTCGTATTTTAGCCCTGACATTTAACCCTGCATGTGTATGACGATTCCCAGATATTGCCTGATTGATGTAAGGCTGGTACTGTCAGCCTTGAAATGTGTCTTCCCCCCTTATCAATGGGGATTGGAATGTCTTTCCTCCCTCACTGGTGGGAACCGAGGCTGTTATTCTTTCTTGCAGAAAAACAAGGTAATAATTCTAATGACCCTGGGCTCACACTAATGTAGGAAGTAGGTGGGAAAAACGTTAGTTGTATGTGTTAGTGTGTAAAAAAGTGTATATAAGCTGATGCTCAAACCCCTCCTCTTTGGAACTTCACCGATGGGACAGCTGCTGTGCTGATTGCCTCGGATCATTGCGCTATAAGCTTCTCGCCTGCAGTCGCCTTGCTTGGGGTTCCCAGCTGCAGAAGGGGCGTAAGCATTGGACTTTCTCTCCTATTCTCTCCCCCACCCCCCTCCTGCTTGTACCCAATTAAAAGTAATTTGCTTTTCCTCTTTACATTGCCTCCTCGGTGCTGTCTACTGAATCCAAAAGAACCTAAAGGGCCTGAGCTATTGGTTTTAGCCAGAGTCCCACTACACCATCAACCTCCAAATCCCCTGTGGTGTGTTCCTGTTCTCTGCCCTCTTTACTGTTTTGGTCCTTGTTCTTCCTAACCCTCCTCTGCTCCCAGCTCCCCCAATTCCTGATCCCCAGTGTTAGCCTCAATTCGCCCCTGACGTCTGGAGTCTATCATCCACAGCCACACTAGTCAAAGAATAACAAATCGCGCTATGTTCCAAAACAGAACGGATTTTATTTAAACAACAAAGGTAAGTAAAGAGGAACTAAAGTAAACACCTCAATGTCCCACCCACCAGGGAGTCCCTTAGTATTCACGTTTTTTCTTCTCCCCAACGGGGGTTGGTATCCGATCGTCCGAGTGAGTGTCCAAACTCTGGTCCGAGTCTGCAGCAGGTATCAGTCTGTATCTCGTCTGCTTCGGGGTCCAGGTCCGGAGTCCTCCTGGCTTGTTCGTCTACTTCTTGGCCTGGTCCGAAGGCTTGGTCCGATGCTGCGCAAATAAACAGAACCGGGCTGCCACTCAAACGGACAGCCCTCAGTCACTGTCACACCAGTGATCTTATTGAATATCCTGGCTAATCACGGCCCTAGGATTTCCCGCCACACAGGCCCCCCTTTGCACCCGGCCCCCTGGACTATTGCACATGGCACTCCCTTCGCTGTGCACACATCCCTATCAGGGCTGGTTGCCGGGCAGGTCATTACTTCTGGCTGGACTTGGCAGAGTGCCAGCTAGCTCAGTCCTGTCTGTCAATCACTTCTGACAGGAGCTGTTAAACCTGTGACACCGCTGTAACTCCCGGCAACTATACTTAACCTTGCCTAAGAAATACCCCCAACACCAGCTCCTCCCATCTCCAAACTCCACTCCTCCTAGGTCCCTGCCCCGATCCTTGACTGCCTTGCTTGCCTCTGACCCTCTTTCCCATCTCTCCTTCCCCAGCCCATCCCCAGAGGAAGAGTGAGCAGGTGTGAGCTGATCACTGTTAAGAAGGTGGCTCAGGGACCGGGCACTACCTCTCACTTCCTGCCTGAATGAAGAGTCTTCTCCAGAGATGGCATTGGAGCCTGGGATCCACTGAGTTCACACAACATCACCTGCTGCAGTCAGATGCTCAACCCCTGAGGGAAGCAACAACCCCAGGGACCCCAGTTGCTCCTGTCAGACTCAACCCACTCTGTAGTCCATCCTCTCGCTGCACCCTGGTTCCCCATAGCCCTGAGGTGCTGGCATCTGCTGCTCTCCTTGAAGCTCCTGGCCTTGCTGCTGACCATGCAGGCAGAGGGCCATGACTAGAGCAATCAGATCTAGGTGGCAATGACATGACAGCAGAGCCCTAAGGTAGCCTAAGAACGCAACCACACACTGACCTGGTTTCTTCATTCAGACAGATTGTGAATTGGGTGAGTCTGCTCAGCTAGCTCGCTATGTGGCTACCCCTTCCATGTATCTTCCAGCCTTTCTACCTACCTATTTCCCTTTCACCTTCTGTACATCAGAAGCTATCTGTTAGTTTACATACATTTACCCTTCCATTTCCACATGGCCTGTTTCAGTTTCTGCAGAGTTGAGCCCAGCTCTCCCAATAGCAAGATGCTCACCATTCAGCAGACTGCCAACTGGCTGGACGAGCACTCCAGGGTGCTGGTTAAATCCCAGTGCAGGGCTGGATTAGCATGGGGCTTTATGGGCTGCAGCCCTAGGTTAAAAGGGGATCCAGCCACCCTGCATAATCTAGCTCCAGCATGAGGCACAGCACAGGCCTGTGCTGGTCAGCCCACTGCAGCTCAAGCTGGCTTGGCCAGTCTGCCAGGCCTCAGGGGCCCCAGAGAAGCAGCCCAACTGCCCGCTGGTGCCCCCCCTTTCCCTGGTGGTCTGGCCAGTCTGCCCTACTGGCAAACCAGAAGCCCAAGAGTGGGGCGGAAGCACTGGGGGCCACGGCTTCTGGCCCAAGCAGGTGTTCTGTCCCAGGCCCTAGTGCAGAGCACCAGCCCGCCCCACCGCTGTCTTTGGCCCATAGGCCTCTCCAACACCAGCCATGCCCCACTGCCAAGCTCTAACCAGCCCTGCGCAGCTGGTAGGTCTGCCAGGCTCCAGGGCTCAAGTTCCACCAGCCCCCAGGCTA
Source organism: Pelusios castaneus (assembly GCA_007922175.1). Taxonomy (NCBI): domain Eukaryota; kingdom Metazoa; phylum Chordata; order Testudines; family Pelomedusidae; genus Pelusios; species Pelusios castaneus. The sequence continues at coordinate 2,844,267 of ML685776.1, read as the reverse complement.
GCCACCGCCATCAGAGCCCTGGGTGGGGGGTGCCATGAAAGTGGGCAGCCCAGGGCCCCCGGGCGCCTTAATCCTGTCATGCTCCTGAAGGAGGAGGGACATCAACAGCTCTATGGGTGCGTCTACACTTGTAAATTAAGTCGACTTAATTTACTCTGCATCTACACTGCACTTTCCTTAAGTTGACTTAAGGAAAATTTAAGTCAACTTTATTAAACTTCATTTTAAGTCGACTTTCTGTTTAAGTCGACCTTCTAAAGTTGACTTAAGCCAGTGTAGACGTGGAGTAGCCCTAAGTCACCTCTAAGTCAACTTAGGGCTCTCCAGGACTTCCCCACTGCCCTCCCTGCCAGGGTGGCTGGCACAGGGAGAGCCTGGCATGCCCCCACACAGGGCAGGGCAGAGTCCTGCCCACCCTGCCCCTATGCCCTGCCAGGGTCCCTGTCCCTCTTTGCCCCATTGTACCCAGGTACAATGGAGCAAAGGCTGAGCCCCCTGGCACTTAGCAAGAGGTGCCCCCCCTGCCACCGTGGACCTGTCTCAGGTCCACCTAGCCCCTAGAAGTCGACCTAGGCATCCAGTATGAACGCTCTAGGTCGACTTTGTAGGGTCCCCTGAAAGTCGACTTAAAATTTAAGCATGGACATGCTAAGTCAACTTAACAAGTCAACTTAGCTAAGTCGACTTAAATTAACAAGTGTAGACGTAGCCTATGGGAGACCAAGACAGAGGAGGGGGTGGCATCGGAGGAGCAGACTGCTAAGAGAGAAGCCAAAAATCAATTCACACGTGCAGATGGGCTGAAGGGGTGTCATAAGTGGTAAGCCACTATAGTGATCACTTCCCAAACTTCCACCACCACGGCACCAACAGTTGATTTGCCAACAACAAACAGGAAAGCCATGGATCCGCAGCAGTTTGGGGTTGTCAGGTTCCAGAGAGCACTTGCGATCCACTGCCAGACAGATATGGACTTCCTCATTTGTCATCAGTGTAAGACCTGCCAGTGAATGATGAGGCAAACTCCTCATACAGCTCCATAAAGATACGTCCTCAGGTACAGATTCTGGAGCCACTGCTAGTTATCCCATGTCTGCATGTTGATGTGATCCCATTATCAGTAGTAGTTGTCCTGCACCAGAAATGCCTGTCTACATATGGGGAAGACACAGTGACTGCAGCAAACATCATACATCTCCAGCCTGCCATGTCTGAAACCCCCTGGGAGTCCCAGGGTCATCTTCTGCAGTTCAGAAACAACTGCCAAAATGTCATCCAGAACTGCACAAAAGGTCTACCTTGCTACAGAAACACTTCAGTCCCCAGCAGGAGCAACTCATCTAACACTAACAGATCCATGGTCATCTGTCTGGAATGAAGGGAAGTGAGTAGGAGGCAGAGGTGACAATGCCTCAGCTAAGTGTGATCATGGGCTAAAATCCAGCAGAGAAGTCCAGGAAGGATGGATAAGTTCTTCCACAGCACACCATGAACCAATCCCTAGAGCTGCTCAAACTTGTGACGTGCTAAGAATCCTGGGATAAACCGCAGAAGTCTAGGTGTCAAACATATGCAATTGCAGCACTGGTCTGTACAAGGGTACACAGCCCTCGGGCATTTGCCACAATCCAGAGTAAACACTCAAAGGTAGGATTGGCTAGCATGTTCTCCCATATGCGCACAAACCAGAACACTGGTTAAACACTATAGATGACCCCTGGATGTCTGCTAGATGACCAGCTGAAGTCATCATTCACTGAGGTTAAGGATTCCACTGATTAGTCACATTTAGCTTTAGTGCTTTAACAAGGACCAGATTCTGCCTGTTTCTTAAGTGTAGCAAGGAAGAGAAGAGTGCAAGAGCGCTTTATGTTTGCACCATCTATATAAAAGCCTAGCAGAATTGCAGTCCCTGTGCTCAGGAGAACCACACAGACATCTCACTGTATATACGCCTATAGGAGTGAGTGCATAGTCCTCCAAGGGGAGAGAGGGAGGAGGCAGCACCATACTTTTATATTAGTCTGTAGAAGAGCCCTGCAGGTGGAAGCTGGCTGAAAAATAAAGGATAAAATAGCAAAAGGGTATTCACCCTCCATACCTGAGAGCTCAAAGACACAAAACCTCCTTTCTGGTGCTCCTCTTGTCATGGAGGAAGGGTGCCTCCACAACATCTTGTACTCTAAGCTAGTTGACATTTTATTCAGTCCTTTTACAGCTTCTATTGAAGAAATAATATTAGCGGGCCTGGTTCGCCTCTCACTTACATGGTTGTAAATTATGTTTAGCTGCAGTGAAGTCAAGTTAATTATTCTAGTGTAAATTTGGTGTCAGAGGAGAATTAAACCTAGCAATTCTGAGAGTCAATGGGAGTTTGCCTGAGTAAGAATTGAGTAAACAATGAGGCCCAGCTTCTGCTATTCTCACTCAGACTGATAAAACTGCTTATTCCATGCATGAACAGTTCCATTGAGTAAGGATAGCAGAATCTGGCACTGAGTAAGGAACCTGAGATTTGACCTAGTATTTTTATCTTTGGACTTGGCAGGCTGTCGTGGAACACGTGTGTTATTTACACCTTTGCAATCCACCCTGAAAGTTGTTTTGTTGTATTCATGTGGTTACCAAGTTTATGTTGTGCAATAAACTGTAAAAGTATTTTAAAAACACTATGGTGTTAGTAAAAGCCATTCTTTAGTAGGGTTCTCTGTAGATCTTCCACTCAATTCATTGGGTGTTTCCTGTTTTCAAATGCATGTTCATTTATCAGCAAGTAGAAATGATTTGTGGCATTTTAAATTTTAATACATTTTCAGCAACAGTGATTAAGAAAAAATACCTTATAAGCTAAGGTACAATTCTAAATTTTTATTCAGGCTAAGTTCAATGGAGGATGAATGCTGTGTTAAGAACACCTGTGGATTCACTTATTTTCACAGAAGACAAGTAGGAGGGGACATGATAAAGACCTAAAATAATAAATAGTATAGAGAAAATACATCAAGCATTCCCTATTAATTCCAGAACAAGGGAAAGTTCAATTACACTGAAAGGCAACAAGTTTAAAACTAATAAAAGATATGTTTATATAATGTATGTTTACACACTAGATAACTGCTTGAACTCCTAACTCTCACTAATGCCAAAAGTTTAGAAGGATTCAAAAAAGCATTAGATATGTATATGGGTAAAGAGAACATCTACAGTGGAGAAAGAGAGAGAGGTTTCCGGGCACCAGCCAACCACTGACTGATGGGGTTAAGAAGAAACTTACCCTCTTCAGGTATTCTACGATTATCTTCTATAGGGTCTCTTGCATCTTCCTCTGAAGATTCTGTATTGACAACTAACAGAGCCTGGACTAGATTGTCTCCTTTGATGTGGTAATTTCTAAATTCCAATGTAAAATTAGGATTCTTCTGTAGAAAATTCTATGTTTCTAGTTTTCACATGTGAATTTCCTTACATCTTATTTTAAAGCATGCCATACAAACCATTTTCTATGACATTTTCAGTTACTGTAGGATATCAGTTTACGTCAGTACAAACAAAATAAGGATTTGCAACAGCTTCTTAGATGCAGCTATTTTCCAGTGGATTTGATAGTGTACAAGCATATACATGCTTTTTTTCTGTTCCCCAAATCAGCATTTTTGCCTCCCCTCTCTCACCAAAAAGCCCAATTATCCACATAAAAAAAAAAAAAGATATACTCTTGGCCATACAAAGAGCCTTATCTGTTCTTTTTATATGCCATGCAATATATGCAACTGATAAAACAACAGGGTAAACCTTCACATGACCCCCCTCCATACGGAGATTCAGTAGCCCGGTATATTAATAGTTCATGGTTATTTTTTATTCTCATCATTGCAACTGTTTATATTGCCATTTATGAGTTTCAAGTGCCACTATACAGCTATAAATTCTATTTTTTCAGTAGTCATGTTCAGTTGTGATGGAAAAGCTTAACAGGAAGTGGTTACCACAGCACAGGAACTATAAATGGTAGGTGTGAGGGTGTTTGGTTCAATGTATGCCAAGGAAATTGGTTTTAAATCTTGCAGTGATATTATTGCTGCAAAGTTAACTTCAATAAAAAGTGGCAGTATTAAGCATTCTGCAGAAAGATTTGCATGCAACTATAATGAATTCCATTGTTGTCAGGACCCTAGGATACAGAACTGTAATTCCCTTGTATTGCTATACACATTTCTAATATTTACTTATCTGGCAGAGATGTTTGTCCAGAAATAGAATTGATCATGGACAGCTATATTCATTCCTTTCTTTTTTAAAATGAGTCAGTTTTTGGAAAGTACCACGTGCATATTTGACCAATCCATTTACTCCTTACTCCTCAAAGTGATCCTCCTTTCCTTTATCTGAGAAGGGATCCGGCTTCAACATACATTAATATTGCTCTTTGAGTTGGTAAAAGAGGTCAGTACAGAGCACTGCCTCTTCACCACCCTTCTTATATTGGCTTGAATGTGTGACCAAGCTCAAAACTAAACTCAGGGCTCACAGGATTTCACTATTTCAACTAAATGAATGATTTTTAAGTTGATATAGTTAAACCATGGCAAAAACTGTATGGGAGACTCTTATTTCCATTTAAACCGCACTTACTCAGTGGAACGGGTTTTAGCCAAACCAAAATAAGCCTTTCAAAGATTTGCACTGCTTTAGTTAAAGTGTGTTCATGCACAAAGGAGGCCTCAGATCCCTAACTTGAGGATTAATGGACCAGCCATTGCAATGCTTTTAATGTGGATCAGATTCTCTCACGTGCCAAGAAACACTCAACACAGGAAAGGGGATGTGGGATTAGGGCCGCCGGGGACAAAATTAAGACCCCCTGATTCTTAAATAGGCCCAGCTCTGACATAAGGGATTATATGCCAGCTGCAAATTGCTTTAAAAGGAGCAAATTCCATTCCATCCTCTTCCCCCCAAGTTAACCCACTCCCTGCTCTGACAGGCTTCTGTGGTGGGGAAGGGAAGTTGATGTAGAAGTTAGCTATGCTTTGTATCAATTGAGAATTCTCAGCTGTCCAGTTTTGACCATTCTGCTGCAAAGCGGACAGAATAGGGTTTGAGAACATGGGGTTCTCTATGTGCTACCATGTCCCTGCATCTTAGTGTAATTTTATGTGACATGCACAAGACTACTCACTTAAAAAAAATAATCTCTGTCATCACCTTCAGAGCTGATGAGATAACATTTATAGACTAGGCTGGTATAATGAACTAATATTTATAGCAATCTACATATTATTTATCTCTTTTAAATGAAGCAAAAGGCTAAGATGCATGATGAGGGAGTACACATAAGATCATGTATCTAAGCCTGATGGTATAGTTGATTTCCAATCAGACTCCTCAACAATCATTGCTATCAAACATTAATTATATATAACTGACATACAAAAGTGTAAAATCAACAATCTAGAAAAGAACACAGTATTCATCCATTATAACAGATAACTATAAGTAACAAGAGATACAAAACCAAACAGATGAACAGCTACTGATGTCAGTTGGCTTTCACAGATGTCAATGCTCAAGTTTTAAATCATGCCACTGAACATGTTTTATTACACTTAAGGAGATACCATCTAAAATATTTAAAGAATTCTGTGGTTTCTTGAGAAGATGTTTTTCAAGCAAATAGCTTAGTAGGGATCGTCTTCTGGTATTTCTAATCCTTTCCATTCACTTGCAATTTCCTTAGTTTTATATGGAAATCCTGGACTCATTTTCAGAAATGTTCAAGTGCTTTCCTTCTATTACTTGCCCAGTGTACACAAATCATAACTGCAGTGTCTACTGCATTATAAGAACATGGAATAACAGCAATGGGTGATTTAAGAGAATGGTGTGCTTCTGTTAGCAGCTCTGGTGCAGGTCCGCTGTTAGCAGTCTTTGTGAACACAAAGACATGAAAAATCACCAGTTGCTTCTACAATAAGGCCCACACAGAACACAGACATGGCTCATTAGCCACAAAAAGACAGGGTGCAAAATCCTGGCTCCACTGAAATCAATGGGATTTTTGCTACTGACTTCAATGGGAACAGGATTTCATCTAGGACTCATAGCTATAGAAAGTAATTTCAGATTTTCCTCTCTACCCAACATTCCCTCTGCGCCCAACAAATTTAAATCTGGCTGTCACTCTTAGTGACGCATAAAATTAATATCACTGACTTCAGTTTTTTAAAATTAATGCTGACTTAATGGAAGGCCAACTATGAAACATGACAATTAATCGTAATTTTCTCCAGGAAACCATAAGGTGTTTATTATTATTCCTTTAAAATGAGGGCAAATTGCCTGGAAGAACCCTGCCAAACCCATATACGATTTTTAAAACATGAAACTTTGGCTAGCCAAATAATTGATAGGAGTATGATTTGGCATGAAGTCTCCATGCCCTAATGACTCCTCACAAAGAGAAAAAAATTCTGACTCTAGCCCAGCCAAACATAGCGTGAAAACCTTGTTGCCTATGCAAAGATGAAGGGGAAGGGGAGCTGAACTGAATGGAAAGTTTGAGTATCTGTATTTTATCTACTTTACACTTAAACTCTTGATGCAACATCCAAGGAAATTTGGTCAGCTCATGAAAGCTGGTCAGAAAATTTCAACAGAATTTTTTTGCTTGAAAATTACTTTTGTTTTAGAACTGTTCCCCCTACTTCCCCTTTTCTTTTCCATCCAGATCTAGAGCAAACCACTTCTGGGGACTTCATATAAACCTTATTTCATTCCTACAACTGTATTGGGACTTCTTGTGTGAACCCAGGTGTCAACTGGGACTCTGCAATTCCACTGATGATACCACAATTTGCTTTGAAAGGGCTTTTGACAAGTGGATGTCCCTGGCCAACCCACAATTCTCCACCATGCCGCTATGGAGAGAACTACTGCACACAGGAGATGCAGTCTTTTCAGATGACCTTTCTGCAGACAGACTACCCTATGCCTATCACAGTGGAAATGATGCAGATCCTCTGTATTTCAGGCCTCGAACATTGATTAAAGACAAAGAGAATGCAGATGGATTTACCTATTACTTCTGCTTCATGTTTCTGTGAATTACAAAGATCCACAATTGTGATTTCATATGGAGAGTCAATCTATAAAATATATAAATCTCAGTTTCTGTTCCAATAAGCTGCACTGAAATTCAGACATTCTTTCATTTGATAAAGTGGTAGAAAAATTGCCTTGATATTATTTTTGGTATATCTACGATAATAAATAAGGGAAAAATGTTTGACCTGCGAATTAGATGCTGATTTTTTTTAATACACCAAATGAGTTTCTATAGTCTTATAAAAGAGTCTTAAAAATGTGGCCTACGATTTTTCCAAGCAGGTATGTCACAAATTTCAATTACAGTTATGGTGTAAACCCCAAGTATGTGAGTGAACTGAAATACATTTTGGAAGACTTCATATTTGATAATTAATAAAATATTTACATGTTTATAGAAATCAATTGACCTGGAGTAGATGTTCTGTGTTTGTCACCAATATTTTATTGTAACTGGTAACCTGCACACTTTATAACAGAACAACAACAACAAAAAAGGATTCACTATATACAGCCCCCGTACAGGCTACTTAACTATACACAAGGCATAGTGATCATAACACAACCTAGTCTTCATAATTTGTGCACAAAAAGACACCATCAATCAGACATTATGTGAACATTACAGTGAAATGACATCACAAGTCCAGTGAAAATTCAGCATAATACAAAACATACTGATCTACTGCAAATGACATCCTTTAAAACAATAAGCCTTTATTCAGTAGTGACTTAACCAGAGTCTGAAGCAGAGATTTGTTGTGTAGTTATAAGTCTTTTAAGTGAAGCAACCTCTGCAGATAAGTTTGCTATGCCCTGCTTCAAATACAAGTTCTCTGACTCAGATGCTTTGTAGACATTGTCTTTAATTTCAACAACTCCAGTTTTGCAAGCACTTTGAATTTTTACATTAAGTTCCTTTGGATGCCAGCGTTCTGGCTTGAGAGACCAGTCTTGGATATTAGTCACTTGAACAGAGAAAGGAGTGTGAGAAGAATGTACCAAATTCTGTGCACTGTGCTTTTCAAGATCAAAATGTCTTTTAGATGTCATGTCAACCGGTGATGATAGTTTCTGTGTGGCATCAAAGTCATTATCCATCGCTTCCACTTTGATTTGCATGACTTTGGCCTTAATTCTAAGCTTGTGAGGCAGCGCAGAAGAGTTTACCTCTGGAACTTTAACTGTTCCATGAACATTTTTAAGTTCCACTGGGGAATGAATTGGACCTTTAGGAACCTGCTGCTCATCCTCTCCATCAGATGACTTTCCTACGACAACATCATCAGTTTCTGAAGTTCTTGGAGAATTACTGGAGGACCTATTGACTTGCAGCAGAGGTGGGGAATGTGGGTACCTATTAAAGGTAGTTACATCCATGTAGTTTGGAAACATGGATGCTGCATAGGAGCCTCTATCATCTCTTGATTCTCTTGCATAGTTCTCTAATTCCATAGGCTCCTGCTTTATAATTTGAAATTTATTTTCAGGACTTCTGCAATTGTTCTGTATGGGACTTGCTTGAGTATGCTCTACTGAGGATACTTCAGATACATCAGACAAGGAGCTTTGTGGAGAGTGTTTGATGACAGAAATACAACTACTACCCACCATAGATGGTTCATGTTCATCCACAAATGAGTTAATATTTGATTTGGAAGTCTGATAGTCCTGGAAATACACAGCTGTTGCATTACTGAGCTTCTGTATCTCTTGGGCATATGCTGCAGAGCTAATTAAACCAAACTTTAGCTTCAGTGAAAGCAGTTCAGCCTTTAAAGTGGCATTCTCCTCTCCTAATGCAATTAGTTTGTTCTCTAAGACAAGGTCATTCAGTCGTCGTTTTTCACGAGATCTTTTGGCTGCTTCGTTATTTTTTCGTCTTTTTTCCCAATACATAGCATCTTTCTTTTCATCTGGAATGAATTCCCGCTTTCTCCGACATGATGAAGATTTGTTTTTTCCACTATTTCCTTCATTAACTAGCATGTCTTCATTTGCAGACAAGTCTTCAGACACTTCTGTTAAAGTAGAATTAAGTACCATGATTTTGTCTACGTTGCTATTTGTGTCAACAGGTCCTTGTTCCTTTTTAATGGTCTGCATTTTTCTCAGCTGCATCAGAAACAATTTTTAGTAGATCTATGATGAGTAACAGAGTAAGCTGTTTCCCCAGTGTTTCTCAAACCATAACAACTTAATAAAGACAGGAATTTTAAATCCATATGCATTATTCCTTTTGTTTCATATTCTCAAACAGAAGAATGTTCAGATCCAATTTACTTCTTGAGAGATGCAATGGGAACCTTCTAAGTAACCTGTAATAAATAAAAAGCACCAATTATTATTTAGTTATTGTTATTATCTGCTTTAAAATGCTACTTTCAAAATACATAATTTAAAATAATGATTGATTCATTAAACCTACTGGAATACAAAAGAAGCTCAACATTTAAAATAATCCAGTTCACTGTATGTATCCAGCAGTTTTTCTCCCTTCCCCATGCGAAAAAAAAAAATTAAAAAGATAATGGTTCCTATTTTCAAAACAAGAAAAATATGAGTCAAAGGAAAGCAATAAAAACAATATTTATTTTTGATTTGACAATAATGCTGTCAAAGAACTTTCCATGACATCACTGACTGACTTAAGCCTCTACACTAACAGATGACCAGGCATGTTGTTTAGTAGCAATGGAAAGTATCTTATCCCTCCAAATAAAGAAATGTCTTCTAAAGCAGCTGTGGCCTGTGATTCAGAAGTGTTATATATTTGGGTCCTTTACAGATTAAAAATAACCCAGACTGATTTAAAGAAGTTAGAATGCTATTTTAATTACTTTAAAAATACTGACATAAGACATTTCAGCTATACAGTACACAGAAATGGTTATCGTTTAAAACATATATTATGTTTACATTTTGTATAGAGATCACCTGAGTTTTAAGATCCCTTTTCCCCTGATCATATCAATATAATTGAGTTTAAAGCGTAACACATTATATAATTCTGGCAAATATGCCAATCTTTTTCAAAAATCAACAATGAAGACAAAAAAATTGTAATATGTAAGGTTGATCTCTTATCCCTAAGAGAAAAAAAAACAACTATTGAGTAATTAGGAAAATTACACGAAGATAATATTTACTGATATAGTTCTTGTTTGAAATGTTTTTAACTATACCAATGAAAAATTTAGCAACATTTAAAGATGCATAACTGCAGCAAAACATTGCACAAATTAGAACAGAGGTTTAAACCTTAAATGGGACCACCAACTAAAGAAAACTAGCTTAACCTTTAACTCTAGACATTTTGTCATTAAAATTTGACTTAGCATTTAAGCTGGCATTTTGTATTCTTTAATTCATATCAATACAAAAATACTTTGTTCTCATAACAAGATTTATTTTTTATTCTAGGCAATAGTTTCCTCATATCTAATTTTCCATGGTTAGTCATGTTCCTGATAAAACAAATTTAGCAAGACAAGTGCTTTTACACGACTGACTATCCACTTAGCAATGACTCGGTATGCTGGGTGTATATTTTTTAAAAAATCAGTGACTTTAGCTTAATGTCACTATTTTTGAGCATGTTTTTACAATGACTAACTAAACTAATTTTAACTTTATCAGCTGGGAAAGTTAAAAAAGAATAAATGAATTGTATTCTGCCAATTTCTCTTGTCTTTTCCAGAAGGCAAAGTGGAATGAGTGATGTAATAACAATTAAGCAGGGGTCATAAAGACTTGGGTTTCAAGCTGAGTTCTGTTCCATCATACTATGCCAACTCCTCTGTCATGAAAAATTAACACATTTAATAGAGCAGCTAAGCAGCTTTCATAAAATCCATGGTTAATTTCTGGCTTATAACTATTTGTCTTTGGTAATGCAACCTTCATGGAAAATGAAGTCAAGAACTAACCACTCTATAGACAACATTAACTATTTACAGCAACAGCAGTACCACAAATTGCAGTGGTTACAAAGCAGAAATGTAACTAATATACAAGGAACAACACATCTAGGTCCTGATCTAAAGCCCATGGTGAAGTCAATGGGAATCTTTCCATTATGTTAAACATGCTCTGTATCAAGCTTTTAAAGAAAGAGAATCCCCACTACAAGTCAGCACTTCATACAAAATTCCCTGTAGTGTGTTTTGCAGAACTACCTTTACAGCCATTTTGCTTATTACAATGCTATATTTTAGCCCTGATTTAACTAAATACATAATACTGTTAAAAAAATCAATACTGAACACATAGATTTTAAGGTACTGTACATTTCTTTATATGAGTCAGAATACTTACAAGTAAAATGCATCACATAATATGTTGTATCAGAGTAACAAAAAATATGATCAATCTGGTCAACTAGAAATTAAAGTTATTTCCAGAACACTCATCCTTTGACTTTATGTCATGTAAAGATAATCGATAGGTCATATTTAAATTATTCTATAGCACTGGGATTACTGGATCGAAAGAATACTGACCAATAACTTTCTTGATATATTTTGTACACTGGCAATCATTGTATTTATTCAAGTTATTAAATAACTTTTGGCTTTCCATTGAGGAAGTGTATCCACTTTCTAAAGTACATAATGTGAAACAGGATACCTCTTCTATCAAATATCAATGAAAACATAACTTTACCAGAAGTTATGTATTTATTCTTTAAGACTCTGATCCAACTCTTACTGAAGTCAATGCAATACAGTGTACTTTTCAGTGAGAATTGGAGCAGATCCCAATGGAGCCGAGATATGAATAAAATATAAAGTGTACTAGATAACTGAAATAAAAATCTGATACCATATTATCGATATTCCTAGACAAGGGGATACTAATAATATACATAAAAGCCTATAAGCTCTACTTTTATATGTTGTGCAGGTTGGAACTTCAAGGTCCACTTAAAATTATTAGTCATTGAAATTAAATACTCACCATTGAAAGAGATTTGTGGATAATCAGTTTATTTGTACCTATTTTTAAAATATTTACATTATTTGGAACTATCAAGCTATATACAGATCATGTTTACATAGCAACATGATCTTATCACTGTTATTCTCATCTTTCCTGGCCTTTTCTTTCCTATTGTGGAAGTGCAGTGTTTTGTCTTTCAATCGGATTGTGTTTCAAGCAAGGACCATGTCTTTGTATGTTTTTGTACAGCATCCAGCATGAGATCCCAGTCCATTCTGAATGAAGCTTTTGGGCACTGTCATAATACATATGATTTGGAACAATAATAAAATAATAGTAATAAAAAATAATACTAGACAGATAATTGGTAGAAGAAAATTATTACAAACCCATCCAAAACACTGAATATTCAAAGGTTCAGTTCTTCACTATCAGTCTTCTATCAGTCACTAGGAGTTTTGAGTATGCAGTGATTCCAAGTTCACATACAGCTTCGCAGGGCAATATTCAGGCCTCAGGTTGCACTTAAGCAAAAAAATACAGCAGGATGGCCTGTAATTTTTTGCTTACTGCAGAGTTTATGCTCTACAGGACTTCTGCAGATCGTGGCATTCCAAGGAGGCATAGTCTACTTGGTTCAGCAAACAGTTTTGGTCACCTTCCATCTTAGGTGTGTTACTGCTTTGCTTGGCATGAATAACCTTAATGTGAGAGGGACAGTACACAAATCCACCGTTAATCTAAACAAGTGTTCAAAACAAAGGTGACTTCGTGGGCAACATTCACATGCACTCCCTGCCTGCCACACATGTGAGAAGAATACAAGGTCCAAATCTGACCTATGATTTTTATGTCAACCTTATATAATTGCCACATGTCAAAAGTTTGACATTATATTTTTCATAAATCAATAGAGCACCAGCAAGGCATTAGCTCTATCAGTGTCTTCCTTAAACATTTTTATCATTATAATGAGAACTGCAGTTATACAAACAGAGCACTAAAGGCCCTGGTCTGTTAATGGTTTTCCTTGTGGATCAGCCCAATACAGAGTCTGTAAACAAATTAAATTCCATCTGATGATAATGGCAAAATGCCTTCAATAAAAATAGCCATTTCACTTCAATTGTGTTTTATAATTCCACTGGAAAACATGAGTATTTACACATAAACTAATGAACTGTAATGACTCCTCTGACTACATTTCAAATTCCAATATTTTCCCTTCTGATTAATTTTGCAATTACTTTATCGCTCTCTCATAAAGGATTCTAAAACCAACATTTAATACTGCCGTATCTTAGTCACTGCTGAAGGTTTTTAGTTATTTAATTATTTATTGGGTTGGTTGACGTTAATGGTATTGAGTGCCAATTCAACAATGTAACAGCACTCAACCCTGTTAACTTAATTACTGACCCAATCCTGCTCCCACTGCAATTTTGTCATTGACTTCAGGAGCAGAGTCCAACCCCAGATTCAAGAGCTAATATGAACGTTCTCTAAAATTCATACGAATGAAACAAGAAATGATATACAGCCATCAAAAGCCATGAGATGTTAATTTATCCATGGACTTTAAAATATTGAAGCACTAAGCTTTGTCTGCATTAACACTTATGCCAGCAAATCTTCAGTCTTTCGGGGGATGTGACAAAACCACCTTGAGTGACAAATTTTGCCAGCATGAATGCTTGAGTGGACATCGTTATGTCAGTGGGAGGCAATCTTCCACCGACATAGCTTCTGCTGCTCATTGAGGTGGTTTTATTATGTCGGTGGGAGAGCTCTCTCTCATTTACATAACACAGCTACACAAGCACTTCTGCTGGCACAACACAGTCGCTCAGGGAGTATTTTTTGCACACTCTTGAGTGACAAAAGTCTTGTCAGAGTAAATTCTAGTGTAGATAAAGCCTCAGATAGTCTCAAGAGATTCTATTATGGGCCTGATCCTGCAACTCTTACTCACACGTTCTGATTATATATTTAGATGAGCAAAGGAGTTACAAGACTGGGACATAGCATTGCCTCTCTTTGTTCTTTCTAATTGAATCATGTAGTTCAATTTTGTCTTGGAATAGGCACATCTGGTTCCCACATGCACATGTGTGTTTCCCAAGCCAAAATATGACCCATATTGTTTTACTGAACAAGATTTATGTTCCTTAGAAAGAATGATTCTATATTTATCAAAATAATTTGCATTATATCCATGATCAAATTGTTCACAGTGTTTTGTACAGTGCTGTTTTAACATAGATGATTATCAAGGCCACACAGGATTTTGGGACCCAAGGCAAAATCTGAAACTGAGACACCCCTCCCACCCCAGCTTTTCAATAAAATTGTCATGGACACAAAAGAATTTAACAAGATAGAAGGGAACAAAGGGGTCAGAGAGATCCCACGCAGGGGCAGGTTACCACACAGGTCTATGGGTCTTGTGCCGAGGGCCTCCACGTTGTAGAGACCCTCCGCCCTGCTAGCACTGGAGGGCAGAGCAGGGCCGCCATGGGCCGGAGGCTGAGTTCCGCGTTCCTGCCCTACCCCTGGGCTGGCCAGTCTGCCCCCAGGAGAGGGATGGGCTGGCGCGACTAGTTTCTCCGCTTCAGGGGGGAGGGGTAGCTGGTGTACTGTGTACAGCCTCTGGCGTAGCCTTCCAGGGCCAGGGCTGTATTGGAAGCCACATCGTGTGCCATTCGGCCCCCCCCCCCCCCCGCTAGGATGCAGACTGGCTGGAGCAGGGTGCCGGGGTCTGCAGAGGGACCACCAGTGGCAGGCTGGGGCCCCAGATGGGTGGGGCACCGGTGGCCAGGGCCCCGACTCTCCCTACCTGTGTGGATGGTGGGCTCTGCCCTTCATGGGGTTGCTCCATCTTACCCCACCCTGAGGTAAGGCCCCACTACTAATGAGAGTGGTATCCCTAGACCCCAATCCACTCCTACATCCAGGGGTTTGGCCTTGTGCGTGACCAGTGCAATGATGCCAAGGGCAGCAATGGTAGGCGGTGGGCTGTGCTGGGGTGGGTGAATTATTTCCCACACTATCGATGGCAAGTCCCAAACCTGTGCCTCAGGTTTAACACCTCTCACTCAAACATGGCCCAGTTGCCCCTCCATCATTGTCAGGGGTGGACAACTTGCAAAGGGAGCAACTGGGAGATACTGTCCCTTTTGCCCAATCCTCCCCCCAAGCAGCGCTGGTAATTAATTCTCTTACCGTAACATTCTGGTGATAATTGCACTGGATGAAATGCAATACAGTTTTGTAGCAATTTGTGTCTGCCCTTTACTCGTCCTCACAAACCACCACTTCATGCTTCAGCAATGCGCTTTACTTACAAAGCATTGCCCACCACCTTCTGTATACACTAGTAATCAGTCACATGGGGCCTTAGAGATTCAGCCCTAATTCAGCTGAGGGCTCAGCCTTCCCTTACTGCAGCTTCCTCTGCTTTGGCTATTTGACCCTCCCTTATTCCTAGTGACCTCTTCCTGCAAACTTTTACAGGTCTCCCAGGTTCCACAGCTGTTCCTCATTCCCTGCTTCCAGGCCAGCTTGCTCAGCTGGGTTCCATTTACCCTTAATTAGGGCTCAGTAGTAGGGGCTTGTCCAGCTTGACTGGTAGCACCCTGCTACAAGTTTCAAGATTCTCTTTGAATCCCTCTGCAATTTTCTAAAACCAAAAGTCTACAAATCTTAGAGTCCTCCCGAGAGCAAGACCACCGCAAAATACTCATTTCTAATATTTCTAAAGTGAGAACCATGTAGTCTGTCACTGTGACTTCTCAGCACCTATTTAAACAAACACTGTCAAGTATATAATAAACAATTTGCTAAACCAACCAACCAAATAAACAAACTAAATTTAAGTACATATATTTAGATTTCCAATGACTGTTGTCAGTGCTTTGCATAGTTAGCATTAGATATGTTATCACTAGCATCCTGTCACAGGGCAACTTAAACTATTTTAGAAGTGTCTTCACATTTCAGAAACACTGGCATTTATAGGCACCCACAACCATTTTGCACTCAAAACTTTAAAAAAATTAGAAATACACTTAGTACTTTCCAGCTTCAAAGCACTTTAAAAACATTCGCTGACTAACTGACCCCAACACCTTAATGAGGTGGAGATGTAGTCTGATCCCCATTTTCCAGCTGGGGAAACTAACGGTGCAATTTTGAAAGTGGGCATGCAGCCAAATATTACATGTACAGTACGTGTTAGGGATGTGATACTCTTGCTCATGCACAGATACTCATGCTAGCTCTTACAGAGATAGCAAAAATATAAATAGTAGTGTATCAGTAGTAACACAGGTAAGTGGCAGTAGTGGCACAGTTGAGCCATGCTGACTATGAACTTGCCTGAATCTGAATATGCACTAGGCTCGTCTCAATCATGCCTCCACTGTTGCCACCCATGCTCCCCTGTTATTTAGGGGTGTAGCCACAGGTGGGCCCAGGTGGGCCGGGGCTAACCCACTTTGTCATCACACCCACCCACCTCAGCATCCGGCAGCAGTGCAAATTTTGCAGCCGTGGCCGTGAAGTTACCCAGAAGCCAGCAGCCACGAGCAGAGAAGAGGTTCCAGTGACATGCCTCTGCTCCGCTCGTGGCTGCAGGGCCCAGTGGCTGCAAGCGGAGCAGAGGCGTGTCACTGGCACCTCTTCTTGGCTCGTGGCTGTGGATGCCCCATGGCCATGGCAGCAAAGTTCGCACTGCAGCTGGATACTGTGCCTCTCCCCCTCCTGGGGGTGAGAGGCAGAGGGCAGCTTCTGGTGACCGGAAGCTGCCCTTGCCTGTGCCTACCCTCCACTCTCACTGGCCAGAAATCAGGGGCTGAGTACGCCCCTGATGCTATTTAAACCCATGCTAGCTCAATGAAAGCAAGTGCAAGTACCTGTACATGAGATGGGGAATCATACCCATAATTTGTAGTGTATCTGTAACCTAAGTAAACAGGTGACTTTGAAGAATCAAATTTCTTCCACAGTTTGGAGCCACCCTACAGCTGTGCCTTGCAGATTAGAGGCAAATGTAGTGCCATGAATTGCTACTGCTTTGGGGACTGATCTTTATCTTGTGTAACCTGTCATAGTTCCACTGAGGTTAATGAAGTTATGACAGTTTACCCCATTGAGAATCTAATCCCTGGGTTCTGAGCCAAATCCCACTGAAGGCATTTAAAATAATCTCATTATTTCAAAGGGCGTTAGACCTGGCACCACTCAGAAACAATGAAATTTTTGTCATTGACTTCAGTGGAGCCAGAATGTCATCCCTAATGTAGATTTGTGGGTCAGGCAATGGACCCATGTAATTTTTATCACCTGAAGTTTGACCTTTCTGGGACCACATTCGTGAACAGGATTACATGCTACGGCAGAGTAGCTACTCAAGGTTACAGAGGAAACATGGTAAAATTAAAATTAAAATTCTGATATCTACTATTTTTAGTCCTGTGCACATAACACACCTCTCTCAAATCAATGGGCATCTTATGTGTTTAAAGATTGAAGGATCAATTCATAACTAAATTATATATCAGAGTAATACTCATGATGATATTTTCAAACAGGATGAAATCTTTTGGATAAAACTTTATTTTACTTTTTTAAATGTAATAAAAAGAGGAATCTACCTGATATACTTAACACGAATGTATGAAAACCATTAATTTATTAGATTCTCCATAGTCACTCAAATACAAGCTTAACAAGGCAAATGAAATACCATAATACTTCCATATTATCCAACTTCATGCTGTACCCAGAAGGTTGAAGTCTGATGAAATGCTTTCATTGTTATTAAACACACCTCTGCTACTGTTTATCTTAATAATTACAGTTTAACTCATTAAAATATAGTTTGCTCCTCAAAGGTTAATTACACAAATAAAATTATCTGTAGAGAATTAAATGTGTGTTAAAAATAGCTGGGTTAGTCAAGCTTAATAGCCCAGATTAAACCTATCTATTTTTCCTATTTGTTCAGAAAGTCTGTGTAATTCTCTGACTTCGATTTTTCCAAAACAATACTTCAGTACTTTGGTTTAGAAAAATCAGTGTCACTAACTCCCTTCAGGAGCTACCTTAATATAAATTGGTAATATAAGGATGCAGAAGAAGTCATACTCAGATTAAAAATACATATATATATATTTCATTGTCCAATGGATTATTATAAAAATAATCAATAGAGCTAAAAACTACTCTTAAAATTATGAATATAACAATAAGATTCTTCCTCTGTCAGTAGCTGACTCGTAGTAAATATTTTAGATTATACAAGATCATTATTTTCCTATTAGAAGGCTTCCTCAAACAAATTACAGCCTAGTTAATTTCAAACACTGAAAATATTCTTTTGTTTTATTTTTTCCTCCATCAACTAAAGGCCATATGACAAAAATGATCATAGAATGTTTCATTTATACCTAAAAAAGATAACATTCTTATGTATGAATTTTATTATACTGTACTCTCACCAACTCAGAATACTAGCCACATCCCCAGCTGGTGTAAACTAGCATTGTTCTACTGAAGACAGCTGTACTACGTCAACGTACACCAGTTTAGGATCTGGCCCTCTATCTGTAACATAAGAAATGACATACTAAAATGTGAAATATCATGATTGTAATAGACAATATGCGTAATGATTTTAACTTCTAACACATTGCAAATGAAACAGAAATAGCAAACTATGTAGGCCCAAATCCTGCAAGATGAGCCATATGTGTGGATAACTGCGTCCATTTAGAGCCATGATCTTTGCTTGGATTCCATGCAAATGGAGGAGTGGATCTACTTCCACAGAGCCAGTTGCAGAACTGGGGCCTATATTGAAATGCTTGTGATGCCTTCTCCATGGGAGATATAAATAATAAATAAATAAATCTGTTAGTCTTTAAAAGTGCCAAAGGACTCCTTGTTTGTTTCGCTGAACTAGACTAACATGGTTACCCCACTGGAACTTGTCTCCATGGGAGACTGAGTTCAGTCATTTAGTCAGGAACCTTTATCAACAAGCTCAGCAACATAACAGAAAACTGAGCAAAAGCTGCACGATAACCCTGCAGAATACAGTAATAACTAAAACAACAGGATACATGCAAAAAATTAGAAAATATTCCAGCACAGAATGACAAAAAGTGAAAGCTTTAAAAGTGCATTCCATTTAATCTTCTATTTACTACCATTGGGATGTGAAAAATCCTTCTCAGACTTTTTAAAACAATGAAGACTCTGTGCTCTGATGAATGTGGGCTTCCTTAACAAAAATATATTATTAGCAAATAAAATTAGAATAATCTAAGCATAAATTAATAATAAAAGATATATGATATAAATATGAACTTGGTTTTTATAACAGTACTGTATTTTTATTTCATAATCAAATCATAACTTTCCTATAGAGAAATGACTGTCACTTTTTTATTCTGTAAGTCTGCTACAGAGAACACTGAAAAAAGCTGTAAAAAGGGTATTTTTCCCCCAATAAAAAAGACAGTCCCTTATGTAATAGCCATGCTCAAAATTCACCAAGTCTTTCTATTATGCTAATTTGGACAAGCACCAATTCAAAGGTAAATTAGGAAGAAAAAAAATCTACTGGATATAAAACCATGTATTAATGCTAATAAATTTCAGGCATACCTTTTAAAATTTGAGAAAGGAATGGCATTAAATGACATTATGTCTATCATATTTTGAGTCAAATTCAATAGGCCTTCATTTTTTGAGTTCTTATTTTTGACAGTCACTCACCACTACTATCAGTTAAACTCACAATTATTTCAGTAATTTTTTAAAAAACCTATGAGTTTTTAAGAATGAAAAATAATTTAACATTGCAATCAACTGACATTTTACCTGAAAAGGGATAGCAGGATTTGCTCATATATTCCCATTTATTTCTATTGCATATCCTAAGCACATTTATATCTCATAACTGGCAGTAATTATCACGGCAAGGTCACCTAGAAGAATCTGTTGAGCTGATGACTCAGACACATTGCTTAACAGTGTGTAGTAAGATCCAAACAAAGGACATTATTGTTCAAGTTATTGCATCATAGTGATGTTATAACTACAGCTCACAAAAAGAGAGTAACAGGCTTGCGGTCTGGAAAAAAGACTTACATAAATGTTGTTTGCATAACCATTTGCTAAAGTAAATCAGCTTAAAATGAGGAAAAGATGTATCTTTGTATTTCAAGAGAATTGCTTAAACAAGCAAACCAGTGATTGATATATTTTGAAGACTATGCACTCATGATATAATCAGCAGAAGCAGTATCTGTGTGTTCCATATTTCCAGCCAAAGTATGGTAAATGCTATTTCTTCATAGTCTAAAATAAGCTGAGAAGAGGTTGTGTAACTTCATATTGCTTGTGGGAAGGCTGTAAGCTTTTGACACCTTTTAAATCATTTCCTTAGAAAATCAATTCCAACAGAAACATGAAGCTTTGAAGGCAAATCCAGGAAGTTGGATGTTTTGAAAGTTAGTTAACTATTCTTTAGAGAATAAGACAAGTTACAATATAAGATAACTAAAAATGGAAAGTGAAGGTAGATAATTCTGAAGAATATTAACACATTAACAATCATAAAGATACTATAATGGGACAACTTTTATAGTAGTTTCTGCTAGTGGCAATGATGTGAAGGAGCTCTACCCAGTATACCTTGATTTTGTTGGTTAAAATCTTGTCTTGGGTCAAAACCTGACATCATTTATTCAGTCAAAATTCTTACAGAAGTCAATGTTTTGACTGAGGACAATAAGAATAATGTCCTTAGTATATTTAATGTAGGATTTCTGTTGCATGAATTACTGAGTAAAAATTTACGAAGTAAATTCAAAATACATTTTATATACAGCTAATTGGAGATAATACACTTGAGTTTGACAATTCAAGTTGCAGGGATAAGGAATAATCACGGTATATTTTTAACATAACATGTTTATAACTCTCAGTAGATAAATTGTCACATTGCTGAATTTGACCAGGAACAATCAGCTAACTGAAAGTTAACATATATGTTATCAAGGACACTGGATGTTTTAAATGTTTTAGTACATTTTTCCCTAGAACGCTCACATTTAGCATACCATAATGGGTTACTACACCAGATTTTCAACTCTAGAGGTTTGGTCACAAGTTAACTGATTTTAATAGCTTCTACTAAAAGAAATTTGGGCACAACAATACTGTTATACATGTGGCTGACATTTGAGATAGCCTTGTCTCATGAACTAAGCAGAGACTGAAAACCAAGAACATTTGAGTTTTAATCCTGGCTTTTGCCACTGAGATACTTCACATGACCTAGTAAAGAAAAAAATATTGGGCATGTACCATTTTTTGCTTCTTCATTAGATATAAAGGAAGCCTAAAATGTTTGTTTTCTTTAAAAACATAAATATTTGTCTTTTATATTAGAAAGTCATATTTTTTCTACCCTAGTGGAGTCTATGGCAACTGGATAACTAGTGAAATTCTGACACTGTAAAATATTGAAAGCTATGCCACTATCTTATCCAGTGCCTACTGAACTCAATCAGAAGTATCCCACTGATTTCCATGTGCTTTGTATCAGACACTTAAGAGAAAAAAGGGAGATGGTTTAAAATTCTTTGTTTTGGTTAACATTTAACTATACACAATGAACATTTGCTTGAAAAGATGCCCCTTAAAGATTCAAGGTAGGAAAGTTTATGTGAGATTTGAGGTGGAAAACCAACGTGGGAAGAGGAACAAATACATTTTCAGGCCTTTTTTATGTCCCGTAAAATCAACAGAACATAAGCCTATTTAAATAATAAAACTTGTACGGTTGCATCTCAGTTTCCACTGCTGTCCAAGGGGATCTTGCTACACTTTGTACCTGCAGCGCAAGGGGTTGAACGAGTTAATTCGCTAATTGGTGTAGCGCTTGGAAGACGTGAAGTTCGAATTTTGCTGCGTCCAGGCTTAGGGCTGCAACTGTGTGTGGAGCTGCGGAGGGAGCAGCCCACCCTGCTGTGTAGCGTCCTAGCCTCTAACTTCCAACAGCAGTAAAAATCTCTCTCCCCAAACCCCACAGACACAATACGCGAGCCGCCCTCGAAAGCCCGACTGTTCCCGTGCCTGCCAAGCCAGGCACAAAGGCGGCTGAAGCAGGGCGCGCTGGTTGGCGCAGGAGAGAACGTGGGAGCACTGAATTGCTTAACATATTTCCATTCTCAACGCAGAGGGAGAGACTAGGTTTCCTCTCCCCTCCTCCCCCCGGCTCCGTGTTAATGAACAGCGAGTACACACACTACGTGACTGGAGCCGCATCCCTCCCACGGCCGAGCCTGTTCTTCCCTCGCTCGCTCCCTGTCAGTACAAAACAAGCGAGTGCTATTATCTTGCCTTATTTACTCCTCTTCCCTCAACGCGGCTCCTCCCGCCCTCCCCACAGCTCGCTCCCAGCCCAGCCGCCCCCAGCCAGCGCCAGAACAAAGGAATGCGGAGCAGCAGCGCCAGCCGCCTCCCCAGCCAGGAACCAACGCCTACTGCTGCTCCTGCGCGCGCCCCGCTCCCAGACCTGTGCGCCTGGCTCCGGGCTAGCAACACACGCCGCCCGCCAGCCGGGAAGGGGCTGCTGCTCGCCGCCGTGTAGTAGGAGGTCCTCCGACCTGCACCAGCGCTCCCGCCCAATGGGCTAAGCTAAGCCCACAGTCCTTAAACCTTCCTCTCCCCCCATACACACCCACCCGCCCACCTAGGCACACCGCTTCACTGACTCCACATGGGCCGCCGGGGATAATGTGCAACAACAACACTGTACACCGGGGGGGTGGGGCTCGGTTCAAACCCTGCTCGGTTCCTGGGAAAGAGCCTGACCCCTCCTTAATCATCCCACGTCTTCAATACACCCAAGAAAGGAGGCCGGTCTGCTCAATGCGAGAGAGCGCCTGTGCCCCCGATTCTGCACCCTCGGCTCAGCCAGTGGCGGTTCTGGCTTCCCAAAAAGCGCGGGATCGGGGCCACTCCATTTTTTTTTTAAACATACAAATGTTTTTATTTTCTGATTAAGCATCATTATTCTAAGCGGCGCCTGTGCGCACTTTGTTGTGAGCCCAGGCAAAGGATAAGCAAAAATAGGTTCCATATAAAATGTAATACGTCAGCATTTCTCATGTCACATTAACTAAAACACCAGCACTTAATGGGGAATGGGACACTCCCGGCCCCCCTCGCCTCCCGAGTTTTAATTCGTCAGTTCCTTACGATCACGAAGGAAGGTGACAGACTATCTTGCTTCTCCGGTGCCTTTGGCATCATCTGAATTTGCATCAATCTCTTTATTTTATTTTTTTTAAAGAAAAAAAAATAATAAACGAAAGTCAATACCGAGCATAAATGCTTAGTGTTTAGGAGAAATGCCTTCCTAAAAACACAGCCTTATCAAAGCGTCTCTGAAGGGGTGGAGTTAAAAAGCTCAGCAAAAAGGCCTTGAACTCTATGTACCCAGCTCCGGAGAAAAGATCAAAATAGCACATGAAGCCACAATAGCTAAAATATGATAGGGCTAAATATAGATTAACCCAAATTTTCTTATAAGGTATGTAACACACATTTAGTAAGCACGAATTACTTCCCTACTTACCATTTGTCTACTTTCCTTGTTAAACGCACTTTAAAAAAAATCTGTTTCAGTGACTTTTTTTAAAGCTTGATTGTCCTAGTTTTCTTATAGCGAGATTATAAAATCGCGTAATTAGCTCCCTCTTCCTACCCTGACTGTCGGCAAATTCTGTGGTTACATAATGCAACATTTCCAGGAACTATTAAGTGCTCGGTCCTGCAGTGTCTGGTAAACAGTGACCAAAGTGAACGAAAACACATGGATAAATATAAACTAATACAATATGTACAGGTACTCTTTTCATGCACATATAGATATAAAGATCCCAGCGCACAATGTGAAAATGTAATCCCGCCGACAATCAATCGGCACAACTCTTTATTTAGGGGGAAATGCACAAAATGGATGCATTTAATGATCAAATTCCCAAACGGCACCGAAATTACCGAAATATGGCACACGCACGCAGGCACATCACATCCAACTGCTTGCCAGTGTTTCACAGGGAACATATTATGCAACATATGAAGGAACAAGAGCCACAAACCTTCCCTCGGGCTTGTTACAATCAGAGGACAAAAAGGGTGTGAGGCGTGTATTTTTTAAAAAAATCTCAGCTATGTCCATTTCTAAAGAGGCATTTTTTGAATTCCTTCTCGTGTCACTTATTCCTTGAACTAACCTTCTTTTAGCAGGCAAAACCAGTATTTTCAATCTGCTCTTTCCCCACTGCTCCAAACCCCTGCCCCACCCAGAGCGAGACGGCTCAGCGTCAGATCAAACCTCCCTGGCGCTTTTCTCTATGAAAACATCAATTTTCCTCCAACAAGGAGACATATTATGCAACAACCATGTATCCAGAGCCACAAACAAGCAGCGGCAGCTCCAAGTCTACGTGCTGTCGAGAGGGCGCTGCAATCAAAGCGGCCACCTTAAGGTGGCGAGTCCCAGTACTGACATGCTAGCAAAAGTTACATATACATAAACACAGAAAGAGAGAGTGCGAGCGAGCCCACGACTGTACCAAAGGGAGAGGGAGAGATTTACACACTGGGAGGTAAGTAAGGGGCGGCGGAGCAGGACCATGCAGACGGCTACAGAGCACACTGCACCCCATTGCAACGTTACCTTCATGATCGCCGCCGGGAGAAAGAAACAGGACGTATCCGTGCAGCAAACCGTTAGCATTGGCCGCCCTCCGATCGCTGTGGGGCGTGGGATGGATGGGAGACCTCGCTGGGAGCGCCTGTGAAGCCCCTTTCAACAGCCCTGGGCGGGGGCTGGGAGCGCTGTCTTCTTCTATAGCCCAGCGAGACCCGCTGCTCCAGCAGCCAGAGAGCAAGCAGTGAATGTGTCGTCCGCCGCCGCTGGAGAGGGATCTGTGTTAGTAGGTCACTCCTGCACACTCCTCACAACGCACCGCGCTCATGCCAGCCTTTGCTGTGACTGGCAGCGGCCCGTCCCAATCAGAGCTCAGCGCTCCCAGTGTGCAGCCAATGGATGCCTGCAGGAGGGGAGGATCGGGGCAGAGTCAGACTTGAATTGAACCCCTTTTCCTCCTCCCTCAACATTCCCCCCGCCCTGCGGGAGCGGTGTGTGGTACAGCAGATATATGCGCTGGGTATTGCATAACCGGCCAGGGAGGGGGGCTGCTGACATTTACGTAATTACCCAGCGGAGAGCCAGAGAGGCCAGAGTTAAGGTGGAGACTTTCCCTGTCTTTTGCTTATTGACTCTCCAACCCTTTTCAGCACCGATTCAGTTACTCTGGCGCTTTTAGGGACCCCCAGTGCAAACATGTTGCGGCGAAGGCGTGCAGGCACACCGAGAAGAGGCGAAACATGCACGTCTGCATTGGACGCAGCCAGAATAAACAAACAAACACGATGCCCGTTCGTCCTATCCCGACAGCCCCGAAAGAAGCTAAGCGGGTGGGAGCAGCTACACGCGCGCGCACCCTGCAGCCAGCCAGACACGCCGGGAGAAGGGAGCCCCGAGTCTCTTCCCTGCGGCTGAGGCTGTGGTTGTTGCAGTGAAAGCGAGGTGAAGACCTGGAAATGAAAGAGAAAGAAGTGCAGTGGAGTGAGTGGGATTTGTGAGTGTGAGTAGGCTGAATGGGGCCGGAGGAGTTTGTGTGTGTGTGTCTGAGAGAGAGACAGACTCTGGAGAGCCTTTAAGAGTTCAGAGGGGGTGTGGAGTGGTTTATTTATGGTGCTTGGGCGTGTGTCTTTGGGGGCCGTCTTTTTGATCGGTGTGGGACTGACTGGAGAGAACCTATGTGGAGCCTGAGGGAGGAGGTTTATCTCTTGTTTGTTGATTTATCCGCATATTTGAATAAAAACAAAGCCCATGTTGTTCATCTTATTGTCAGTGCAAAAATACATTGTGTAACATAAAACACAGCAGCTTTATGGCTTGCTTGATCTGAAGCCTGATTAGCAGGAGTGTATCTGCTAAAGAAATTACAAAGAACTCCTCTTCCAAGTGGGTAGAAGTATTTAGGGTTTCTGAGTCAACACACATCTGTATTTTAGGCTCATATCAGTCACCTAGCCCTGGTAGGAGTAATCCTCCAAGGAATTATGCTTAATCTTTGGCTAGCCTAAAGCCTGCTGGAGCTACTCTGGTTCCTTAATGGGTGTGTTCCCTGCTATTAGCCAGCCAGTTGGCATTTTGTGCTATGGGCTACAAAACATATAATGTATATGCATGAGAGAGCTAGTGTTTTCTTTCCCTGAACCTCAAGGATAATGTTAGTATTTCCTCCACTAATTTAAATTTCTCCTTTCATCCCAGTCATAAAATCCTCAAAAATAAGGAGATATTCTAGAGAGCTAATCAAAACACTTACTTATTTTCTAGTTGAATGGCCTCTTTTTACCCTTTAAGAACAGCTCATAAAGTTCAGAGAGAGTGCTTGCCTGACAATTGTCATACCTTCAACATCTACATCTCTTCCCATGTTACTGAAAAAAAGGAAAATTAAATAAGGTAGTCTGGTGTTGGTCTGACCTTTGTTTAACCTCCATTTTAGAACATGACACATGGCCAGCTAGAAATCCAGTTGTCTCAGAATGTGTTTGAATTTACAGAGACAAGGTGGAACAGATTGTTTAGCACATATTTCAAGGGACCATTCAAGGTGAAGTGACATTTGACTGTCTGACATGTGAGAGACAAGGTGAATGAAATAATATATTTTATTGTACTGACTTCTATTGGTGGAAGAGACAACAGAATTATCTGAACTATCAGAATTATCTGGTCTACACTAGATAATCAGGATCATTTGACTAAATCACTCAGTGATGCAAGAAATCCATACCCCTGAGAGGCATTGCTAAACTGACCGTAGTCCCCGAGTAGACAGCACTCCCACTGTCCAAGCTACCACCTCTTGGGGAGGTGGATTACATATGACAATGGAAGATCCCCTCCTGTTGTAGGTAGTGCCTATAGAATCATAGAATAATAGGGATGGAAGGGACCTCACGAGGTTATCTAGTCCAACCTCCTGCTAAAAAGCAGGACCACTGCCACTAAATCACCCCAGCCAGGGTTTTGTCTAACCAGGCCTTAAAAATCTCCAAAGATGGAGATTCTACCATCTCCCTAGGTAACCCATTCCAATGCTTCACCACCCTCCTAGTGAGAAAGTTTTTCCTAATATCCAACTATCCTGAAGTGCTATGCTGCTGTACCATTTTAGGGCTATGTTCCCTCTAAACTGCGGCCGTGCACACCCACGCACCTATCACAGACACCCACGCAACCTGATTCCCCACATCTCTTCTCCCGAGCTTGACCCCATGTCTCTTCTCCCCAGAAGCCAGATCCTTCCCGTGTCTCTTCTCTTCAGCAGCCCAATCCCCCCTGCGTCTCTCCCCTTCTCTCCAGACTCCCACATTTTAAAATTTTAAGTTTATCCCCAGTCATAGCACAAAAGACATTCATGACAACATGGCAAAATACAGGCGACAAAAACTGTGAGGTGTAGATGATGGTAGAGGCTAGATAGGCAGTAAGTGTCATGACACATTTGTTTAGTAAATTAATAAAACTACAGTATTTCAGTTTAACATTTTTATTAAAGTTCAAACAAAAAGACAACATCTAGGCATTTCTTTTGAATTAAGGTACTTAGGCATGCTGATGCTTCTGGCACCAAAAACTGTTGCCCATGTGGTGCCTTGCCTCACGAATTGCTGCTCAATGAGTACCATAACTTGCTCAGCTGCATCATCAGCTTAGAGGGAACATTGTTTTAGGGCTGCGTACTCACCCCCACTTACTGCAGTGTAACTTACATCTCTCAGGTGTGTGAATAAACCACCCCCTGAATGATTTAAATTACACCAACCTAAGCATTGGTGTGGACACCACCGTTGGCAGGAGACTTTCTCCTGCCAGCATATCTGCTGCTCACAGGAGCTGGAGTAATTAAGTTGATGAGGGAGCTCTCTCCCTTTGGTTAACAGCATCCGCACTAGCAATGCTACAGCAATGCAGCTGCTGAAAGCTTTGTATTGTAGCCATAGCCTAAGTATAGACCTACCCAGAGAAAAACTTGTGAGCTACAGAGAGCAATTTCTTCTGAGAAAATTAATCAGAGTGCCAGCTAAATATAAGGTGGGACAGATTGTTACACATAGAAGTTAACATATGTTGCAAGGCACAATGTGGGCCATTAACACCTCTGCAAATTATAGGGCAAATGAGGGTTAGTGGGTTACAGACTGTTGTAAAGAGACACAATACCAGTATCTCTATTTAGTCTATGATTTTAATACTTAGCAAAATAGTGAATGTAAACTTCCAAGCTCATCTTTTGAAAGTGTTGTCAGACATGTTTTCCCTTCTTCTATTATTCATAGTGGATTTGAAACTTTTTTTTTTTTAAGAAAAAGAAAAGCTAATTTCCCTCAAGACAACAGATAAGATAGTTATTTTCAAAATTCTCTTTCCAGAGTGAAAATAATTTATTTCATTCTGTTAAGATACTTATTAAAATATCATAATCCTGATTAGATTCTTGTTATCTTGTTCTGTCACCCTATTTTATATTTGTCAGCAGAGTTTGTCCTGGTGCAAAACATTCTTAACGTTGTGCCAATTTAAGAAATTGAATGGTCAGTGAGTATTTTGCAGTTTTTCCTAATTCCTCCTTTCTTATCTATTCATTCATATCCTCCCTCAGAAGTGAAACGGGGTGTCTTGAGTTCTTTTACATTTACCTCCTCGGTAATTTATTTCACATGCTTATTAATCTTTCGAAAACTGTTTCTGTTCATGTTCCTGTTTTACTCCCAGTTTTCTAACTTTTAAGGTCTGTGGTCAGGATGTTGGTAACTTAAATATAAAGCCTTCCCATTTCTAGGCAATCTGTTTATAAACAGTCAAGACCACTGGTGACCAAATATTGCTACCACCTTGTGGCTGTGTAAAAAATTTGATTGTTTCACTTCCAGTTGCCAGTGGATCATGAAAACCACCATGATAATTGACACCCTGTTGGAAGTCTCAACATTTAAAAAAAAAAAAAATCATCTAGTATTGAACATATTAAGAGTTGGTTTGTCTAGGTCAAGTCTGGAGCACTTTGGTAGCGCTCTGCAGGGAAGTTTGCATGGCTAACATCATTCCTCATGCTGTACATGTGCCGATAAGAAATAATTGAGCTTCAAGATTGTGAACTCCAGCATCTTTTACAAACACAAACTACACACAACTTTTTGCTAAAAAGGATAGCTATTTGTCACTGAGAAAAAATATTTCTCTGTGAATCTTGAGCATTTCATAGTTTTAGCAACTGACGATATTCTCTTGTCTAAGGAGAATGAACCCAGTGCCTTAATTTTCCTTCATAACTTAGATTCTGGAGATGGTTCTCCAAGGCAATAATAGCTTTCCTATGCAGGTGGGGAATACTGGATACAGTATTCCAAATGAAGTTTAGTTTCCTATTTCCTTATATTTTTATCACTAGTTGTAACTACCTTCCAATTTAGACCTGGATCTTTACCTCCAGATCCACACAAAGGGGAGCCTCTGTATATAGAACTCAGCCTTCCAGCTTGAAAGGGGAAGAACGATAACTTCCACAGCCCTTCCTCTTTCCCTTCTCCAGACCTTATGTAGGGTACCTATAGCTCTGGAATCCATACAAGGGAGGGTAGTAGTAGATAGAATGGGGCAATGACTGAGGTGGGATACACACATCCTCTCCCTTCCTTTCCTGACCTACAGAGTATAAACAAAAATGAGTATAACATGAAGCTGTAGTAAATGAATTGCAGAACACCTCTTCTCCTCAGGGGATCCTCAAGACTACTGTGACAGTAGTGGGGCGGGGGGCTGCCTTGGAACACCGATGGAGCCATGGTGCTAGGGACTGAATGGGCACACAGACAGAATTAGAGTTGGTACAGAGGTAACAGGCCACTGAGTAGATATCCCTTGTTTTCTACTGATGCCTCATGATTCACCATCAACACCACAACAAATTCCTTGTGGGCAGACAAACACACATATACATGCTCTGGCTCCCCCCATTGGAATGATTCCCAAGTTTCTCTCTCATATCCTGTGGATTTTTCTGTGGGAAGAGATTCACTGGGCCAGAAGCTCTTAAGCTAAATTCACAGGTGTGTCTAAGTTGACATCTTTAACGTGTAAATTATAACAACTCAAAAGCATGTAATTTACACCCCTTTGCATATTACTTCTGAATTTGACCTAGAGAATGTAACTGAACTAATTTGATGTAATTTACCCAGAAAGGACTGGAAGAGAGGAGGTGTAGCAGAAAATGCAATTAACAAGAGGATGTAAAATGACAATTTACACTTTCTGGCACCATCTTAAACTTCCTTTGACACCTCTATACCCACTTGCAGACATGTAATTTACACCTCCTCTCATTTAACCTATGAATCTGACTTTCTAGGGGACATCCTGACTTCACTGGTGTCAATGATATAATTCCTTTTGACTTCAGTAGGGGCAGGATTTCATCCATTGCCTTTGATGTGCCCATTCATAGAATCATAGAATAATAGGGTTGGAAGGGACCTCACGAGGTCATCTAGTCCAACCTCCTGCTAAAAAGCAGGACCACTCCCCCTAAATCACCCCAGCCAGGGTTTTGTCTAACAGAGCCTTAAAAATCTCCAAAGATGGAGATTCTACCACCTCCCTAGGTAGCCCAATCCAATGCTTCACCACCCTCCTAGTGAGAAAGTTTTTCCTAATATCCAACCTTGACCTCCCCAGCTGTAATTTGAAACCATTGCTCCTTGTTCTGTCTGTTACCCTCGAGGACAGCCTAGCTCCCTCCTCTTTGGAGCAGCCCTTCAAGTAGTTGAAGGTTGCTATCAAATCTCCCCTCAGTCTTCTGTAGACTAAATAAGCCTAGTTCCTTCAGTCTCTCCTCATAAGTCATGTGCCCCAGCCCCCTAATCATTTTTGTTGCCCTCCGCTGGACTCTTTCTAATTTGTCCACATCCTTTCTGTAGTGGGGAGCCCAAAACTGGACACAGTATTCCAGATGTGGCCTGACCAGTGTCGAATAGAGGGGAATTATCACATCCCTCGATCTGCTGGCAATACTCCTACTGATGCAGCCTAATATGCCATTGGCCTTTTTTGCAACAAGGGCACACCGTTGGCTCATATTCATCTTCCCATCCACCATAACCCCCAGGTCCTTTTCTACAGTGCTGCTACTTAGCCGATCGGTCCCCAGCCTGTAGCAGTGCATGGGATTTTTCCATCCTAAGTGCAGGACTTTGCACTTGTCTTTGTTGAACCTCATGACGTTTCTTTTGGCCCCGTGTTCCAATTTGTCCAAGTCTCCCTGGATCCTGTCCCTGCCCTCCAGAGTATCTACCATTCCCCCCAACTTGGTGTCATCCGCAAACTTACTAAGCACGCAGTCTATTCCATCATCAAGATCATTAATGAAGATGTTGAATAGAACAGGCCCCAGGACTGACCCCTGGGGCACTCCACTCATTACTGGTTGCCAACCAGACATCAAGCCATTGATTCCTACCCGCTGAGCCTGTTGATCTAACCAGTTTTCGATCCACCTTACGGTCCACTCGTCCAACCCATACTTCCTTAACTTGCCGACGAGAATGCTGTGGGAAACCGTATCAAAAGCCTTGCTAAAGTCAAGGTATACCACGTCAACGGCTCTTCCCACATCCACAAATCCAGTCATCTCATCATAGAAGGAAATCAGGTTGGTCAGGCACGATTTGCCCTTGGTGAATCCATGTTGACTGTTCCTGATCACTCTATTTTCCTCCAAGTGTTTCAGGATGGATTCCTTGAGGACCTGCTCCATGATTTTCCCAGGGATTGAGGTGAGGCTGACCGGTCTGTAGTTCCCTGGATCCTCCTTTTTCCCTTTCTTAAAGATAGGTACTATATTTGCCTTTTTCCAATCCTCTGGGACCACCCCCATTTGCCACGAGTTCTCAAAGATAATGGCCAGCGGCTCTACAATCACTTCCCCCAACTCCCTCAGCACCCTCGGATGCAGTTCATCCGGCCCCATGGACTTGTGCACATCCAATTTCATTAAGTGTTCCCTAATCTAACTTTCCATTACCAAGGGCCGCTCTTCTCTCCCTTCCGCGTTACCCCGTGTAGTAGCCATTCTACAGTACAAAATAATATTACAAATATTGATTAGCTTGGAAGGCAACAGCAGTAAAAGGATTTTCAGGATTGTGACATACTGTAAAATTGAATTAATTATTTTAAATTAACGGCCATTTTTTTAAAAAAACGGATAAAATCTGGGGATATAACTAGTAAATATTTTACTATCTTCCTTGATTTCTGTATACTACAGCCTTTGTATCCATAACAGCCTAAGTTCATAAAGATCCATGCACAAAAACCCCCCCAAAACCCTGGTATATACTAGTTGATGCCTTAGGAAAGTGATTCCCAGCCTTTTTGAGCAAGAGCCCCCCACCCCTCCAAGTTAACACTAAGTAAAACACACACACCCTTCCTCCCTCCTGCCCTGCCCATTCTCCCCCCGCCCGTTACTCTAGCAATAAACATATATAACCACTATATACACATACAATGATCATAACAACAACACTAAGTTAAATAATAATAATTAATTACTCTTACCTGAGTAAGAAACTAAGCTTTCCCTGATGCAGTCGCCACAGCATGCCCCATGTGGCCCTGTCTCTTTCCATCTCTAATGGACTGAGGGTAATGAAGGTGGGCTCTGGTGGGTTGGCTGGGGCTGTTCCAGGCCTCCATCAGAATGGTGCTGCTTCTCTTTAGCTAGGTGCCTGGTCAGTGCAAAACTGGGAGGGCTGTTCCTCTGCTCAGCATGGATTTGGGGGGCTAAATGGCCTCAATATTACTGAAGCCTCATGGACCCTCTGGAATCTTTTATTCCCCACCCCAGAGGGTCCTGCCCCCCAGGTTGGGAACTGCTGCCTTAGGAGTTCAGTGCATAAATATAGTTCATGCTGACCAGCATGATTAACAAAAGGAGCAGTTCCTGGAAGCTGCATAGCAAGTGATATTATAAAGTCCAAATACATAAGTCAGAAAAAAAGATATTAAAGAAAGCAGCCAATCATTTGAAAGAACTATGATTCAAAGTATTAATCAAAATAGCACTTTGCATCTGTGGACATTTATGGGAACTGCACTGGAAAAACATTTGTGCTGTAACATACTCTAGCTAAGCACGAACTCAAGAAATAGATGTTCACATTGTAACTGAGGCAAACATAAATGAGGCAATGTTTATTGGAGCAGTTGAATGTGAAGAAATAGCAAAAGTTGCACAATAAATGCATAGAATGAAGGAGGAGAATTTGCATGATACTATTTACACAGCAGTAGCCAGTTTAGTTTAATGGATCATTCATAACCTTTACATTACACACAAGTGCAAAAGCAAATTAAATAACTGAATGACTTTCAAAGCCTGAAGTACAGATATAAGGTAAAAATAAGGTTTTACTATAGGCATATATTATTTGAGCAAATGAAACAAAAAGAGATGCATAGAATGAAAAAGAAAAAAAAATTATTAGTGATCTACCGGCAAAGCAAATTACAGTACTTTCCTAGTCAGAAAATGAGAAAGTAAAATGAGTAAAATAAATCTAACTTCCTCTGATTCTGAGCATCATTCACAGATGCTAATGTATCAACATCTCTCTTCAATAGGAAGGAATCATGTGGCAACATCAGGGCACCAAACTGTGTAGTACACATTTCATTAGGAATCTGCAAAACAGCAAAAGCAGCAGAACTTCTAGGCTATGTCTACACTTACTAAAGTTAGTTCGAATTAGTTAATTCGAACTAACTAATTCAAACTAATTTTAGTTAGTTCCAAATAACTTAATTCAAACTAGCAAAATTTAGTTTGAACTAAGCAAGTGTCATTCATGGCACTTGCTTAGTTAGACTTAGCGAATTGCATTGAGTTCAGTGGGATGGTTAGTTAATTCGAACTAACTAGTTGGAATTAACCCTTAGTTCGAATAGTATATTCGAATTTATTAGTTCGAATTAAGGAAGCCCTTAATTCGAACTAATGAAAGCCTAGTGTAGCCATGGCTTAAGTTAGTTCGAATTAAGCTTCCTTAATTCGAACTAACTCGCCAGTGTAGACATAGCCTAGCTAGTGAGGTAATTGTACTTCACTAAATAGCTTGATAACCACTGTAAAGGACTGAAGTATTTTCAAAGGTTCCACATTAATGAGCATATGTGAAGCCAAGGCAAATAACATTGCACCACCTGAAATTTTGATGTACGATGGCCAGTGCCACGGAAAGTAGAAACATGTTTTACTGTTTATTGTTAATATCAGGCAGCATAAGCTCTGGGAGGCCCTGAAGCATGTGAAAATGTGCCAAACTAAAGAGTGTACAAACATATAGACACAAGCTGTGACAGTTAGCCAGCTATGAATGCCTCCACAGCTACAAAAACACTCCCAGCATGCCCATACATATCATTGAGCAGGAGGAATGACAAGATGGAGCCCCATGGAATACTAAGTAAAAACTCTCTTGGGAAAAGTAACTCACACAACTACTCTGAGAGAAAAAGAGAAACTACCTGTGGACATCTCCTTCCAGTCCTGAGGGAGTTGTCCAATGGGATTGCAGAGCCGCTGGCCATTATCTCTGAAAACTCGTGGCGAATGGGGGAGGTCCCGGAGGATTGGAAAAAGGCAAATATAGTACCTATCTTCAAGAAAGGGAAAAAGGAGGATCCGGGGAACTACAGACCATTCAGCCTCACCTCAATCCCTGGAAAATTCAGGGAGCAGATCCTCAAAGAATCCATCCTGAAACACTTGGAGGAATATAGAATGATCAGGAACAGTCAGCATGGATTCACCAAGGGCAAATCATGCCTGACCAGCCTGATTGCCTTCTATGATGAGGTGATTGGATTTGTGGATGCGGGAAGAGCCATCGACGTGATATTTCTCGACTTTAGCAAGGCTTTTGATACAGTTTCCCACAGCATTCTCATCGGCAAGTTAAGGAAGTATGGGTTGAACAAGTGAACCGTATGGTGGAGAGAAAACTGGCTAGATTATCAGGCTCAGCGGGTAGGAATCAATGGCTCGATGTCTAGTTGGCAACTAGTAACGAGAGGAGTGCCTCCGGGGTTGGTCCTGGGCCGGATCTGTTCAACATCTTCATTAATGATCTCGATGATTGGCTAGATTGTATGCTCAGTAAATTTGCAGATGACACCAAGCTGGGGGGAATGGTAGACACGCTGGAGGGCAGGATTCAGTGAGACCTAGACAAATTGGAGCATTGGGACAAAAGAAATCTCATGAGGTTTACCAAGGATAAGTGCAAAGTCCTGCATTTAGAACGGAAAAATCCCATGTACTGCTACTGGCTGGGGACTGATCAGCTAAGTAGCAGCACTGTAGAAAAGGACCTGGGGGTTATGGTGGATGGGAAGCTGGATATGAGCCAACAGTGTGCCCTTGTTGCCAAAAAGGTCAATGGCATATTGGGCTGCATCAGTGGGAGCATTGCCAGCAGACCGAGGGATGTGATTATTCCCCTCTATTTGGCACTGGTGAGGTTGCATCTGGAATACCGTGTCCAGTTTTGGACTCCCCACTACCAAAAGGATGTGGACAAATTAGAAAGAGTCCAGCGGAGGGCAATGAATATGTTTAGGGGGCTGGGGCACATGACATATGAGGAAAGACACAAGGAACTAGGCTTATTTAGTCTACAGAAGAGAAGACTGAGGGGGGATTTAATAGCGACCTTCAACTACTTGAAGGGGTGCTCCAAATAGGAGGGAGCTAGGCTGTTCTCAGTAGTAACAGAGGACAGAACAAAGAGCAATGGTTTCAAGTTGCAGGTGGGAAGCTCAAGGTTGGATATTAGGAAAAGCTTTCTCACTAGGAGGGTGGTGAGACATTGGAATGGGTTACCTAGGGAGGTGGTGGAATCTCCGTCTTTGGAGATATTTTAGGTCCAATTAGACAATACCCTGGCTCGGATGATTTAGTGGGAATGGTC
This sequence comes from Pelusios castaneus, assembly GCA_007922175.1. NCBI lineage: Eukaryota > Metazoa > Chordata > Testudines > Pelomedusidae > Pelusios > Pelusios castaneus. The sequence goes on along the minus strand of ML685776.1, from coordinate 2,808,018 downwards.
CTGCTTTTAGCAGGGGGTTGGACTACATGACCTCATGAGGTCCCTCCAACCCTATGATTCTATGAGTCTGCTATACCTCCTTGTCAATAGTACAGAAGGCAGTAAATTGATATGATAATATTATCATGGCCACCTGATCATCATCCATTGTCAGGAGGAAAACGTCAACTAATGCAACAAGTACAGCCTTCTTACCTTGTTATCAGATCCTGATTTGTGTACTGCCTAACAAGACTCTATGGCTATGTCTACACTTACAAAAGCTAGTTCGAATTAGTTAACTTGAACTAATTCAAACTAATTTTAGTTAGTTCGAATTAAGTTAATTCGAACTAGCATGGCCCCACTAGAATGCTAGTTCGAACTAGCCATGTCCATGCAGGGCACTTGCTTAGTTTGGATTAGGCAGTTGCATGAAGGTGAATCTGCCGATTAGTTCGAACTAAGCAGTTACTTCAAACTAATATGGCCACATTGATTTAATTCGAACTATCTATTTCAAATTAAGGGTTAGTTCAAACTAAGAAATTGAATTTATTAGTTCGAATTAAAGAAGCCCTTAATTTGAACTAATGAAAGCCTAGTGTGGCCAAGGCTTAAGTTAGTTCGAATTAAGCTTCCTTAATTCGAACTAACTTGCAAGTGTAGACATAGCCACGGAGATTTGGAGCCTCAGCTACTCAGAGCTGTCTCATCTCAACCCTCTGAATAATGTTAACAAAATATGGAAGATAGGACAATAATTTGCAAGATTGTCAATGTCAAATGATGATTTCTTGAGAAGTGGAACAATTGTTTCTCCTCAGATAAATGATGACACCCTCTGTTGTTAAGAACACAATATTTTCTTCTTGGCCTTCAAGAGCCAGGATGAATATATGCACAAGTCATAGTATTAAGGGTTCCTACTGCCTCAGCAAATGAAAAATTGGATGAAATTCAAAAGAGAAAACTTAGCATTTGTCCCTTCAAGTTATTGCTGTGTCCCTATAAATATGTGCATTCTTATTGGCAAAATAGCATTAAATTGCCTCACTTGAAAAGTTTCTCAAATCAGAGAAAATTGACACAACCAGCATTAAATAAGTTAATCCTGAACAAGATTTTGCAGAACCTATGATAAAATTAAAAAAAAAATTTATTTGTCTCTTGCAAAGTCATGGAATGTTAGATGCTATCATTTAGATTTGGCACAAGACTTGGGCCAGTCCCAGTCATCTACTTTCTTGCTTCATGTATCAGGTTGCCTATACACCAAAATGAATAAAATAAAAGAAAGCCTGACCAGGGCCCCCTAAGAACCACAAAATCAATAACTGAGGACAAAAATTCATTGTCAAGTCCAATCAACCCATCAGGCAAGTGAAACCACACTTTCTCTAATAGCAGTCTGAGAACACTTAAGTTCCATTAGGCTGCAAAGATAGACCATCAAAGCCAGTCACTGACCTAATAAAAATGTAGCTCTGCCACCGGTGACTTCTGTTGTGGTTCACACTATGTTCATAGGAGATCGGAGAGAAAGTTGAGGCTGTGTTTTGTTGTTTTTTACCCTCTGTACAGGAACCATAGCTGAAAGACCTATTTGATACTTAAACCTATGAATTTTCATCATGTTTTTCTATTTCTTTTCTGATAGCCTTATTTTCTGAGCTTTGAACATATTTTGACCCTTCCCATTATTTTTCTTATACATCTATCGGGCCCAATTTTGCCAGTCAATCTTTACTAACATGAGTCATTCAACTGGCTTTAATGATATTGTATGTATCAGTAAGAATTACTTAAGTGATTAAGAATTACTCATGTGAGTAAAGGTTTGTAGTACAGAACTCACAGTAAATAAATATCTTTTCATTTGCACCAAAATGTTTGGACACCTTTTATCTTGACCACTGAAGTAAGGCAGACAGCCAGCTTGTCTAACAACACTGTGTTCTGGGGAATATTGGTTAGAGCAAATTTTTTATAGTACATTTATACATCAGTCATATGAACTAAGAAAAGTAAAATAGGCATTAAAATATCAAGACGTTTGTTTTTCTACTACAGTAATTATTGGTGAGTCATTTTTCGAAGCCTCTGTACTTTGCAAAATAGTTTGTAAATGTGTTCCAATGAAGTGAAAATTTAGAAGTAACCTTAAGGACATTAAGAGCTATAAAAAGATTGTCACGCAGCAATGATTAACAGAAAGACAATTAGAAGCCGTTATTTTGTGCAGCAAGTCTCTCTTTCATTGTTATTGTGTGTTAAAACTGTATGTGAGTATTGTTCAGTCTAGTTAAAGTCTTGTGAAAGATCTGAATTTAGTACTGGTCTCAGACTCTAACATTGTGGATTGTCTAGAGTATTACTGGCAGATAGCCCCTACAGTAGAAGATACAAGAAGGAATGCTTTCCATTGCTCAACAGAAACCTTTCTCATTGATTAAGGAAGTCCCATTGAGTCAAGGTCACAAGAATCAAGAAATGGGGCCCCAAGACCTTTAAATCCAATCTTCCCCTTAACCCACAGTTATGGAAACATTGGGTCAGATTCTACTCCATTTTTTTTTCAATTCAACTCAACTCAATGAGACTTTACTGGCATGACAAGTGTTGCTAGAGTGTAAGAAAAAGACAGGTTTCTCAGTTATCTGACTCACCCAGGCTGCCAAACTCTCTTGAAATGCACCCTGGCTTGTCTCAGTGAATACATAGCTGTCATATATTTGTTCAAAGACATAGCTCAATTTGTTCATTGTGTCCCAAGCAGATGTGCTCCACACACACACACAGTACCATAACCTAAAATGTACCCAAGCAGTAATTATCATCTAAACCACAGAAAGAAGCTCTAGAAAAGTAATCACCACAGAGAGTTATTTGAGAATTTATCCATTGTTCTTCCATTAAATTTCATTCAAGAGAGAAATGACAGATACGTAAAATATGCATACAGCCAGAGAATGATAATGAGACCGAGACTATGTAGTCCAGTGTAGTTGTTTACCCTTGGTACTCTGTACTCAAAGCTACTTTAGAAGTATCCTATCAACTTTCTTTCTTTCTTTCTTTCTTTCTTTCTTTCTTTCTTTCTTTCTTTCTTTCTTTCAGTGTGGAGACAAAATACAAGACCAGGAGGAAAATTCTGTGAGAAAGATAAGGGTGAATGAATCGAGGTTCCCCAAAAGGTGTTCAAATCTGAGATATTCTATCTTTTCTTCACTGAAAAGTTAACTCAAGTTTTAACTTGAGTGTTGTCCTTAAGTCATGTCTCACTGACACACAAGATCCCTTAACTCAAGTGTGGGGGGTGCTAGGCTGAAGTTCAAGTTAGCAGAACTCAGCAACTGCTAACATAAGCACTCTGTGGAATGCATGTAGGCTCACTCTATTCAAGTACTAATAGTCCTCCAGTGCCTTCTCATAATGCTCCCTGTGCCATCTGTCAGAAAAGATAGACAAGTTCTCCCACAATTCACTGGGAAAGAATGGATAGAGTAGCTCAGCCTGCTGCAATGCTAAGTACTGTGGGATATGCCCTCAGAAGTCTTAGTGCCACACATACTTAAGTGTAGCACCACTGTGGACATAACAGGTGGAGAGAATAGCACAGGGTGGCCACTGTCATTCAAACTAGGCTAAACTGAAAGAAGTAACAAGTGTAGTTAACTTGGGTTAATTCATAATAAGGGCATACCCAATGGAAAAAGGTATGCCAGCAGGATATATTTCTTGGAATTTTCATTAACAGGTAGGAGTCAGCTGGAAAGAAGGATACAGCTGAGAGTTGTGTTTGCCTGTTGCTGAAGGCAAGGGAAGTGTCACAATATGATTTTGTTTTCATAGAATCATAGAATAATAGGGTTGGAAGGGACCTCACGAGGTCATCTAGTCCAACCCCCTGCTAAAAAGCAGGACCACTCCCCCTAAATTATCCCAGCCAGGGTTTTGTCTAACCGAGCCTTAAAAATCTCCAAAGATGAAGATTCTACCACCTCCCTAGATAGCCCATTCCAATGCTTCACCACCCTCCTAGTGAGAAAGTTTTTCCTAATATCCTAAGATAAGGAACTCAAAGAGTTAGGGAGAAGGGGCAATTCTAAGGTGAAATTCTGACTACTTGGAAGGCAATCGGAAATTTTGTCACTGACTTTAGTAGAACCACAATTTGGTGTTCACTAATTCTATAGATCAGTGGTTCCCAACCTTTTCAGTAACACGGCACGCTTCAATGTGACAAACAGTTCCGCAGCACACCCACATTTTTTAGCTGAATTGATTGCTCATAAACATCACATTTATTTACATTTAATATGATTACGGTCTTAGTAGAGAGGTTTGCAACATAATGCATACAATAGGCTAAAGAAGGATCAAATGCATTAATGTTTCAAATCCACTGGAAAAAAATACGTCATCTCAGTTTTGCCCTTTGGCCACCTGCGTTTAGAATGTTCACATTTTAGAATCATAAGACCGGTACCTCACTTTTAATTTGATGATTAATTTTCACAAGTTTTTATGAGTTGTAATTTTGGTTGGATAGAATATTGTCTAAGATGAAACACTGTTTGTTTTACACTGATTTTCATTACCTTTGTACAAAATTTCATGGCACACTTGTAGAGTTCTCCTGGCACACCAGTGTTCCATGGCACACTGGTTGAAAACAACTGCTATAGATACCCAAAAAGGGCATATTCTCCCAAATATAAGAGCAAGAGCAAATGTCTATTAGAAAAGCTAAGGAATGGATGAATCAGGGTTCCTTGAGACACATTTAAGTTGGAATAAATGTGGAAGGAATAAGAAATGAATTTATTTCTTCTTAAAGGGCCAAATTCTGTCCACTGATCTGATGTTGCACAAAGTGTTAACACAAACATTGGTTCTGTACCATGTAGACAGTTTTAAGGGCACAGTTGTGTTTCCTATATTTAATATTAAGTTTTATGTATACACGTTAATCTTTGTTTTAAAACCTAAAAGTATTTTGTATTCTTGGGATTTTAATTATTTTATTGTAGTTTTCAGACAATATAACAAAGTATGATTACAATTAGAAAAAGAGCACTCTGAGAAATAATAGAGACAGAAATCAAGCAGTTCCCATATTACATACTTTTACTTGCATATGTTAAAAAGATCTGTTAATGGGAAAAGTTCATTTTATTGGCAGAGAAAGAATTTAATCAAATGTGAGCCATTCTCAGTGCAAATGATAGGAAGTTTTCAGGTATTATAAGATCTGGAATCAATAATCTTAGATGTAAGAGGAGTCATGTTATTTTCATTCTGCCCCGAACAAATGGAAACCCCCAAAAGAACAGAGGGTGTATAAACTATTACACTACTTTGATACTCCTTTTCTCTTCAGTAACTATAACACTGCTCTGGGGGACAGGAAGGGAAATTAGATCTTGGATGAGGAGCAGTTGGTGCCAACTGAACCCAGGTAAGATCAAAGTGATGCTGGTCAGAAAAGGAAAACACTTCAAAACAGATAGCCAGTATGTTGTCTCCAGCGTCTACTAAGGCATATACTTCCCCTTCATCAAAGGCATATTACTATTGCAGAAACGATTTAGAAACTGTCTCAAGACACATGGATACTCCTGTTGAAGAGGTCCTACAATATATGCATACGTTCCATAAATGCTCTCTGTTAAGTAATAACTGAAATCGTAATGGAGTATCCTGAGGTAATGGACCATATTATGAGTTATTGGTTCCAGGCCTGGAGCAAGGATTAACTAATGACCCCCAGATCAATTTCCTCATGTTAGAACCAGAATAAAAGGAAAATAAAACCTGATGTCTGGAAAAATTCAAAAGTATTCAAAAGGACTAAATTCTGGCTGTGACAGCCAGAGCTGTATACGGATGTAGAGATTCAGTAACAAAGTGGTATACCTAGAGCCTTCATGCCTACAAAAGACGAAGGTAGGCCACAATGCTTCAGTAACTGCACTGAGATGCTGCAAGTAATGCACCTTTTAAAAGGAACAGCATGCTCCATCGTTACTTCCTTATGATGATCATGAGTGTACAGGATTCTGGACATGTTCTTAGTTTGCCAGACCAATCTCTCTTTCTAGGGCCGAGGGCTGCCAGCTGTGGTAGCAACTCCTTCTTGTGGCTAGGGACCATATGCAGTCCAATTATGGCTGTTTCCTGAGCAACCCATTGAGTTTTTTCTGAGTGAGGGCCAAGTAAAAACTGTGTAGGGACTTGAGGATTTGACCTATTATTTATGAAGTAGTTCAGGAAATAACTGAGAGAAAATGGTGCAATTAAAATGGACTATGGACCATACTGTACCATCTTCAGTGAGACCTTAGAGTTTCAGATTCAAAAGGCACGCACAGACGAGGGAACGACTGATACTGATCCCTGCCACCAAAGTGTTGGGTTTTTGGTTGGTTTGGTTGTTTTGCTAACTCACCTAATTTGCTAAAACTCAAAATTCCAGTGAGATTCTTGCACATAAGGACAGACTATAACCTGACTCAAATATTCAGAACTCGGACCATTGATGATAGATGATTATTTTACTGACATGCAGAGTGATCTCTGCCATACACTAAAGTGACTTGCAAATGTTCATGATTATGAGTTGCATCATTCATTTTAGTCCACTCATTTTAGACCTATCAACAGTCACTAATTATTATTATATGAATTAATGGCATTAAAAAAATCCTGAATTAGGAAAACAAGATTATTGGAAGCATGATACATGTTAAATAACTGAAATCCATATCATTCTAAGCTTCCTTCTCTGCTCTTGGGTGTTTGTCTATTTAAAAAAATATCTTTGTCATACCTTTTAAAAAAACAATGTTATGCATTTGCTCCATGTCAGATTGAGAGCAACATGAAGGTTCTGCTTTAATCTGACAGACTTGAATTTATTTATGGGGTGTCAGGCATTGTATTTTAAAACAAGGTTTGGTAAATAAGGTGTCACACAGAATGTGGAAAGGGTAGATAGAACATACAAGCAAAGTGAATAATGTGATGGCAGCAAACAGCATGTCATTTCCAAATTGTCTTTATTTTATTTATATGCACACACATATGGTAGACTTAGTTAGGAGGCTGTCATCCAAATGGAAAGAAAAGGGGAAGGCAGAGGTGAGGTGGACAAAGCAGGGAAGAAAAGGACAAGAGGTGCAAGAGATGGTGAAGGAGGGAGATGGTTGGAACAAACAGCCAATCGGCGTAGGGCAGAGAAATGTCAATCAAGTGTAGAAAGTTCTTTCTTTCAGCTGTTTCTTCCCCACTGGCAGAAGTCTTAGACTGGCTCTTCTTTGCAATTCTCCCCCATATCACATGGCAGGGGCACCCTGTTTCAGTCCTAGTTCTGCTAAAATGGGGGGAGGGTGTCCTCCTCTGCACAGTTCTGGGTCCAGGTGAGAGATGAGGGTAGGAGTGGACCCATTCCAGTGCAGCACTCCCTCCATTGGTTACTTCTGAGTTGGCAGGAAATTAGAGATAGTCCTAAATCACAAGGTTCACATACAGATTCATATTTTTCCAAGGTCATATCAGGTTTTGGTTATGGCACATTTTTTTTTGAAACATACATAAGTTTTATCTTCCAGCTAAATAATTTGATATTGTTCTTTCCCTTCTCTCTGCCTCCTCTCCCATTCTCCTTTCTCTGTCATTATTGTGAATTTTATATTGATTTGCTTGTGATGGTAATTCAGAGAAAAAAAATCACTGTTACATAGATTCTTAGCTGAGGAGACAGAGATTCTCCCTGTTGTGGCAACGACGTTTCACGTGCATCCAGTCTCCCATGGCTATATATTCTAGACTATGTCTACACTGGCAAGTTAGTTCGAATTAAGGAGGCTTAATTCGAACTAACTAAAGCCATGGCTACACTAGGCTTTAGTTAGTTTGAATTAAGGGCTTCCTTAATTCAAACTAATAAGTTCGAAGAGGGTATTCGAACTAAAGGGTTAATTCAAACTAACTAATTTCTTAGTTTGAACTAACCGGCCAGAAATGAATGGGGATCGCTAATTTGAACTAAGTTTTCCTAGTTCGAATTAAACTAATTCGAACTAACTAAAATTAGTTTGAATTAGTTAGTTCAAATTAACTAATTCAAACTAATTTTAACAAGTGTAGACAAAGCCTTAGAGTTTTATATTGCTGCCTAGCTGTAGTATCTGAGTGCCTTCCATATAAAATCCATAGTAATGGCAAGACTCCCTGGAGGCTCTGGCACTTCTCACTTTTTAGGGTCAACACTCTGTCTAGGGTTGGTGGTTTTATTTTATATTTTATTTGCATGTGTCTGTGGTGGAGTTTGTAGATGTATGAGAATAAAAGAGGTGTTCAAAACATGATAATCATTTATAGTGAAATGATCTCTCAAAGTTAAAGACCTTGCAACGTTTCCAAAAGGTCAGTCTCTGAATTCATCTGTTCTTCTCATCTGGAAGATTGTTCCACAGCCAGACAGCTCAACAGAGAATGCTTTCTCCTCACTCTCATGTTTCATCCTGGGCTTTGAGATCCCCATTGTCCCAGCTGTTGTCGTGGTTCATAGATCTAATCTGACACAGTGGACCATGGCTACTAGCACACCTCTATGTCACTGCAGTAAAGCAGGAGCAGAACAGCACGACCGTGTCTCCAATCATTCCTCCCCAGCAGAACTCTAAAAATGGGGAAGGAGAACTGCTCCTTTCTAAAGACCTTAACTTGTGGAGGCCTACAGGTATCTCTCTCTTCTTCTCTTCAATAACTATATGAGACCTCTGGGGGTGACGGGGAAATTAGTTCTTGGCTGAGGAGTATTTGTTTCCAACTGAACCCAAGTCAGACCCAAGTGATGCTGGTCAGAAAGGGAAAACACTTCAAAGAGATGGCCAATATATTGTCTCCAGCATCCATTGAAGGCATGCTCTTCCCATTCATCAAAGCAGTGTAAAGTCTTAGGATCCTGACTCCTCTCAGTGAGGATGGATGACCAGGTAGCATCAGTTTAAAAAATGCCTTCTTTCACTTCCAACTTGCTAGAAAACTTTGTCCCTTCCTCCCAGAACAGAACCTGGCATCTCAGTTCCAAGCTAGATTATTGCAACTTGTTGTATAGGAAGCTGATAGTGAAGACAATGCACAGACTCTGATTCGTACAAAACGTGGCTGCTCACCTTCTCTACAGCTTAGGCAATTGTGAGCACATGAGGTGTGCTCAAGTCACTGTACTGACTCCCAGTCAACTTCTGATGCCAATTAAAGGCCTTGGTCCTAATTTTCAAAGCAATTAATACATCAATTTTCAATCTATAACTAAGGCCTTGTACACACTAGAGAGTTATTGCAGAATAAGCCATTTTATCATGCCAAAACAAACACACAGTACACACCTGAATTCTCCTTGTTGTGTGACCACTGTTCTGGTGCAATGACAATATCTCTGTGCGAGAGGCATAACGTCTATTGCGGGATGGCTCTGGCGCAATAGACTGTGTGTGTATGGTGACACTTTTTTCTTCCATGTTAAGCAGCCTCAGAAATGTCCCAGAATTCCTAGCCTGACCTCTCTAGTTTTCTGCTAGCTCTCCACTGCTCTGACATGATTAGCCCCTCCCTCTTGTGAGTCCCAGGAATTTTTGAATTTTTTCCCTGTTGTCACTTCCTGTTTGTTCGGTGTGTAGTGAGATCATGTTTCCAAGAAGCAATGGCGGCTCAACGTGGCAAACTGGAGCACAGCCAAGGTGCTGGATCTGATCAGCATCTGGGGAGAGTCCGCTGTGCAGGCGCAGCTACATGGCAGCAGGCGGAACTTTGACACCTATAGCCAGATTTCTTGGGCTATATTGGAGAAAAGGTCCGAGAGGGACATGCTGCAGTGCAGAGTGAAGGTGAAGGAGCTGAGGTTGAGCTACCACAAAGCTAGGGAGGCAAACTGTTGCTCTGGGTCAGTGCCAGCTACATGCCAATTTTACAAGAATCTGGAAGCCATCCTCAGCGGGGATCCCACATCCACTCCTAAGACTACTGTGGACATGTCGGTGCCCCTGCAGCCAACGGATACTGGAGTAGACTGGGACGAGGAAGTGATAGATAAGGAAGTGGAGTATGACCAGGAGGCTGAAAGCCGTGCAGCAGACAGTGGTAGTCGGGAACTGTTTGCTAGTCATCCTTCCCTCCCCCGCTTAAGTCGAATTAAGGAAAAGTTAGTTTGAATTAATAACACTTCATTTTAATTCAAACTAGCGCTTAAGTTGACTTTATTAAGTCAACTTAAGCCAGTGGAGACATGGAGTAGTGCCTAGTGTGACCTTTTTAAGTTGACTTAAAACATTAAGTCGACTTAATAAGGCCAAAAAGGGGACACGTCTACACTTGAAATGTTAAGTCGACTTTTGTTAAGTCGACTTAATAAGGTCCACTTTAAGTCAACTTAAAGTCGACCTTATTAAGTCGACTTCCTAAAATCGACCTAACTTTTCAAGTGTAGACATAGCCTGAGTGAGTGGGACCAGTGGGTCAAAAAGGGGCCAACGCTGAGTGACCTATTACACACACCTTCACATGGCTATGGAAATAAGTTCCACTCATACATGCACCTCTAACACACTTCATGGTCCCACAGAGTGACTGGTCTGCATGTTGAATATTTGGTACCTACTGTTTTTCTTTCTGTTGGTAGAAGTGAGGCTCCCATTATACAGAGTCTCTTTATTCATACAAAATCAAGATTGGTTAAGTCATATACAGTCTTTATTCATGTGATCACAAGACATGTCCCCGCAGCTGTTGCAGTGCCCAGCAGATTTTGAGCATCTCTTTGACCTTGTGATTGAATGTGCTTTATGGGGTCTCATTGCTGAAATGTTCCCATCAATGCCTCCCTTATGCAAACGGCTCCCCGTTGTGCCCCCCTAATACTCCTGGAGTCTGGCTGCACATACACATACGAGAGGCACTCAGCCTCCGCGGCCCAACCCAGGGAAAATCTCTCTCCCTTACTTTCACAAAGATTATGAAGGACACAGCACGCCATGATCATGGCTGGAATATTGTCCTCATTCAAGTCCAACCTCCCATGCAAACATCACCAGTGCCCCTTTAAATGCCCCAAGGCACACTCCACAGTCATTCTGCACTTCCTCAACCTGTAATTGAACTGCTCCTTGCCGGGATCCAAGTTGCCAGTGTAGGATTTCATAAGCTTTTGCAAAAGTGGGTAGGCTGGGTCTCCTAGGATCACTATAGGCATTTCCACACTCCCAATAGTAATTTTTTCATCCGGGACAAAGGCTTGCATCTTCTGGTACAGCCTCGTGTTCCTGAACATACGAGCATTGTGCACCTTTCCCAACCACCCAGCATTTATATCTGTGAAATGCCCCTGGTGATCCACACATGCCTGCAGCACTGTGGAGAAGAAGCTCTTATTTATGTACTCAGTCACGAGACAATCCAGAGCCAAAATTGGGATGTGTGAGCCATCGATTGCCCCTCCACAGTTAGGGAGTCTCATGGCTGCAAATCCATCCACAATCTCACGCACATTGCCCAAAGTCACTGTCCTTCATAGCAGAATGTGATTGATGGCTCTGCACACCTCTGACAACGCTGACCCAACAGTGGACCTGCTGACTCCAAACTGATTTGCGACTGACTGGTAGCAGTCTGGAGTTGCCAGCTTCCACACAGCAATTGCAACATGATTCTTCACAGTGAGGGCAGGTCTCATTCTGGTGTCCTTTCATCACAGGGCAGGGGCAAGCTCCGCACACAGTTCAATGAAGGTGGATTTATGCATTCGAAAGTTCTGTAGCCACTGCTCGTCATCCCATACCTGCATGATGTCCCACCACTCAGTGCTTATCTCGGTGCACCGTGTGCAGATGCTCCGTGAAAGAACTCAGCAATGCAGCACTGTTGTCCTGCATGGCATTCAGCAACCCCAGGTCTTCTGCTTCCTGCTCTGATTCAGAGCTCAATGCATACTATGCAACCAGCCGAGTTGTGTTCATAATGCTGAAGGTGACTGTGGAGATTAAAACTGGATCCATGTGGTTGGAATTGGAGTGCCAAGAAGTAGTGGGGCAACACTGAAAACGGTGCAAGTTGCTACTAGCAACATTGAATGATGACAAGGGAACACAATGCCCCATGGGAACTTGAAAATTTACCCACGACGCTCAGTGCTCCTCTCCTTCTACTCAGGGATCCTAGTGTTGGAACCTGACAAGTGGCACGGTGGGATAGGTGCACACAATTCAATGCTTTTTATGGCAAAAATGCAAAGAACATTGTGGATACTCCTTTGCATTATAAAGAGTGCAGTGTGTATGCGCACTTGCACTATAAATACGTGTTCATTATAAGGCAAGGAATTATTGCAGATCAATTTTCTAGTGTGGACATGGCTTAATTCCCTTCTGCTTCTCACCACAGTCAGCTTTGTTGTGCAATAAGAATGTAGACTCATAGGTCACTGTTTTATGTGCAGCTGCTGCTGGTCTTTCACTCATTTCTTTCATTATCTGTGTTTTAGCTCCATAATCTCTTTACCAATCAATTTTGTGCAAATGTGTTTGCAAGGTATATTTGCAATATTTAAATGATCTTCTACAGATTTTTTTTATTGCAGAAAATGACATATTTTGAGGAATATCTGGTTTTACATGAAACTTGGGCATTTCCTCCATCCTCCAATTTTTGTATTAGTTTTTATAGCTGTGCTCCATGACTTGTCCCCATTAAATTTAGTCAGTTTATTCCAATCATAAATCTCACCTGTACCCTTCTCTAATTTGAAAAGAATTAGCCACAGGCAATTTTGAAAGAAAAAAATCCAGTAATAAAATACATCACTAGAGGTAGAAATGCCATTTGTCATGTGATTATAGTGAAGTTTAAAGAGCAACAAATTTCTTTTTCCAGTTTATTTCTTCTTCTTCCCTTTTTTAATATTTGCAGTAAGTAAAAATAAAGTATTTTAGTAAACAAGTGTGGTGTTTGTCACTGGATAGTTTTGTTTTTTGTTTTTTTTAAAAAAAACAACAAGCAGTCAAATATACCTGGCTTATGCTAGGAGTGAATCGCTCTGGCCCAGTCTGAGTAATGTCTGTTAACTAAAAACATTCATTTTCCCCCCCACATACCCTGTCTTGCGTTAGGTGCATTGGAGAAAAGACAGGATATAGGGCATTTCTTCCCACACACACACACACGTCATAATACATTCCTACTGCTCAAGAATGCACTTTACAGGGATTTTGATTGCCATGACCACCGTGGTCTGCTGTTAGGCGTATTGCCAGGTACCCAGCTGGCTGACCTGTATATTGCATTGCACAGCACCTGCAGCTTGTGCTGCACTCCACTACATTTCAGAGTAGAAAATAAAAGTGCTCCATACCACACCATCCTACCATGGCAAGTTATCTTCTGTCACTGCTCTCCCAAGAGTAAGGGCAGGAATTTCCCTTGTGGGAGAACTGAAATTAAGCACCTTTGTTTCGTAGGACACCTCAACGTTTAATTCCATTACTGCATCATGACTTAACCAAAAAGAATGCTCTTATTCAGGTTCACAGCTTAATCCAATCACAGTGATAGTTATCTTTGGGTTGATGAGGTACAGTTTAAGGTCCTAACCACATTGCATCGGGAACCATGTTTGTAACATCCCATGTTGCCAGGTGCTGTCATACTTTCTTGGTCTTCTAGGCTGCGTCTACACTGGTAAATTAAGTCAACTTAAGCAAGCTTAAGTCGACTTAATTTACCCTGCGTCTACACTACACTTTGCTTAAGTCAACTTAAGCAGCTTGCTTAAGTCGACTTAAGGAAAATAAAGTCAACAATTAAAATTAAGTCGACTTTATTAAACCTTTCTATTAGACATAAGGCTTAAGTTGACTCCCTAGAGTCGAATTAAGCCAGTGTAGACGTGGAGTAGCCCTAAGTTGACTTAGGGCTACCCCAGGGCTGCACCAATGCCCTCCCTGCCGGGGGGGGGCACAGGGGGAGCCTGGCATGCCCCACCCTGCCCCTATGCCCTGCCAGGGTCCCTGTCCCCCTTTGCCCCATTGTACCTAGGTCCAATGGGGCAAAGGCTGAGCCCCCTGGCATTGGGCAAGGGGTGCCCCCTGCCCCGTGGACCTCCCCTAGGTCCCCCTAAGCCCCTAGAAGTCAACCTAGGCATCCAGTGTGGACGCTCTAGGTCGACTTTTTAAGTTCCCCCCAAAGTCGACTTTAATTTTCAACTAAATCGACTTAAAGTTGACTTAGTTACGTTGACTTAGTTAAAGTCGACTTAAATTACCCAGTGTAGACATAGCCCTAGTGTCAATAGGGATTTTTGGAAAGAAAATTTTGCTAGCCCACAGCATGCTACAGGCTACCTGTTGTAATCATACTAGATAGGAATGCAAACGGTGTTACAAGAGTGCTAACTCATATGTATGTTTGAAAATCGGTATCACTGACAGTACGGACAGGGCCCTGCCTGCTTTAAAAACATGCATTGAATGTTCTTTGAGTGCTGTAATGATGGGTGTTTCACATTTGAAGGGAATGAGCTTCGATTTTCTTTTGAGAAAACTAGCACCAAAGTTTTTATGATGGGTTCTTGAGAACAGATGTGACATGGGTTGGCCAGTCATAAACTGTTTCCTGATTACGGTTCTCTTATTGTTAGTTCAGTTGTTGGGATTCTTAGTATTCCTATTTACAGTATCCCGAACTTTGGACCAGAGCGAATTTGGTATTCAAATATTTCTTCCCAGTAACTACCCTTTTTTCTCTACCCCTTTTCCTGATGTTCTTATCAGGGGCGTTGCTGCCCTGAGCTGGCCTGCTGTTCTGCCGTTGGGTCCCAGCCCTGGCCCCAAGCTGACCTGCTGCCACACTGCCAGACCCAAACCAGGGCCCAGGACCAGCCGGTGCCCCCCACTGTCACCAACACTGCCTACCTGAGAGGAGGGGAATTTAAATTTCCCTCCTCTTCTCCTGCAGCCTATCTGAGTCCCATGCTCCAGCATATGGGGGAACTCAGGGCAGGCACAGGGCTCTCTGTGCCTGTAGTGCTGGTGCTTGGGACTTGGGGCACTCGGCACCTGTGTCCCTCTGTGCCTGGCGCCAGCAACACCCGTGGCTCTTCTCACAAAATTAGCACATATTTATCTTTTAGATATGGATTGCCTTCACTAGGGAAAGGCCACAGGAGATTGCAGGTCAGAAGTTTGATATTTATCTTGTACATCAATGTTTTTTTAAAATAATCAAGACATTATCACAGGTTTCAGGGAACTCCACCAATATTTAGCTTCCAAGAATTTTCTAAGAAAATTCTTCAAGTTCCTACAATCACTGAAGTCAATGAGCCCCATTCTGTTGACTTTAGCAGGCTTTTGCTCAGGCTTCAAGTCACATACATAAAAACCTGGGTAGCACCATACCCAGCTTAGTTCAGCAGCATATACCATCTGGTAGTCTCTTCTTTGGTAACCTGAAATATTTCTATATCCCATCCATCTATACTACACCTACAGGTGATAGGCTTTTATATTTCTGAATTTGAAACTAAATTTTTTTCACAGGAACTTCGGATAGATTTCAAGTGAAAAAATTAAAATATCTCTTTTAAAATTATAGCTATTACCCGTACCTGAATGGTGAAGTTTTCCATTTCCTTTTGAGTGATGGCCCAACACAATGAATTTATACAGCTCAGTCTAGGGTTGTTTGCTATTGAAACTGCAACAACTTGTACTAAAACAATTTTACATTAGTGCTCAAGCAGTCTTCAGAAATAGGCCCCACTCCTTGTCAAGGATTGATTACAAACTTCTTAAAATCACGAGGGATTCCTTTTCTAAACAACAGGCTGTACTATAGCAGACCTCAGAACTACTATTGAATGGGCAACCATGGACATTGTTCTGAGCCTGGACTTGCTAGGAGGCCTTAGTTGTCAATCATGTGCAAGACGAATTAGACTATATAAATAAAAAAATTTCAATGGAGCTACTTAGTTTTTGACTCCTGTTTGCAGTGTCAGAAATCACATGGTGTCCTTTCCATGCCACGTTGCAGCTTGGATGTGGTACATGAGAAATGTAGTGCAACATGATGCTGCCATGCAGCATCTTAAGATAGAGCTACATTTTTAATAGAGAACATCAGAGTGAGCGTGGAGCACTATGGTGAGACTCCTAGCTGTGAAAACAACAATTCTTTCAGCACCTTTTGCTTCCAGTGACTGGATCGAGGAGGGTCATTTCTAGACCTTGCGTCTGGCCTCTCCTTCTTACTGTCCCTGTCTCAGTTCCTCACCTGCCTGACCTTTTTCCCCTGGTTCTGTTATCTTCCCTGGAGTTCCTCACGTGATGAACAACAACAACAACAAAAAATCAGAGTTACTGGTTACAGAACTGTTACAAAGTAAAGTAAAAAATAATTTTTAAAAAAAAAAGTACACAGGTTGGTAAAAAATAGAGACGGTTGTGGCGCTGGAGAGAAAGAAAGAGAGATGCTGAGGGGGCAAAAAAGACAGCTACAAGGAGAGAGGGCTTTTTCTACATCTTGTTGTAAGGCCTATACATTTTGATTACAGCCAAGCAGACCTACACCTTGTCTACAGTAGATAAATGTATCATTCTATCAAAATTTTGGCTCTCTAGCACACTTGTAAAGTACCTCCTGTCCACACACAAAGGGACTCAAAATACTACAGATACATGCCAAATACCATGAATCTACACTATTTTAATGCCAGTGGGGAAGGAGGCCACTAGAGTAATGGTAACAGTGGTTCATGAGCTCCTTGCAGTGTGAAACTTCCATGTGTTGTACATCTCTAATGCATATGCCGGGCACAGCAGTGCAAGATGACAGAAATGAAGCCTGAAATCTGAGTGAATAGTATAGAAAGCGCTGGTTTCATGATATTGCAATATCACAATGTACTACAGAAACAGAATGTTCCACCATCTCCACAACAAAGAACGTCAATAATCTTGACCTTCAGCACCACATGCTGTTTAGTGTTTTAGGTGTCTGTGTTTCCAAATCATAGCCTTGTTTTTCATCATAGTTTCCTATGAACATAACTCTGCTAGTACACTAGCAAGATTATATGTACAGAGCTACTGTCGCTGTTTAAGACAGTGACAACAAGCCAAATCATTTCCACTTTCCCATTCAGACCAAAGACTTTAAGTAGTCTTGTAATTTCTGTAGTTTTACTTTTCTTTAAACATGCATTTAGAATAACTGCTTCCCTAAAAAATTTTATTGAATTGGTTTAGAAAAGCATATTGAATATTCCTTTGCCAGTTTGGCATACAGTTCTTGTCTTTATAACCCTGGGTTTTTAATCTTTTAAACAGTAGGAAGATAGGAAAAAATAAAGTAATAAAAGAAAATGATGATTAAAGTACCAATCATAAAGCTGACAATGTCTTTTTATGATGAGTCTAGGAGTTAGAAAGATAGGCTTTTAAAAAAAAAAAAAAAAAAAGAAGGAATTCAGCCAGGAATTGGGGCATTAAAAAGCCATATTGGTTAAAGACAGGAAAGGTCATTACTGTATCTATGTATCTACAGTGCTCTACTTTCCCTATTTAAAAAAAAATGCAGTCAAGAAGTGATGATTCTGTGGAGAAAAAAAGCCATGTGGCTGACTGGTGAGAGAACTCTTATCCCATATATGAAATCATCTACACTGAGTGGCTGGAAGAACATCTGCTGCCTCAACTTAGTGCTGGTTTCAGTGTGCCACATAACAGTTCTTCCTTTTTTTTTTTGGTCTGAGGAAAGACAGGGAAGGATGTGTGCTATACACAAGTAGTTAATATTTGAGCATTTAATAAAACTTGTGAACAAGTCATGCTACTATAATCGAATATCTTTATCTAAAATGTGTTGTTAATCCAACATGATTCATAAAGAGGAAGGCGGGGGGGGATAGGGGAAGGGGGGCGGAGAGAGTAATCAAACATACTTGTTTATATTATTTCCTCCTTTATGCTTTGTCAAAGAAAGCTAAATGCCAGTGTGCCATCAGCTCTGACTCCAGTATGTTGTAGACTGTTTTCAAGAGTTGTTTTAACAGACTGCTGAACTCACGGCAGCATGATAAAGATCATCCAATAAATGTAGTATGTACATGTAATATAAACCTGTCCTGTATTTATCAGTGACTGATTGAGACAGAGAGAGCGGATTATCCACTAAGTACAATACACTATGTGGGCTAGAGCCTGAGCTGTATAAATCAGTGTAGCTTCAATGAAATAATACTAGTACAGTTGTAACATAGGTGCTAGGTTTGATGCAGGTTCATCTGTAACATTTTATGACAACTATTTAATAAGCTGATTTGAATGTTTGTATCTATTTGCTCTCTTTAGCCACAAGCTGAGTGTGGATTTGTGCTGGCGAAAGGCAGTCATGATGGATGAAGCCCTCAGTTGATTTATAGTGCAGCAGGACAAGTGTCTCATATGCACCGACTACCTGCAGGACTCAGCTCTGATGTGGAGAGGAACTATTTCTAGGGGCAATGGGTAGTTCAGTCTGCGTGGACCATGATGTGTTGGCCCTTTCTGCTGAGTCTACCAATTAGTGCAAAGCATGGTGGTGAGTTTGTGGTGTGGAAACTGGAACTAAGACCCATCAAGCTCATTTCATATAGTGTCTCTCAAACATCCATGAGGTGGGAACAGCCTTAAAACCCTACGGACTTCATACTGGCAACCTAGAGGCAAAAGACTCAGAAACTCATTAGCAATGTTCTGAGGCAGCTGGTCTCCTAATAAGTGATAATATTACACCTTCAAGGGTGATATTTGTTTTCTGGAAAGTTACATTTATTCAGACAAGTTCTGACCTTCTGGATCTCTCATAGGAGCTTTATGGTCTCTGGGCATACACACAAAATCTCCCAAAAACTGCACTCAGTCTCCAACATGCTCAGTCTGCCATACCATGTTCATAAAGAGACAGCTCCCATTCACCAAAATACAAACAAATACTAAATCAAATAGTAACATAACACAAATTCATCTAAACATGTTTTGCACCATAAATTATTATTACAATTATTCCATGGTTTTCACATGACCTTTTACATATTTCCCCCCCTCCATGGGCTATCCATTAGGTTTTAACCCACAGCCTGGAGATCTAGACCACAGACCTCTTTTATTTCAGCAGTAGAAGTAACTGTTGGGGAAAGATATGCTATTATCCTCTGCACCGTAGCCTAGGGAGGATGATGCTGTTTATGGACTAGTACTAGAAAGTTGGGTATCAGGATTCCTGGTTTCTGTTCATAGCTCTGGGAGCAGAGTATTGTCTTGTGGATAGGGAAACTACAGCAAAATGAAACAAGCTTGTATGGGTTGTCTGCTGGGACTGAACTCAGGATCTTTGAGCATAAGCTACCACCACTTGAGATATAAAACTATGCAGATTAACATGGAGATAGTAGCAGACTAATGAACTTCTATATAGGGTCAAACCATTAGAAGAACATAGACCCACACTGTATTAGCATGGGTTAGATGTTCATAACTTGGACTATGTCCTCCAAAAAGCAGTATGGCAAAAGTGAATGAGAATTGAGTGCCCTATTAGAAAAATAAATTCTATTCCCAACTCTGTTCCCACAGTGCTCTTGTCCGATCTCTCCATAAAATGGGTGAGTGAGAGTTGCCTCCCCCAAGGTTGAGGTAGGAGGCCTGGGCTAATAAGGTCATGAAATACAAAGAAATATAAGAAGAGAGTGTAGAAAAATGGAGATTACAGACCATATCTATGCTGTTGGCTAGTAGCTCAGTACGTCTTACCTAGACTACAGGGCACCATGTGGGAAGAGAGTGTCTCCCTCAGTGCAAAGGAAGTGACATTTTACCACTTGTGCAGGAATGTGTGTCACACCTGTAAAATGTGTGTGTCAGAAGAACTGTGTGGCACGCAGCAGATCCATATTAGGAATCAGATTGTGTTGTATAATTTAGTAAGTAAGAGTATCACAATCTGGCCTAGACAAAAAGCTGATCTGGAGAGCATACGAAAATGGAGATGAAATCCCAGTACAAAGTGTTACAGCCAGCATAAACACCATACTGTAATCTGTAGCATCTTTAATGAAGTTTTTGTTTAGTTGGTTTTTAATTGAGCTGAAGGTCAGTGTAGCAGGGACTTATCAGGCCTGATGTTAGGCATATCTGCTGTCTAAGTTTCTGCCTAAAAATCATGCAATTTTGCTTAATGCATAATAGCATTTGTAGTTGCAGATCAAATTAAACTGATTTTCAAGGACAGATTTTTCCCCTTTTCTCCACCATATAAATTTATATATGAAATGTAAATGGTTTTATTGTATTGTATAGATGATTTTATTATCATAAGAAAGGAAACCTGGCTGTGTTCTTGAGGCAGCAAAATATTTTGAATATGTAGGTAACTTTGAACCAGAACCATGGATTTCAAACACCCTGGTTATGTCTACACTTACTGAAGTTAGTTCGAATTAGTTAATTTGAACTAACTAATTTGAACTAATTTTAGTTAGTTCGAATTAACTTAATTCGAACTAGCATGGCCCCACTAGAATGCTAGTTCGAACTAAGCAAGTGCCATGCATGGCACTTGCTTAGTTTGAATTAATCAGTTGCATTAAGCTCAATATGCCAGTTAGTTCGAATTAAGCGCTTAGTTCGAACTAACATGGCCACATTGGGTTAATTTGAACTAACTAGTTCGAATTAACTGTTAGTTTGAAAAGTATAATCGAATTTATTAGTTTGAATTAAGGAAGCCCTTAATTCGAACTAATGAAAGCCTAGTGTGGCCAAGGCTTAAGTCAGTTCGAATTAAGCTTCCTTAATTCGAATGAACTTGCCAGTGTAGACATAGCCCATGAGACTGTTAGTTAAGTCCAATCCTGGAGTCAGATTTGGTTCAAAACTTTACTTCTTAGGTCCACTTTGACTTAAAAAAACCAGCTGAAATATAATTGGCTCACTTGTTTGCACAGTGTATATTTTTATCCTGGAATCACAGAAATTACAGCTATAAAAGAGCACATGTCCTCAAAAACATAATTGCATGATATAGATGCCTATAGTGTAGATAATATACCCTTTAAGACAACTGTGAATGTATAATTAGCTAATGAAATTATTCAGGTATGTTGCCTACATACCTGTAATAGTCATTACCGCATGACCTATGTACAAGTTAAACCAGTTTGCAGCATTTTCATTTGCGTTATTTGTCACCTTAATATTTTTATCTGTTTTAGGAAAACAAATATCCCCCACCTCACCAGAGCATAATACAAAATAAAGAGAGAAATTACTGACATTAAGAGCAAAATAGAACCCTTATGTCTTAAACCAGATGGCGTTACAAGAGAGGAGAGTGTAGCAGATCCAGGAGAAGGGAGGGTCCCTGTACAATTTTGATAATATTAAGCAGTATAGCTTGGAGGAAGCTGTGTAGGAACACGCACTCTGTAACACATCCTGAGCTGTTTTAAAACCGAGTTACACATTCTCTCTCTGTTTTGATTACTACTGTAAAACAGCACATGCAGAAGGGAAATGAGTCTGACTTAAACCCAAGCCACATTAGCATTCCCTGTAGTTTAACACTTAATGGAGTACTTAGGTGGGAATCCTGTGCAGTTGCAGTGCATGTTGCCCTCTTTCAAAGGTAAGGCTGACATTTTTTGTTTCATTAACAGCCAAATCTCAGCAGTGTGAGTTGAGATTAAGCTGTTGGCCCTACAACTTTTCCTTTGCTTACATCAGAATTTCCTCTGTTGACATCAGTATTAGTAAAATTCTCAAGCTCTGAGTATAATTTAAACATTGTAATGGTGCATGAATGAGTGTGATAGCTCTGACATCAAGGCATAAGAATTTATTTTACACCTGGGGTGAATTTTTTCCAATATTTTTGCATGTAAGGGAAATGTACCACAGCAATGCACACTTTCTGGCACTCTATGGTGTCTCTACACTTACAAGTTAGGTTGACTTAAGGAGGCTTAAGTCGACTTAACTTACTCCCTGTCCACATTGGGCTTTTATTAAGTCCACTTAAGGTGTTCCTTAAGTCTATTTAAGGAAAACTTAAGTCGACTTAAGGCTTAAGTCAACTCCTTAAATCGACTTAAACCAGTGTAGATGGGGATTAGTACCTAAATTGACCTTATTAAGTTGACTTAAAGTGTTAAATTGACTTAATAAGGTCGAAAAGGGGCTATGTCTACACTAGAAAAGTTAAGTCTACTTTTGTTAAGTCGACTTAATAAGGTCAACTTAAGTCAACCTTATTAAGTCAACTTAATAAAGTCGACTTAATTCTGATAGGCTATGTCTACACTGGAAAAGTTATCGGCTCAGATGCAACTGTTTGATATTGACAAGTTCCAAAGAGGTAGCTGTGTTAGTCTAGGTCAGCAAAACAAACAAGGAGTCCTGTGGCACTTTTAAAGATTAACCAATTTATTTATCGCATGAGCTTTTGTAGGAGAAAATCCCACTTTGTCAGATGCTTTGAAGATGGGGAGTTTACAGAGTGTGTGTGTGTGTTTGGGGGGGAGGGGGGGATTAAATGTAGGGAAATGTATGACACAGGTCCAGGTCAGGCTGTAACAGCAAATATTTGATATTCAGTATTTCTACATGATTTTTTCTTGCCTGCTTTCTATCTGTAACTTTGGACTTCCAGTGATACTTAGTGGATGCCATCTACATGGCAGGTTTTAAACTGCATTTTACATTCAGTGGTTAAAGTTTATCAAAATAAGAAATTGTAGTGCCCATTGTAACAGGCATCAATGTCATCTAGTGTAGTTTTGTGTGCTTTTATGATGACAGTTTGTCTCATAATACACTGTCTATTTTGTATAAAGAGAGTGAGAATGACTTTATAAGCTGGTGGTTAGTGCACTCAGCAGTGAATGGGGACTACTCATTTCAGTCCCAGGGCTGTCCCTAGGGGGGAGCAGGGCCCGGGGCCAACAGGTCTGGGGGGCCCCCCACCACCACCACCCACGCTGGAGGGGGGAATGGAGGCCCGGGTCAACCCGCTCCGCCCCTGGGAGCCCGGCAAGCCTCGGCTCCCAGCGGTGGCACACCCTCAGGTCCCCGGCCGGGGCCGACAGGAGCAGGCTGAAGCTCCAGCCACGAGCTGGCCCAGCCGGGACCCCAGGCTGCTGCCAGTGGCACCATGGCTGGGGAATGGGTCCTGAGGCCACCGCTGGCTGAGACTGGCCCTGGGCCCAGCCGGGGCTGACCATGTGGGTCAGGCCAGGCCGTGAACTGCCCCGCCCCTGGGCCTGCCTGCTCCGCCCCAGGGGCAGGGAGGGCCGGGCCTGGGCCAGAGGCTGGGCAAAGCCTCCTACCCCACTGCCTTTGGCTCGCCACTAAAGGCAATGGGGGCAGGGCAAAGTGCGGCTGGGGTGGGAGGGGCGCGGCATGGGCCCCACACTGCCCCCAGCTGTGAGCGGGACAGTGTGGGGACCACATAACAACGGGGCCTGGGGCGATCGCCTCGTTCGCCCCCACCCACAAGGATGGCCCTGTTCAGTCCCTATGCCAATGAGTATTTACATATTTACAAAAAGCTGACTTTGAACAGGAGCAATTGAGAGTCAGATCCCAGAATACCCAGTAATCCACTGTTTAGGGCATTCGAGCACAATATGGGAGATCTAAGTTCCCTGCTCTGAATCAGGCAGAGTGGAGACTTGAAACCCAGACACATGTCCTATCTCTTGGACTAAAGGATATAAGATGACACATGGGAACTATTGTTGTTTTCTTCTCCCCCAGTAAAACAAGTAAACATTCATTTTTGGTAAATTCAAAACTTAAAAAAAAAAATTTATGATTAGTTTTCAGTTTGACCACTGAACTGAAAAATTGATTATTTTCACAGCTCAGTGTGTCTATAGCAAGTTATTCTCTATGAAAACATCAACAAAGATGAACTGGACTGTGAGTTTCATTGCATAAAACCAAAATGGTTAATCTCCTCTCTTCCACGAGGAAATGCTGGGATTCTCAGCTTATCTCCCATCCATAGCCAAATCTTTCAAACTCCTCTCCTTTTGCACGCTCGTGTTCTAAATCTAGCACTGATGTGAAGGACTTTCTATAACAAATAACAATGCCTCCTCAAGATCATCTGAGCATGCAGTGGGAGGGTGGGTGCTGCACCACTGGTAAGAAAGTGCACCATGTACCTCTCTCCATAGCTGGCCATCTCGCCCATCTGGTGTGGAGTGGGTGGGAGTACGTGAGAGAGATTGGATCCTGTTTCATCCCCTCGGGCTAGTGACATTACATCTTTCTTTGTGCTCTGTGAGTCCAAGGACTGTGATTGTGTTTGGCTGTGGCAAAGGGCCATGGATCAGAAAACTCCTTGCACCTTATCCTCCCAGAGCACCTGTGCAGGCCCAGGGCACAATCTCCTCATCCACAATGTTTATAAAGCACTTTGAAGAAATCTAGAGTTACCCAAGTGCTAAGTTTTATTATTATTCATAGCTTTAATTGGCACCTATGTTTAGCCAAGAGGCCAGACAGGCTGAACAACCATCTCCCTCTTGAGGTGGCCATTCAAATTCAAAGCTGAAAAACATTGGTGAGGTAGGGAAACTTGCATTGCAGCTGATCAGACTGTACCCAATCTAAAGAGAAAGAGAAGATTCGGATCTGCAGGACTGTCAATCTAGTACCTTTCCCTAATGTTAAATTCACTTACGCCATGATGATTAATTTTGTAATTACGAAGTGATGCCATAAATGCTACACCTGGGTGAGGTTATTTTTTGAATGACTGCATTTCTTGTCAGGCTGCCCTACTTTCTAAAGTTTGTTGATGTGCTGTAATAAAAAAAGTATACATGTTTTATAATAATAAAAGAAGTAAAATAAAACATTTCATGATTTTTGGGAATTGTCAGTAATACTTACAGCCTGATTATGTGATCTCAGCTCGTCAATGATTTGGGGCTTTAAGAGAGGCCCAGGAATGTTGGCGGGGCTTTTTCCCTTTAACCTACTTGTTTGTCCTATATTTTCTGAGCCCAGAATATTCTTGTGCATCAGACTGGAATCTTGGATGAATTGCTGGGTGTACCTAGACAAGTCTGTGGAAATACATGATAATACAGGCTGCATGCCCAAGGTTAGAATTTGGCTTAATAAAAAGAGTTAGAAAATCAAACCCTACCCCAGCAGTTAAGAAACTTGGTCACATTTATTCTGACCTATTATTTAACACTAAAGATAAAAAACACTTTTCATTGATTCCTAATGATGTGGAGAATCAGACTTAGACACCTATTTACTTTTCTCAATGTTTAAAAGTATCCATATTTTAAAATGACAATGTGAGTGAGGTAATATCTTTTATTGGACCAAAGATGTTACTTCACCCACCTTGTCATTCTAACACCCTGAGACCAACATGGCTACATCTACACTGCACACCATCGCAAAGAGTCTGCTGTGCCCTGAAGATTTATTAAGTACTTCTGCAGCCTCATATTCTAAGATGCTAAATGAACTTATGCCTCTACCACGTTTATCACAGGGAACTGATTTTTCTAATCCTTTTTGTTAAAGACACTGAGGCGCAGTATCCTGATCCGACTCCCTTAGAATTGATTGGGACATTGAATCTTTCTATTGACTTTAATGAGAGGTGGAGGAAGCCTCAAATATCCAAAAATGGTCTTTACTTTTAACATTAGGTGCCTAAAGGGAGATTTTCAAAGGTATGTAGGTAATTAGGTCCCCATTTCCTGTTACAAGTCAAAGGAAGTAGGCACCTGACTGTCATTTATGTTGTTGAAACTCTCCACCCTAAAATAGAGTAGAGTGTCCAAACCGAGGTACCTAAACGTAGGCTTTTAAACCCATAGTTGGGTGCTTATATAAGTGGCCTGATTTTTCCAAAGTGCTGAGCATCCAGCCACTCCAGTTGACTTCAGTTAGTGCTGCTGTCTGCTAAGCAACTTTGGAAGTCAGGCCATGTGTTTAGATGTCCAAATATGGGCTTGAGCTTTAGGCACCCAGTCGCAGTTCTTCACCATAGCGTGTCTAATAGTGAGAAAACCCAGAATGTAAACAACCAGAGTTAAAGGCCTCTTCAGAAAATTTAAGCCTACCACTTTGAATCGCTATATAATTTGTATAATTTTTATTGGCTAGATTCAGCTCTTATTTATTAATATTTTTTTATTGTAGAATAAAAACAGCCCACACTTCCTCCTCTGCTATTGTCAGGCTTATGGCATCTGTCCCCATGACTGTGGAAGAGCACAAACTGATTACAAAATATGTTAGTGAACGATAAATTCCAATTAGCCGTCACTGCATCCTGGAGGTTCCATGGTCCCATTAGTACCACAACAGTAAAAGAAACCAATGATTAAGAGATTAATAGGCATTGGTGATTGTTGAAAAAGCAATGTTGTGTGTAACTAGGGGTGATAGACTTCAAAAAATTCTGATAAACACTAAAAGATTTGCATTTCCATTCAAATGTTTAATCAAATTGTGTGAAGTTTCTGATTCCCGTGTCTTTGTAATGCTTACTTAGTATCCAGGAGTCAGGTTTGTCAGGAAAGAAAGCATAGCACTTTTATAAATGTACAAGCTCTCAGCTCAGTCTGAATCTGCTCAGGTTTCTGGGAGCAGTTAATTGACATTACACATCCTTAGAGATTTAACACAGACATTTACACTGTTGTTCTTTCACTGGGAACTTGATATCTATCCTTACTCTAGCAGTGTTCTCTATAGCTTCCACTCACTGAACTTTTAACCTTTGTTTACCAAGAAAGTATAAGAATGGATATGTGAATCAACTCCAAGCACTCTTGCTGGCTCACTGGACACAATTTGCTTTTTTATTTGAATCCCCCAAAGACCTAACATTAGATGAATTACTAGTATTGGCTTCTGGCAAATTTCCTTGAACACATGTAAATTGATTATTTTGCTGTCAAAATCTTTCCATGATAGGAAAATATTGTTACATAATATTAAATTATGTAACATATGCATTGCATATAGTGTGAAAAATAAGCTAATTTCCATTTGTATAACTGACAGACTCACATAACTACATGCTTGACCATAACCTATTCACATGCTGGTACCTCTCCTTGTAATTTTAATGCAATTATGTAGAATCTGCACCGTGACTCTCACAGAAAACTTCCAAGACAATGAAATGTATTTGTGTATTATGTTATTTCCAGAATTTGAACAGGCAAGTAATATCACAGCATTCTCCACCCATAGTCCAACAGATAACAGTTACCATTGTCTTTTACTGTAAATACTGTTTGGAAAATGAAGTAACTTCCCTGTGGACATTCCACACAAATTAATCTATAATCTACATATTTACAGGAGACAAAGGAGCTCCTCCTCCACTTTGTTTAACAGATTTCCATTGAATAAAATGAATTATTGACTTTGAACTGACAGGAGAGCTCTGAAATTCATTTAAATAATAGTTTACTGAATGCCTTCTCCATTGCATGTGGGAAGAAGAGAGATGCCTCTGGTAAATTCACAGACTTCATTCCTTCCTGTGTCCCATAGAAATGATGTAGCTTTCAACCGTTTTTTCTCCTTCCCTCTCCCCCTCCCCCTTTAAAAAAAAAAACTCACCAGGGGTCATTCAAAAGCATCAATTCTGAATCATCTGCCAGGAGTTTCTTTTTAAAGTGGGCCCCAGAAACTGGCCTAAGAAAAACTTAGTTCCATTGGAAAGATCATTATGTTCAGATTCTCATTTTGCAACATGGAAGGGATTCAAGGTATTAGAGAGGGACCAGCTTTATGTATTGACTAGAAGGCCTGTTGGAAAGGCTTTGAAAGTTTTGGACAAGTATTATGGTTGAAGGAAAGTCAGTACTCTGAGAGTCAGAGCAGGGAGGATATAATCTTCTGATCAGCTAAGTTCCCACCCTTCCCTTCAGTTCCTTTGTCCCCTCCTCCACCAGTGGGGTCAAAACACAGTTTTAACTTCTAGTATCTATCTCATGAGTGATAGTAACAGAAGTCAATGTTAGAAATAGGAGCTTCACTAGGAGAAAAGGAAGATTTCCAGCCTCCAAATGGATCCAGCAATTAGAATGAAAATTAGGAAGGTTCAGAGATAACACTCTTCAAAGTAATTTCATCCTTATATTAAGGAAACGGCCCCTAAGTGAGCCATCAGTGGGGACTGACTCTGCAACCTCTGAATCTAAAACCATGAGCCATTACTGCCTGCACTAAAAAAACTGCCAGTCTGTTAGCTCAAAGGTGGTAACAGACTCAAACTTCTATGGTCCAGCCACTCTGGGGGACAGAGAACTACATTGTGCATGCATGGGTTATGGAGATATATAGAAAAGATTTTTCCAGTCATTTTTGGAGGTTTTAAAAACATATTATATGGTTCTTGACTGTCCAATTCTTACACAGTTGGACTTCTCACTGTATTAATAAAGGATTTAAATACGATCCCAATTATGCAGTATTCATAAATGATAGAGCCATTTCAAATGCATATGAGTAAAATCTTTATAGTTATATATTCTCTCTCTCACCATACTATGTATGGACTAAACACAAAAAACCAAAAAGAACCCTGTAGTAAAAGGGTTGCAAAGTCAAGCACTCAAAAGTTAGTTGCCTGAGCAACCTTAATCTAGCCCCCTAGTGCATCTGAATTATGACAGTCTTTAGTTACATGATCACAGTCTCTTTTTCCCAGAGGACCCCAGCCTCACTGAGTGCACAGGGTGGATGATGCTCACTTTGTGAGCAGCTATTAAATAGTTTGTTTTATCCTCATTGTCCAGCGTGTTGCCTTTTGTTTATTGCACACAACTCCAACTTTGCTGTCAAGACAGAATTATTAATTTCCTCCTGGATTGTTCTAATTTAGGGCATTCATCAATATAATGAGTGCTTAAGAAATATATATGAATTTATTTTCATAAGGCCCCTGTGAAATGATGGGGTGGCATTATCCTCATTTTATACATGGAGGCAGAGATTAATATATATCTAAAGTATCCACTAATTCTGGGTGCCCAGCCTGAGATGCTTGGGACCTGATTTTTCCAATTACTTTGCACTATGCAGCACTTAATAGGCTGAAGGCACAGTTCTAATTGACTTTAGTTGCAGCAGTGAATGCTCAAGACTTCTGCAGAGCACATCTCACTTCAGGCACCCGGAAAATGAGGAAGAGACAATTAAAGACCACCTCTGAAAAGTTTGATTGAAGTCGCTTGCCTAGTATGACACAGAAGCTGGGTAACAGAGACAGGCACAGAATCCAGTTCTCTGGGGCAGCACTCTGCTGCCTTACCCATCAGACCATCTTTCTTTCTCTTCCTGAAGTCACCTGCCACATTCACTATACACCTTCCAACTTCTGCAACCCATGAAGGAAGGTTCCTATAAAGAAATCTCTATACTTGATTTATCCCCAAAGCATGTCCATCCTGTGCATAGAAAGAGGCAGAGGTTCTGTGTAAATAATAGTATGTGATCATGTAATTAAAAACTGTATTATAAAAAATATTCAGAGAGGTGCTGAATGAAGGTTGCACAGGCAACCTTAATTTTGAATGCCTGACTTTGCAACCTTCATAATGGTGTGCACCCACATACACAAATCTACTAATACCTATTTCCATTTGTATACTAGGTGGTAATTGCAGAGTCCTCTTAATTCTAACATGTTTGTTTTTCTAAGTTAGGGTATGAAACTGGTCAAAGTCGTGGTTCAGACTAGTGGATCTTGCTATTCAAAGATCCATCAGCAGCGTTGCGGTGCTCAGAGCTTTAAAACACTTAAAAACTGAGCGATAAGGACTGGACTTCCAAAATATTTCTGCTTTCCTCTTATTGCTGTACTATGTGCAGCTGTAGATTGGCTTCTGACTCACTTCTTTGTTTTACTTTGGTGGAGAGGCAGAGTGTGTAATGAGAATATGGTTATACTTTTACTGTAGATGTTATTCAAAAAGAATGTTAATAAAACCACCAATTGTATTACATCAGTGCATCCTTTTAAATTCCATGGAGATTTTCCTAAATAGAGTTAAGCCATTTGCCTCAAACATCTTACCTATTTCTGTTATTACACAAATCCCCTAAATATTTCAGTCATTGCAGGGCCAACTGAAATGGTAAATTACCTAGTACAGTGGTTTTCCAACTTTTTTCCTCGGGACCTAGTTGAAAAAAATCATTTATGCCCATGACCCAACAGTTAAATCTTCCAGCAATACATTCCAGTCTTTTGGTGGTGGCAGAAAGGGGGTCCACGACCCAGTACCTAAGGATCTGCATCCCAGTACTAGGTCCTGACCCATAGTTTGAAAACCACTGACCTAGTACACTGAAGAGAAATTACTGAAGAGCATTATGCTTGGGTTCTGCTGAAAATGAAGTTGTTGGGGCGATTACCCTGACGATGACTGCAGGGAAATCAGAACTATAAGATTATCACCTCTCAGCCAATAAGCTATATTGATGCCCGTTCGTAACATTCCCTTACGTTTCTTTCCACCTTTTTGTGTCTGTTCAGATATTCTGCTATTTCTGTAACCACACATTGGAAGAGAGCTCACAAATGGCCTCGCCTGGTATTCTTGCAATGAAAA
Organism: Pelusios castaneus; assembly: GCA_007922175.1. Lineage (NCBI taxonomy): Eukaryota > Metazoa > Chordata > Testudines > Pelomedusidae > Pelusios > Pelusios castaneus. The sequence goes on along the minus strand of ML685776.1, from coordinate 2,777,324 downwards.
TATTTTGCAGGTAGATCACCAAAGGCTATGACAGCTTTTGGAAGAGCCAATGGTAATACAATGAAAGCATTTCTGAAAGCTAAGTTCTGCACTAGTGTACTTTTACATTTCTATTTTACATGCTTTCCTTAGTCTCCTGAAATAGTTAGTGCTGGAGCCAGTGACTTTCATTAGACTGAAGATTTTACTTGAGAGTAGTGCTAGAAACACCAAGGGACAAACTCAGGAGGTTCAAATAGTGTTCAGATTCACTTACAAACGCATTCATAAAATTCTACCATGAAGGAAAAATCCAAAGAACAATTAGCTTCTGCTACTACATGAATTCTTTTTCTAACAAAACCACCAGGGCATTAACTATGATCTCATGAACTGACAATTCATAATGATGACATCAGCTTACAAAGGAAAGGGAGAAAGAAACCCATAGAAAGGATTATTATCCTCTAGGATCATTATTTGTTGTTTGTGGCATTGTAAAGCTTGTGACACAGCTATTCAATTGTAAACATCATCGCTGGCTTTTATTTTAGAAACTCTTATCGGAAAAAGACAGAAGCACTCTATTTTCAGGGGAAAAAAAACCTTGAGTTCTGTGGAGTTTGCCATGGGTTTTTTCCACAGGCTTCTACAGACAGTTCTGCAGCTTAATTGTGAAAAATGTCTGAATTTTACTGATAGAGCTTAGTCTCTGGAATGTATTTAATTTACATCCATCCAAGGCTCTGGAGCTGTGTATTATAAAAATATACAAACAAAGGATTCTAACAGCCATAACAGAAGGATTAATTGGCCTTCTGCATATCTGACCCCATCTAAACAAATATACAGGTTTCTTATTCTAGCAATTTCATTCAAGACGCTCTATCACCAAACTGTCCCATCTCCTTATCTGCCCCTTTCAGGAAAAAGTGAGGAAAATACATAATCCTTAGCACTGTGCTATATAGATAAACAAATCAGGGCCATCAGATGAAGCCTTGCTTTGAGGTAATTTTCTTGCTGGACCAGGGGCCTGGTAAGTTTTTGCACCCTCTACTGCTCTTGCCTATAACTGTATCACATTCATTTTGCATAGGTCAGTCTTCCCTCTCCCCACAAGAAGACACAACATCACAAAAGCACTTTCCTCGTGACCTTACCATGATAACCTCTAGCACTCAGCATGTGCTAAGAGACCATTACAATCAATACATAAGTGATGGAATTTTCCCAAAGAACATTGAAAATAAACCAACATCCAGCTTCAACAAAAGGAAAACACCTGATTAGAGCCCACCTGAGATTTGCGACCAGGCAAAAGTGTCGATTTGGTTCAACCAACAGCTTGATTTCTGGTTTAGGGAACTGGACTTCCTTCATTAGCAGAGCGGTGTGTCCTGCAATCCAAACATATATAAACCCTCTTGTTTTGACATTTGCCAACACAAAAGAATGATCAAACACTGGGCAGGTTAAATCTAACTTTGATTTGTTGCCTACTTGGCATAATAAATGGATAACTAGGTGGATAACAAAAGTTTTCCCTTGTTACTGTGACCAGCCTTGTCCACTCTTTACCAGGGACTTGCCCTCAGAATCCGTGCAACTCAGTTGTAGCCACTCTGCACAGTGTCCACATCTTTGCTTCCAGTGCCATTCAGGTATTTTTTAGACATACACTGTGCCCATATGTGATCAAGTGTAGAACAGTAAGTAACATCAGTGTGGCATTATTATCTTGGGGAAAGGACTTCTTGCAGATGAAAAATACTTACTTAAAACGTACATGTCACTCAGATGCCTCCATCGGGATAAGGGTGTCAAGTGTACTAAGTTTTGAACAGACAGAGACATAGAAGTGGTTCCTTCTCTGAAGGACTTACAATTTAAGAAACAGGCAGCCTGTGTAGGACGCCTGACTAAATATTTGCTTGCTTTGAACCTATACTTTAAGAACCAGCAAACTATTGTGCTAACAGAAAGGCTTAAAATATTTCCACTGAAATGACTGCATATGTGTGTCATATATGTTTGCTGAGTGCAGCATTCCCTGCCAGACATGTTAAAAAGGCTGTCATATTTACATGTCTCTAAGATGGAAGTTTACAAATTCAAAATAATTTTCTTGTACAATATTAAAATGGTAATGTAGGATTCTGTCTATTCTGAATCAAGATTGGTGCTCAATGGAAAAGGTAAAAGATCCAAACATTGGTTTTTTTTGGTTCTCTGTTGAAGGCTGCCCAAGAAGAGACTAAAATGTGGTTATAGGGATAGGCATAGCTTTGCTGAAATAGGCAAAAGGATGAAATCCCATTTTCCTCTGCCTTCCTCATGAAAACAGGCCACAGCATATTTCTGTTGAATTGGGTAGAAAAGTTTTTTTTTTCCTTGGGAAATGTCTTTTCTTTCAAACAATTCATGAAGCTCTCTAAAAAGAAATAGTTGTGACGTACAGTGTGCCAGCAATCTAAGAAGCCTGAGGTTTGCTTTGTCTTCTGTATGAATGTTTTGTATTTTGTAGTTTAAAGTATGTCACAGAGTGATGCCTTACACAAAAATGATACAGATGTGTAACCATAGAACTGAGTAGAAGAAAAATGAAGAAAGGAGGATCAAGTTTATATATACGTACACATTCATACAATGTACATTTTGTAGACAGAGAAATCTGTTCTTGCAGACATAGGGCCATGACTGTGGCTAGCTAATCTGTGCACTTCCTGGAACGCAAGGGTACTCTGACCAGCACTGCTAGTAACACTGTCCACTCCAGAAGGGAAAAGGATCAGGGCTGGTCCGATGCAGAGAGAAGCACACCCGACACCCTGTTAGGGGTTTCACAGTGGGGGCATATGTCTTTGCAGTCTCTTTAGCATGGGGCTGTTGCTCCACACCAGAGCTGAGCATGGAAAACAAAGCCTTAACTGCAAGAAGCTGCAACATAATGCTGTTGCCATGTCCAGTTGAAAGACATTTTAAGTTAAATACTACAGAAAATGTTACTGTTTGTTTGTAAAGGAAAAGCACACTGTACCTGTATCCTAAGCGCATCCACAATTTCTTTGGACATGAAACGAGAATGTAGAACCCTGGTGTGCATGACAAAGTCAGTTCTGAGTCAGTGTGTGTTCTCTCTCTTGATGATAGTGATGGTACAGAATAGTTTATGAGATATATAGTAAGTCAGGAAATACATTATTCTTCCATGGACCTTCCACACTAAGTTTCAACTGAAGCAACTCAAGTAGTGTCACAGGTGGGAGGTACAGTAGACAGCTCTAGTTTTGGAACCTCTTCTCTAATATTTTCCATGCTTACTTTCCTTCCTGCTCACATTTTCTAATCCCTTGTTTTCTGTTATGTTGTCTTTGTACTCTTCTTCCTTCCTTTGCTTTGACAGGGTTAATCATATGAATACAAAATTTTCTACATAGTGGTTTGGAAAAACAGAATATTAGTCTGAAAAATCCATGTAGTTGAATTGGACTGCTGGTTTCTGCTCTCGGCTTTGGCTAGTTACACCATTGTTTAATAATGAAAAAAACCAACCACAGTTTTTACTCAGAAAAAATTGCATCGAAGTAAATGGAATTTTACCTGAGTCAATACTGATAAAAACTTGAAACTAAAACTCTCAATGTATCCCAGTATTAATACATTGCATTTTCATATTGCCGGCATGGCCCTCCAGCTGATAGGGAAACCACTGGGTTTCCCTATCAGCTGGTGCGCGGTCCCGGCCAGAAAGGAGCCACAGGGGTCTCGGCAAAAGGGGAACCCCGCGCTCTCTTCTGTCTGGGACCCCCACGGGTCCCGGCAAGAAGGAAACGGTGGCTCTCTTTTTGCCAGGACCGCTTGGGTCCTGGGCAGAAAGGAGCCGTGGGGCTCCCTTCTGCATGGGACCTGAGCGGTCCCGGCCAGAAGAGAGCTCTGTGCTCCCTTCTTCCCCGAACTGCTCCGGGGCTTTCTGTCTCAAGGACGAGCCCCCCTACCCTGGGGAGCCGAGGCTCCAAAGGAGCCTCACCTCCCCCTGGACCTAACCAGTCAACTTAGAGAGTCTAGTGTAGACTCTCTAAGTCGACTTAGTAAGGCCAGCTTTAAGTCGATTTAAGAGTTCTGTGTGGACTCTCTAAGTCGATTTATGAAGGTCAACTTAAAGTCGACTTGGTAAAGTCAACCTAAATTCCTGAGTGTAGACATAGCCATAGAGAGCAAGTTACTTCCTATGGTCAGGAATTTTGCCTGAAAGAGTGATAGGCTTGTCCTGTCCAGAATCCATAGCCTAAGCTCACTTGTTCTTGAATTAATTTATTATTGACAGCCATCACTCTTCCTCTATCAGGTTCTTAGGTATAGCTTTACAAAGCTATCCCTCCATCTCAGCTGATCTGGCCTCCGTGTTCTGCTCTGCTTTAGACTATTGTCCCATAGTTATTTTTAGCTACCAACTGTATTACCCAGCACTGTGTTTCAAATGACACCACTACCAGTTGGATTACATAAAATATACCATTCAGCCATTTGATTGAGGAGGTGATTCACACAAACTTTCTGAGTAAAATTATCATCATCATCATGAGGGAAAAATGAATGGAGATTAATTAAAGAGAGCACTTCATCCATCTCACAGAGATATTTCTTTGAAAAAATAGTAAAGCAGTCAGACCACTGATTTCATAGTTGTGGAAGCAATATGTTAGCTAGAACTGTAATGAATATACATACAAATAAAGCCTCATTCAGCTAACACAGGGGCCATTATAGCTAAATTACAGTTGGGGGCTTTGTGTGGGGGGGAAGGGGGAGTTGTTTGATTTTGGGGGTGGGGGTAACTAAAGTCAAGAGTCCTTCACCAAACCAGATGCCTGATTTGTAGCACTCAAAGGAGAAACCCCTTCCTCAATTAGAGGCAGAAGCTTAGACAGAGGCAGAAATTCTGCCTCAGGAAATTAGCCATATAATTAAATATGTATCAACAGGGAAGGCTACAAGCACAGATCGATTCCTAGCTGAGATTTTTAACTTATTAGTAGACACACCTTCTCCTGTGCTATTTAGACTCTTTGCTGATGTTTTGAAGTCAAAGGCAGCTAAAACAGAGTACGTTTGATGCAAATATTATTGTCATCTTAAAAGAAGGTAAAGCAAGAGATCTGCACACCATGCTATCTCTATATTTTCAAACGGTTTGGCAAGAAGCATCATGTTCTTGATTAGTGAGGATCAAGTTGGTTACATTACTGGCAGGACCTTGACAGATATCTGCCAGATCATGGATCCAGTCAGTAAAAGAATGAGAGTGGCATTGTCAGATGACAGAAAAGCTTGTGTCCAGGTCAACAGAGGCAAAGGTAAAGTCAATAGCATAAAAGGCAATGGGGATCTGGGATCTGACTTCTGGAATTTGTGCCACATGTATGGAACTGAGACACCACTTTTTGTAAACAGAAGAGGATTTCCTCTCTCAACATGCCATTTTCTCTTTGGAAAAAGGACCTGAACAAGGCTGAACTTTTCCCTAGGTCTTTCCTGTTTGCAAAATCCACAAATACAAGAGATGTGAGAAATAGATAAAGGTATAGATATAGAAATATGCTGAAACTATTATTATCCTTGGCTAATCCAGAAGAATCAGTTAATGTATAGATATATATATGCATAGGGATGTAGGAAAACAGAGATTAAAACTTTGAAAGATTTGCTGCCATGATGAGAGAAAGTTTTCAAAATGAAGATTAAGAGCAACCTGCTCTTTCAGAGTACCAGTGAATGATATGCATATCTGGACACAACCTTTTCACCTGACACAGCTCAACTTTTGCATATTTTTTTTATCCTAATCAGATCAGATTGAAAAAGACATTTTAGACTGGTCAGGCTTAATGAGTAGCTGACTGGAACACAGCAGCATAATGCAGATGATGATCCTACCTTTTACCTAGTCAAACCCCCAATCTTTTAAAGAGGCTACATTCAGCTTTAAAGGATTATAACTGGCAAAAGAAAATACCAAACTTCACTGAGCTATGCCAATGAGGCCCACAAGGCTTCAGACTGCCTCACTTTAAAACCAAACCAAAACATACTTTTAAGAAATGGAATACAGATGGAATAAAGCAAGACATCCCCCCAAACCCTTTATGATGTATAGTACTGGCAAGGCAAAAATCTTGCTATCAAATGTTTAGAGGCTCATTTTACCTTCAATCTGAGATACATTATTATAAGCAATAAAGCTAGTGCCAGCTATAGTTGAGGTTGCCTCATACTTCCCATTGAAAGACCTAGTATTCAATTGCTTATAACTCTGTCAAAGTATAACCACGTGGGACACAAATTATGTACCTCTATTATAAAGATTTAAGGAAGATTTAATAATATAGGACAAATAATATTAATAAATCATATTAAATGTAGCTTAAAGAAGTTATGCACCCAAAGTATCTTAAATAAGGTATGAACCAAATCCACGGATTTTCAATGGTGGTTGGGTGCCTAACTTCCATAGTCAAGCTCCAAACGGGTAGCCGTGTTAGTCTATTGCAGAAAAACAACAGAGTCCTGTGGCAATTTTAAAGACTAACAGATTTATTTATCACATGAGCTTTCGTGGGAGAAAATCCCACTTCGTCAGACGCTTCAAAGCATCTGATGAAGTGGGATTTTCTCCTACGAAAGCTCATGCAATAAATAAATCTGTTAGTCTTTAAAAGTGCCACAGGACTCTGTTGTTTAACTTCCATAGGCTTCTTTGAAAATCTCAGCAATTGTGGTATGTAGGATCACAGCAGTGAAAAAGGCCATTTCCCTCAACTCCAACCCAGGAATTAAAGTCTCATTTCAAACATTTCTAATGGTAATCCCACTGAAAGGATAAAAAGAGATTTACAGTCATTCATTTTACATTTGATATGGGGCAATAAGATCTCTAGGGTTAACCAAAAATATTAAAGAGTCTAGAACTGGCCCCATATTTCAGGGAACTATCAATGTTCATAGCAAGATATAATGGGGATAGTTAAATGAAGAGGAAGTAAGATGATTTCACTAAAGTATTTTTTTTTTAACCTAAGTAGCTGAAACTTAGCCCAAATACCTCCCCTCTGATTCTTTCCATTACCTTAAGAATCTGGAACAAATAACAATGAAAGCAAGACCTGCCTCTTCTATATATTTACATAATAAAATAAAATAATTAAAAGTTACTATATCATTGCTATGACATAGCCTCTTATACAGAGATAATTTACAGAGATGTGTCAGATCACTGCTGGAAAGAGCGTGTAATAACAAGTACTTTTATATATATTTGGCTGTATCAACTAGAGCACAGGCAGACTGGTTAAGGGTTTAAATATCATAATGCATATAACAAAAGTGAGATTACCAATGCCTCCATTAGAACTGTGTTGGGGTCTTTAGTGTGAAAAAATCTGTGTACTTCGTAACACAAAGATGTTCTTATACCAACTGGGAGTAACATGCATAAATGTTTCTAATTCTATGAAGTTATGAAGACACAGATAATACCAGAGAATAAATATAGTCTCTTAATAGATATCTTTTATATTACAAATTATCTGCTTCCTGTAAGAGAAAGGGTATAGGAAACAAAGATCATTTGTAGATGTCTGTCTGCAATTCCAAACCTTTGGCGTATAATTCAATAAAAAATTTCAGGTATGGAACTTTGCAACTCCCTCTTGAAACCATTGTTTACTTGTTAAGACAATACCCTAAGTTGTCAATATTGTCTTTCTACTGGAATTTGTGCAGTTACCTTGTATTAACAGAGACATTTTTTATAACATCAGGTGAGGAAACTACCTATTTTGCCACTGGAAAAGGAATGGATACAACAGAAGTGGCATGCTCTGGTAATGTCCAAATTATCCAAATCGCCAAACAACAAATATTGAGGCTTGCAGGTGACCTGGCAGATTTACCATCACTATGTGTTGAAGCTTAGTGCAAAGACAGAAAACTCATTTCTCTGACTCTTACAAATGTATCCTAGCCCTCCCTCATGGGCTGGAAAGGATTGTAGGAATCAACTACACAAGAAAAGTCTTGTAATTCAACAAATGTTATGGAGACATTTATTTTTAAATGCAGCAGGAGGTAATTTTGGGGTTTTGCTTTTGTTCTGAGAGGATTTTTTTTTAAAAGGAGGTAAAGATGTAAGAAAATCCCAGGGTAAAGAGATCAAAATACTGTATTAAAAAGCATTGCTTTTTAAGAGTTGCCACTCCTTTTTTCTGTGATATAGTGCGTTGGTTTTTGTCTTCTCAATAAATGTATTTGAATTTTTGAAAGAAACCAAAGCTTTCTGAGAGCTTTGCTTCACTTCTGCCAGCCAAGATAGTAATGTATTCAGAAAACTCCAGAAGATTCATCAGACATAATTTTTGTTTCTGATATCCATACATTGAAATATTTCTAAATATTGCATAATCTAAATGCTACAGAATGGTCTTAATGTTTTCACTCTCCCTAAGCTCTAAGAGATTCAAATATGCAGTAGGAGTCCACATGAAAAGCAAAAGTAGATCACAAGGAATTCTCCTGACAAAGTCATCCTGTCATTCACACAGCACTCTATAATAGTGGAGGGGATATGAACTGAAGTAAATGATAAATGCTCCTGTGATTTACAGATTGGTATTCTGATTTAACTTTTGAGCATCAGATTTCATAACCTTCCTCTTTAGCAATGTGCTGTGCTTAAGAATGATATACAAGCTTTCTTAAGATTTTTTCTCATTCAAAGACTATATTAAGAGGGGAATAGAATAGAGAAGATAGAGATACTGTAGACATTGCTGGGACATAGACAATAGACAGTCCAGCAACACAAGCTGACTGCTAATATGTAGATTTGCTTCACAATCACAGGATACTTCTTTCAAGCAGTATCAGACTTTGCAACCCATGACACCATTCTCTACTGCCCACTTGTTAAATTTTAGAACAAGAACCTTTGTTCTTTCTCCCAGGCTGTCCCAAAGGAGCTCTCCATAAACATCTGCAAAGCCACTTCTTTCTTCTTCTTAAAACTATCCTTTGCCATGATGACTACAAAAGGCTCAATAACAGTTAGATTGCTAAACTAAAAAGGAGTCTAGTGGCACTTTTAAAGACTAACAAATTTATTTAGATTGCTAGTGTGTTGAGATCACAGCCATTTCTGCTGACCAATATTGTCTCACTCTTTCCTTGTACTGCCTCATTGGTCTACCTGTATCCATCTGTTTTCTCTTTTCCTATGCTCTGATTGTAAGTTCTTTGGGGCAGGGACCCTCTTTTGGTTCTGTATTTGTACAGTGACTGGCAAAGTATGATCCAGATACATGGCCAGGGATCCTGAGTGCTATGGTAATACAAAAATAAATAATGGCAAACAAAGAGTACTTAAGTGCTTTCCAATAACAGAGTGGAACATCTTTACAAGATTCAACTATTTAGTTCTCTTTGAATAGTTCTTTTTCAATGAGAAACATATCCACCTTCTATCTAAAAGCCCCACCTCTTAGTTTCTCTTTAAGGTAGAAGAAGATGTTGCTTATAAATGTGGCTTCCGAAAGTGGAATTGTTATTACCTTTTTCATTGTGAAATGCCCCATTCTCAGTGACCCTATGCTTACCTGCATCCAGAAATGTCATCGTGTGAGGAATCTTGACCTAGTGTGGACTCTCACAAACTTTGTAGAAGCTCTAATCTGAGCACACACATATCCTCAAATATTTGAACCTGCATAGAACAACAGAACTACCTCTACTGAGCCAAATCTAGGGTGTGTGTGGTGGGGAAGAGGAGGGTTAAGTATGCTATCTTGGGGTGTGTCTACACTTGAAAATTAAGTTGACTTAAGCTTGCTTAAGTCGACTTAATTACCCCACGTCTACACTACAGTTTCCTTAAGTCAACTTAAGCAGCTGCTTAAGTCAACTTAAGGAAATTCAAAGTTGACTTTATAACCCCAGTGTAGACGTGGGGTAGCCCTAAATCAACTTTGTCGACTTAGGGCATGGGTCCCTTCTCGCCGGGACCACACAGGTCCTGGCAAGAAGGGACCGCGGGGCTCACTTCCTTCTCCCCAGGACCCGTGCTCCAGCTGCTCAGCAGCTGGAGTGCAGACTCTGGGGAGAAGGAAGCCCCATGCTCCCTCCTGGCCGCAACCGCTTGGTCCAGCTAGGAGGGAGCCCGGGGCTCCCTTGGCCAGGACCTCTTGGTCCCGGTAGGAGGGAGCCCTGTGCTCCCTCCTAGCC
>ML685776.1:2709846-2766162 GCA_007922175.1 Pelusios castaneus | reverse complement strand
GGCCCCCTTTAAGTCGATTTAGGAGTCCAGTGTGGACTCTCTAAGTCGACTTAATAAGGTTGACAAAGTCGACTTATTAAAGTCGACTTTTTTAAGTCGACCTTAATTCTCCAGTGTAGACATAGCCTTGGAGAGATAAATGAAGATGAGTACTCTCCTGCTGACTCTGTTTGGCTTTGGATCTTGAAAGTAAAGCCTTTGTTCTGACACATCAAGTAGTTCCTCAAGGGACAAGCAAGGGAAAGATGATGGAGGCTTCAGTTTGCTGTTCCCTCCAGGGTCTTGATTTACTTTGGCAGTGTCTTATTTTATTATTTTGTCCAAAAAAACCCCAACCAAACCAAAAAAAACCCAACCCAAAACAAAACAACTATTGTTGGTTAGAACTCTTTTGATGATAGTGTAGGAGATATCTAGGGAGGTTAAAACATTAAAATATTCACTTTCTCTAAAAAATGCTCCCTGAAGAGGAGGCTGTACCCAATAAACCTAATTTTTTTCTGAAATGATCTCCACACAGTGCTTGAGATCTGTAACTTTCCCTATTCTCTGTTATTTAAAAAATATCTTCAATAGCAAGTCAATAAAGTTAGGGCAAATTTCTTGACAGGATCTGAAGACCAAGTTGACATCTTTATAGACCATATCTGGATAGATAATGCCTAATGCCTTTTTCCCTTGTAGGCAAGAAGATTTTTCTTCTCTTGTCTCCCTTGGAATCAGTCAACATGGGATAGGGTGGGAAGGGAGTGAGGGGTTTTTTTTAGGCTAGAACAGTTAGGAGAAAGCTCTCAGCTACTGAGGGAGGGTTTCATTAGATATCTGGAGTAGTGCCTTATAGGAAAGCAGCAGATGTCAGGGGAAGCCCCTCTGATTTATTTGCTGGGGATTATGAAGTTGCTTGGAGATAAGTGTCTACAATGGATTTTGGAGTTCTAAGTGACCTTTATCTCTAATTCCCCTTCATGACGCAGCCTTATAAGGCCCTTCCACAAATTCCTGAATGGGAGAAGAAGAATCTGCTCTTTGGTTTACTCAGTTAATGGAGATGAAATGGTCTTCCTGGGGAGGGGAATGAGCAGTTGTTGATTCTTGATATAAAAGAGTCTTCAAAGTCAAACAAACCTTGTTCCTTTCCTAATAAGACATCCTTAAATTAAAAGAATACAAACATGTACAGAAAAATAAATATGAGACTAAAAACATTATTTTACAGAATTAATTGCTATTTTACACTGATTAATTATTTAACTTCCTCCACTACAAGACCATACACACAAAAACACATAACACAGTTAAAAGTGAAGAACCAGGCCTAAACCTGAACCGAGTATTTGCAGAATGTTTTCCTTATTCAGGAGGTAGGGGGCATTAAGCAGAAAAATGTGTTGCAACTAACCTTCAAGAAACAGTCTTTCTTATCTCTGTGTTACTCACTTTCTCTTCCAAATTTACTTGAGATGCCCCAGAATTTATCTCTGGTTGTCATGGCTACAAAGGAGGCAGATTTTCAAAGTTAGGTGCATGCCAATATCCATCTGATAGAAAGACAGACTAGGTCTTAAATCTATATTCCTTTTTTACCAGGAGTTAATGAGGCAGCCAGCTTAGGCATCACAGAGCACATGAACATTAAAGATATCACGAATAAAAAAACCCAAGTAATAAGTAGGTAGAATAAAAGGGTAGAGGAGATACAAAAACGTGGTTATAATCACCAAAGCAACCCAAAAGAATTAAAAACAATCCTTTCAGTAAGCTGAAATGCAGGCCACAAACATGTACTTCTGGATGGTATTTTCAAAGGAAATATACTGTTTAAAACAGCTAACTTTGATACGGAATACAGCAGTTTTATTATATGGGCTTAACGATACAGTAAAACATACTATATGTGAACTATAAAACAGAGAACAACTGCAAGGTCTTAAAAAGAAGCAAAATCAGCATATTGAAGTATCTCAGCTGTATGTTTGGCTATGAAAGCAATCTCCACTCAAACAATATTAAATACAGAAGAGTGTACCTATATTTCACCAAGATCCCTAAAATCTACATGGCTTGTTTTGTTTCACAGATTAAATGATCTCTAACAAAGAAAGCAGACATTTGGGGGCTTATAGTTAAGGCAATTGCATGAAACATATAGTGGTGAACAGTGAGACAGTTAAACAGGGAGGGAAGCCATGATTAATTAACATGACTGGACAGAAAATTTCTTTATACATAGTAAAGGGCAACTGTGCTTTAAGTGTAGCTTTGTCTTTCAAATGCTAAATCATCATGTTTAGTACATGGAAAATCTTTTCTTAAATCCTCAAATCAAAATTCTTCAGGCAGTACTAGAGAAATGATACTGGAGGACAACTTATTTAAAAATATCTTGCCTCTGGTTAGACTGATAAATAGTAAATATGGGGGGAGAGGGACAAAAAACAACCTAAAGTGGGAACCATGACTTAAGAAGACTATTTCTTAGAACAACAAATAGTGAGTCATCATAACAAAGCAAGAATTAGTCATTCATTGCAGTGCTGTTACTAATACATCCTCTGCATGAGTTATATCAGAAGGCATGCAGCATATGGACTAGACTCTAAATCAGGACTTAAATGGTTGCTCACTGATTTTGAACAAGGAGCCAAAGAACAGTCAATCAAAGACAGAAACCTCACTGCATTATAGCATACTTTATACTGCAGCATCAACTCATCAACAGAATAGAAACTGAATTCAGCCCAGGCAGACAAACTGAGAGGCATTTATTTTCACAGAACCCAATCAAGACATCTTTACTCAGCTAAAGTTAACATGGACTGTAGAGAGACATTTTGCCTGAGTAAGGATGACCGACTTTGACCCATAACATTTCAAGTTGGATTACTGAAGATTCTCTGTTGAAGGACAGCATCTTTCTACATTATACTCAATAGACACCACCCATTTGGGGTTATAACAGGGACTCATGAGTAAGGTGAGCAAGATTTGGCCCAAATTACTTAGATTCAGAAGGTGATAATGTACATAGTTTGTTTCCTAAAATAAAAATTATGATTATTTATAACAACAGTACATTAAAACTATAGCTGGATAATTCTGCTTTAAATTTAAAATAAATGTCAGAAGGAGAAAGAGAAATAATTCACCACTGTTAGTTAAAGAAACGTGTTTATCCAGTTTTGGAATGCACTCCTTCCCTCCCCCATCCACCCACTCATTACAGGCTGGGTTCCCTTAAGCACTGAAAAGAAACATTACATAAATTTTTGGGCAAATGATGTACAAAAAAATTATCACTGAAAACAGTATACAGCAGCCTGAAATCTCTTCACCAGAAGAAAACTAGTTACCAAAGCATCCTTGAAAAAGTATGTAGAAAACTTTTGGCTTACTACACCTTTTACAACAGCTGAAATGCCTAGATTATTTCTCTTCATCATTCTTCTTGCTAATGTGCAAGTGGTTTCTATTTGCTTCCACTAGAACAAATAACACTGTCAATAGACAAAATTGCAGCTGACTCAGTCTGGCCATAAGTGCTCTTTCCTAATTATTTTTTTATTTATTGTGTGCTCAGGTTTATGCTGTAGTAGACTATCTGTTCCAAAACATTTGAAATGTTTAAAGAGCCAAGCTAGTCAAAAGAACAGTTTATCTGTGTAAAGAAGTGATACCTAGAAAAAATGGCCAAGTAGGAGAAAGGTCAGGTATTTAAATAAATAGTCCAGTTAAACAATTATGTCTGGTCTTGCCAGTTCAAAGACCTGCACAACTGAATTTATCAATCCAAGGAAGAGCAAGTTAGCTCTAGTTGTGTCTTGTTTAACTTGACCGTTTACCCAACTAACTTTCTCCAACACTGCTCTTTTTATAGCCACCACGCTCTATTTTTAGTGCCTGAAATGTTTCATTTTCCTACTTGCCTTTTTCAATATGTAATTAAAAAAAACAACTGTTTGAATTAATCTATAATCACCATGATTAAAAAAAAAGTTTGTAGAGTTCAAACAAACTGTGTTTCCCTAGTTCACAAAAAGAGCGATGAAGAGAGAAAAGCCCTTGCAAATAAGACTTTCCTTTGGCCTAAATTTGTTAAAGAATATAGATATGAACTGCATTTACAAGATATCTGATTGGCCAGATCTGGGATAAATGTTCACTGACTGGGGTAACTTCATTGACTTCAATGGACTTATACTGATTACAACATCTGAGGATCTGTCCTGATGAGGCATGAAAATATGTAAAAAGGTTTGATATGGACATTTGCCCATCTTGTATTTTGCATCTTCAATAAACAAAAGTAGAGTGTGATAAAGAAAGAAGACAACAATAATTTTCTTTCATTTTAATTATACATGTCTCTGTAATGGGGAACTAATTAAAATGATTTTTTTTCTCTGTGATATTAGAGTGAGTAGATGTCCATACAAAAGGGTCAACTGCTTGCTACTATCAGGATAATTTTCCAGATTCAGCACCAAATTCAGTCTTATATAGTCACTCTCAAAGGGAGAAGGAAATCGACTGTATTAAAAGCAGGTGCCCAATGGAAAATATATTTCTTTCTCATCAAAACAAACTGTAGTGTATTAGAATTAGTCTTTCACTTCAATTGATGAACACTACATTCACTAAGGGCCTGGTTCAGCAAGGTATATAAATACCTGCCTAACTTCAGATATGTAAGTAATTCCACAAAAGTCAAAATAGTCATAAGAAGACTACTCACTTAGTAATGTACTATATTGGCCCAAGGTGTAAAATGCCAATCAAAAAATTAGAAATGTATATTAAAAATATTAAGATGATCCCTGCTATTTTTGGTTTTCTGTGATTTGTATTCAACATGCAGATATGGAAATATGTTGTTTTCTTTTTCAAAAACATGACTAGATTTTGTTGATTGTTGAAAATTAGCTTCATGAATATTTCAACAAGGAAAAGCCATTTCATCAAATATACACTCACTTCACAGACCCATTACACTAAGACTTAAAATAACCTCTGTTTATAAGACTGTATTACATGGAAAAAATCACAGTTTGGTTGGCTCAAAGCAAAATATTACTTATCCTAGAGATTACATTCAAATCCTAGGCACACCTTTGTGCTAGGTAGGAGAAAAATCAAAGTTGTAAACATTGAAAATGGCATTTTTCCCCATGTAAAAAAGTTTTCAGTTTCAGTTAAATACTTTGGCCAAAGTTTTCCAAAATGGATGCTTAAATTAGGCTCTAAATTCATTTTAGGCACCTAAATAAGTGGTCTGATTTTCAGAAATACTGAACAGTCTGTATCTCCCATTGACAACTGTTGGATGTTCCATAATTCTGAAAACAAAGCCACTTATTCAGATGCCTAAAAATGGGTTTAGAAACCTAACTTTATGCAACTGTTTTTTAATAGTTTGACCTCAAGTTGTTTTATTAATGTATAACTGAGTGTGATAAAAATACAGTGCTCCCTTTCTGCAGAGAACTTGGAGAGAGATTACTACCTTCTTCAAAATAGACATTTTTTTCCATGCCAAAGATGTGAGTAGGGACTTAGGTTCATAGTCTGAAAAATAAGTGCCTAATTGCATCTACGAAATATATTCCTACTGGTGCAAAAAGATATTGGTATGTGCAAAATGGGCCTGGATGCCAACATCCACTTTGGATCTCCAACTGCATATTTCTCATGTGCAATTACGCGTTTGTGAATCTGCATGCCTCTCTTATGGACACATCTAAGGTGATTATATTTGAAAATCACCCATAATATCTGGATACAGTAACTCAAACACTGTTCTTCTGATATATAGCCCTGAATATATTAATACACAAACAATTACTTTAATAACATGTTTTTTTCCATTTCATTCAGCTGACGAAGTGGGACAGTGCCCACAAAAGCTCATGTGATAAATAAATGTTAGTCTTTAAAAGTACACAGAACTCCTTGTTTGTTTTGCTGAAATAGACTAACACAGCTACCCCTCTGGAACTTTACTAACGTGTAACCAAAATAAGGTCACTAGGATTGCTCTTAAGATAGTACCAACCAGAACCGTGGGGAAAAAAGGTAAGGGTAGCAGTATAAACAGAGCTGATGTCTAGCTCTTAAATGTGTATAATACATAGCAATCTTTCTTTGTAGAAACAAAACTTTGAGATGCTGACAGTCAGAAAAAATTGGCTGTCAAGGCCAAAAGTGTGATCAGTGATCACAAACATTCCTATCTGGTCAACTGACTAGTGAACTATTTGCTGAAATTTGCCACTATTTGCATATTGACTTGCTGAATAGAAGGTGATAAAAAACTCGTGAGGCACATTTGAGCTCACGTTTCAAATCAAATTCCAAAGGGGTAGCCGTGTTAGTCTATTGTAGAAAGACAACAGAGTCCTGTGGCACTTTTAAAGACTAACAGATTTATTTATCGCATGAGCTTTCGTGGGAGAAAATCCCCTGCTGCTATGTCATACACTCCCCTGCATTTAATTTCCTACCACTCTGTAACTTTCCTATCTTCAAAGCGTCTGACGAAGTGGGATTTTCTCCCATGAAAGCTCATGCGATAAATAAATTTGTTAGTCTTTAAAAGTGCCACAGGACTCTGTTGTTTCAAATCAAGGGTGTGTTCAATTCAAATTTCAAACATAAACCGCACTATCATATAAACTGCACTATCATATAGCTAGTGGTATTTTAAGAGATGTCTTCATAAAGTGGTCATTCATCAGCAGTAGTACGTGCTTTCCCAGTCATCTTAGAGAAGCTAGGCATTAATATAGGGCCATCTATATTGCAGAGGCAACATTTATCACTGAGTTCCAATAACAAAGACTCAAGAATCACCAGCTTAATATTAGCAATAGCTCTGTAAAAGTAACTCTCATTCTTACACATTTATATTTAATTTTTGCTTTTCGTTAACATCCTAGCTTCTTTGAATAATAATGATGTAATTTATTTATGCCTAAAGACTTATCACCTTAGGTTTTTACTTTGTAGGATTTAATAAGCTAAGCAATAATGGGCCTGATCAGTATTTGTATGAGAGATGCACAAAGGAATACTAGATGCTGCAAGATAGACCAAGGAGGTTCTGTGCAGATCTACAGAAGGTCACAACTAAGAATCTGTTAGTCTGAGACCAATTTTTTTTGGAATTTATAGCTGCCATGAGTTTTTCCACTCAAAATCTCATGACATCAGTTGATCTCTCAATATTGTTGCCATCTAAAATGAAAAAACAAAAACAAAAGGAAAGAAAACCCCAACAACCGATCAAAGCTGTTCTTACAAGATGTCGACCATCTTGGCTGGAAGTCTCTTAGGAATAGCTTTTCCCTCCAGTTTCTGTCCTTATTTAAATTGACACTGGAAAACAGCTTTCCATTGGACACACAACCCCAACCCTAGAGGAAAGTGCAATTCCAGGAATTTATATTGAATCCACGCCTCCCCCATCCCACTATTTGAAGGAGGTTGGCTTCCAGGTTCTGGTTTTGGCTAAACTGTAATTTAAACTGGAAAAAAAATCTTACACATGGTAAGACATATAATAATATCCAAAGTGATATGTCCCATTTAATAAATCAAATACCAATAAAAACAATAAAAGCTGCACATTCATCCTTTAGGTGATGTTTGATCTGACGCACGTTTATGTGCTCTGCTGAATCAGGGCCTTCAATGGGCTTATGTGAGCAACTGTTTGTATGACAGCACCTTATATTTCTGAGATTTGAAAAACTCTAGCAAAGAGCTATTTTGATCTGTGACTAAACCACTTTTTTCAGTCAATTTCTTTATTGAATTCAAATTTGGTTTTGGGGAATCATTGCAATTCTTAGTGCATAATTTGCACAACAACAGAAACATCTCTTCACAGCCCCAAATGTATTTCACAGTTGGGACACAAGCCTTGATAGTAAGGGTAAGCATGGTTTTATCTGGATTTAACAGTGAATCATACCAAGATCCAAGCAGTGTCACAGCAAGAGAGAAAGTACATGCAATCTGCACTGACAATCTACAGCAGAATCCCAGGTAGACACATGCTTCCTGAAAAGATCAGGCTGTTGCACTTTGTGTCAGCAGAGACTTGCAGTTAATCTGAGTGTCAAATTTTTTTCAGACAGAAAGAATGCAATTATGCTCCGAAATGATGCTGATTTGAGATACCATTGACTAGTTTGTGCCACACAGTTCCATAATGAAAATCAGTTTCCTTCATAGCAAGCTCAAAATGTTATCAATCAAAACCAAGTTGCCTCTGGATGAGGCACCCTTTGAAATAATATGCTATCAGGATAAATAAGGATGCTTCTACTTCTCAGCATCAATAGAAAAGCGCTGAAAGCTTTTGGCTGTCTGTTTATGAATTTTAATGGGGCCTGGATTTCTCTCAGAAGGAGGCAGTGTTAGTCTTCAAAGTGATTCAGACAAGTCACTACAATATTAGAAAATAATAGAAAAACATGAGATAATATAGTAAAATACTTTGATGAAACTATGCTGGAAGTGTGGAGGAGGGGAGGGAAAAAACTTGCTTATATAAAATTACTTCTGCTATTCCCCCCCTCCCCCCAACCACAAAACTAACAACTATAGACCTCAGTTTCTAATGTAATTTTCACCTTTTGTTGCTGAATAGTTTATCATGGAATGAATAGTAACAATAGAAGTTGATTGGTATATTTCAGCCTCAAACACAGAATGATTCAACTCTTCTCAGATATCAAAAAATTACAAGGCAGTGTCAAGTCAATTTTGGGTTTAGAACCTGCTCATTTACTTGTATTATTTCACAAGGGCTTTTACATTCAAAGTATTTACCTTTAACATGCTGTAATCCATTTGAAATGCCCGACAGATTCTAACTCTAAGCCTTATATGTACACACACGGCCACATACATTTCATGTGTGTGTGTGTGTGTGTGTGTGTGTGTGTGTGAGTGAGTGAGAGAGAGACAGAGAAAAAAAGATAAGGAGAGCAGGTAACTTAAAATGTAAGTATGAGGGGTGGCCTGGTGGTCAGGGTTGGGGTGCAACGGGTTCTGCCCCAAAGCCTCGCCTTTGACTACCTGACCCTTGAGTGGCCGAGATCCCTGCAGCGTTCCTTGTGCCCAGCCCAGGGGTGGAGGGGCTGGAAGGGTGGGAGGCAGTCAGCAGGGAGCAGCTCCTCTCAGGAGGGCCTGGCTGGCGTCCAGGGGCTTGGCCCCTCAGCCCCTCGCCCCCCCCCCTTTGGTATACCACCGCTCCTAATTATTTCCCCTCCATGAAGGGGAAAAGAGGATGCATGGATTTTTTAATATGGAAAAAAGTATGAGGAAAACTATTATGTATTAAAACTCAGTTGCATCTAATTGGGATCACAGACACTAAAATATCTTGATCGTAATCTTATAGATATTGCATGGTGTCACCACAGGGCAAAGTTAAAGTATTTTGTGAGTTCTAATTGTAAGTTCCATACTTTAATATGTTTGGATTTCTTTTACATTTATCCTTAACTCTGAATTTCTTGCCTTTGTAATGTTTCATTGGGGCATAACTGCAACACCCTATCATTCTTTTATCTTCACTTCTTATTATTTGGTTGTAGGAATGCCTAAGAGAGTCATAGATCAGGACTTTGTTGTGTTTGGCACCATACAAAAAGAGTCCCTGCCACAAAGAGCTTACAATCTAAGCATAAGAACATGTGCCTCACTTGTAAACTTTACCTTAATGTAGTTTATTTTCTAGTAATACATATTATATGTGGCCAAATGAACGCATTTGATTATCAAAAGCAAAAAGCCAATTATAAACATTAAGTGAAGAACAGAAAAGTCACTATATATTGAACCCTGGCTACTGAAAATGAACCACATAAAGCTACCCGAAAAGGCAGCAAATTCATATAAAGGAGGATTAGAAGAATTTCTTTTTATATGGGACCCCCTTTTGCTCAGAAATACCAGTCCTTTGGGGGAAAAGAATTGCTTCAGAATGCAGTAAAGATTCTAAAATCAGATAAGAATGTCTTGGGACTTTAACAAGGGTTATAAAGTTAATTGTCTTTATTAAAGACCATGTCATACATCTGAGGGCACTCAACTCAGGGAGAACTATCAAAACATTTATTAAGTAGGTGAATTCAGCATTCAAGTACTCAGTTAGCTGATTGATGCTTTGTTAACCAAGTAGTTACATTTATTACCCAGCATTAAAACAACACATTTCATGTTCAAAACACTTGGCAGGCATTAATTCATTAAACTCTTGTGCATATGTTACCAAGAGAGGAATTAAGGCAGAGAAGTTAAGTGACATGCGAGAGAGAGAGTCTGTCTGACATAGCTAGGAATAAAACTCGGGATTTACTGGTTCTTAAATTATACCAGTAGACCACACTTCTCCTCACTACATACTAAACAAACAGAAAAGAACTTTACCAGTAAAAATGTTTGAAAATCAAAAATACTAGCATACTTCAAGACCATCACATGAGAATGACTTTCAAGACAGGAACAAGTATAATGCCTTAAAACCATATTCTGTTTCTTGAGATGGAAGTTATGAACTATCAAAAAAAACCCTGCATCAGCATATTTTAGAACATGGCAAGCATACAGGGAATAAAGAGATCATCAAAAATAGGATGAGCTAAATCCATGACGTACAATCCTGCAATTGATATGCTGCTAAACAGTTGCCAACACAGAGCTTTCAACACAGGGGACATATGTTTGAAACATATAATGGAAGTTAGAAACTCTGTCCCTGCATATTGAAACCTGCTTTTGGACCTTCTCTGTCATGCAGGATTTCAAATAGCTACCGAATACAAGCCATAAGGTATCCAGTTGCCATTCTAGCTCTTCTATCCATATGTTACATTTATTAACCAGTTGGCACCAAAGCAATTTTGTTATTGTTATTCAGGATGTTAATTTATGTACTGGGTATGCCTTAATACATTATTATCATGTATTGGCAAGATTTACTTACCAAGTAATCTCTCACCACTCTTTAATCTCTATATTAAATTGTGCAGAATACTAGTGATCAATATTTTCAACTCATTGTAAAAGTAATCAGTCTTGACAACATCCCTTGCAATACTGGAAGGCAGTATTATTGACCACATCTCATTTTTCAGATGGGAAAACTGAGAATATATTTAGTCTTATTTTTAGACTTTTATTTGTTAAACTCACTGTAAATTTCACCTATGCTTTAGGACAGAGAGGACTCTTGCATTAGTAATGTTAGCCCTTTCCTGGTTGTTAATTGGTTCATAATCTAGACTCTCCACCAGTTTGGGCCCATGTGATACTTTCAAGATGTTTCATTGGGAACGGGCCATGCTGAACATGATGGTCCAGATTCTCAGCTGCTGTAAGTAAGCATAATTTGAGTTCAAAGGAGCTATGCAAATTATGCCACCTGAAGCGTTGGTCCTAATTTTCTATTTTCAGAGACTTGGAAAGATTGACCTTTCTTTCTTAGTAGATCAAAATGGTTTAGCTGCTAGACAAATATGTTAAAAGTGGCAACAGAAAAGAATTAGACAATGAATTTTTAAAGATACATCTACACTGTGTTTTAAAACCCAAGCAGGTAGTTTCAGAACCCAGGTCTACAGATTCATGCTTGCTTCATGACACTAAGAACAGTAGCATAAACATTGCAGCTCAGATGAAGCTCAGCCTCTGAACTTCTGAGCCATAACATCCCCAGTGCAGGTTTTAGCACTGTAGCATGAACTCCTGGTCTCATACTCACTGCAGCTGATTTAAAATAGTAGTGTAGACATACATTTTGAGACCAAGAATGTGCACGAGTTTTACTGCTTATGACATTTGTTTTATTAAACCAGCACTCTCCTTTGTCTCTAATTTAAAGATTCTTTGTTCAACAATTACATGCAAGTGTTTTCTGATAAAGAGCTAGATCCTGTACCCATAGAAATGAAAGTTAAAATTTCCATTGACTTTAATTAGAGCAGGATGTGAGAACTTTCTTTGGCTGCAATACTGTGCTTATGACGTCTGACTCTGCTGCCACTCAGTTTTTATCATCATCTGCACTTGGACCAAGATACAAAATAGAAAACATAGAAAACAGACAAAGAATGCACTTCACCAGTCTCTGAATCAGTTATTCAAATTGCAAGGCTGACTTTACAGTATAGGCTCCAACTATTTCAGGGATACCTATGCCCCAGCTCAGGGAAACTGGAAAAATACATTTTCCTTTTTACAAGATTTGTATTTTGGATTCTGAAAAGCAGAACTTCTTTAGGGAATATTCAGCCAACATGTCTGCTTTTGGCTGAGTCCCAAATGGAAAAGACCAAGCTAGAAAGAAAAATGTGCAGGCGCGCCCTGTCCATATCTAAAATACCCAATAGCACCTCTGGAAAAAAAGTCACAGAAGTAAGAGATGGAAAAGGCCCTACTAGTTCTTGTCTAGCCTGAAGATGGCAGGGCAGGATTATTCCATGCCTTTCTCCCCCCCTCCCCCCCCCCGAGCATATTCACCAGTCCTTATCCATTCCCGTTTTAAATGTTAGGATGCAACAAACTTGTCAGGAGCATACATAATGAAATTTGGGGAAATCTTTCAGACTGCCTTCTCTGATATTTGAAAAAGCACCTAGAGATAAAAGGTGTCACTCTCCTATAGCAGGCTATTAATTGGTTCCAGTGTGGGAGTTACAAGGCTCTTTATCATTTAATCCATAACTCTTCTCAGGCTACTCCCCAGAACTCAGCTTTCTCTGAGTCCTAGCATCCTCCTCCCTGTGAGGATACAGCAGGGTGGGGGCCTTGGCCTGCAAAGGCCACAAGATCTCACCTTCTCATTTGAATCCAAGGCCTATCACCCAAATCTCAGGGTTTGTTTTTTTTTAATCTCTGAGAACTATTCATTTTATTCATAGAATCATAGATGTGTAGGACTGGAAGGGACCTCAGTAGGTCATCCCATCCAGACCCCAGCACTCAAGGCAAGACTAAATAATAGCTAGACCATTCCTGACAGGTGTTTTTCTAATGTCTTCTTAAAAAGCTCCAGTGATGAAGATTCTACAACCTCCTTAGGCGATTTGTTCTAGTGCTTAACTACACTGACGGTTAAGAAGGTTTTCTTAATGTCCAGTCTAAAACCTCCCTAGCTGCAATTTAAGCCTATTGCTTCTTGTCCTATCCTCAGAGGTTAATGAGGGGTTCACGCTCTTCCTTTTAACAACCTTTTATGTCCTCTCTCAGTTGTCTCTTCTCCAGACTAAACAAACCTATTTTTTTTTCAATTTTCCCTCATAGGTCATGTTTCCTAGACCTTTAATAATTTTTGTTGCTTTGCTCTGGACTTTCTCCAATTTGTCCATATTGTTCCTGAAATGTGGTGCACAGAACTGGACACAATATTCCAGCTGAGGCCTTATCAGCGCTGAATGGAAGGAAAGAATTACTTCTCGTATCTTGCTTATAACACTCCTGCTAATACATTCCAGAATGTTTGCTTTTTCTCGTGGCAGTGTTACACCATTGACTCATATTTAGCTTGTGCACCCCCCAGGGATGGCCCTGTCAATGAGTAACGGGCCTACCCTGTTCTGGTCCTCCCTTTACTTCTAATGTATTCTTTTAACCACATTGGAAACTGGCTGCAAGTAGCAATGAATAAATACCATCACCCCAGGACCTCACTTAGGTATAAAGCATGTTCTTACTTAACCTACGGTGGCTTGAAAGTGCTGTGCGAAAGGTATCCCTGATCCTCTGCCAATTGATCACAGGAGAAAAAAATTCCTTCCTGGTCCACTAATCAGGCAATTGGCTAGACCTGTAGCATCTGTCAGGCCAAGTTCCCATTCCTACTTGGGTGAAGAGGGTGGACTTTTGGCACTGATCCAAAAGGGAGATTCACATGTCCCCTGCACTGCACTAAGTCTTGGGAGCAAAGGAATCCTGACCAACCCTTTCCACCTAGCTGGCCATTTTGTGCCACTGACTCCCTAGGGGAGTTATCTGTCATCCCTTGATGCGTGCCTTCTTCCCTTGCTACCGGAATTGTAGCCCTTCCACTGCCAACCCTAACAGGTTCCCTCACCCTTTGATGCAAATGGATGGCATTTTCCAATTTTGTGAGTCCAGATTACAGACATCATTCTTTTTCCTTTCAAAGCTGAAATCATGTGTCCTTGTCTCAGTATTTTTATTTTCCACTGCAGATAAATCATTTAAATTTTTCTTGGCTCAAATCTTCCCCTTTTCCCATAGTCCACTTCTTCCAATCTAATGTTAGAATATTCTGAGTCTGGTATTACGACAACATGTTAAATACTGTTATGTTTTGTGAGATCTCCAGCACATGCTCTTCCTGCACTTTACAGCAAGGCTAATAAAACAGTGGCAACTGAACATTTTTTACTACATGGTCATGTAGCTTTTAGGCGTTGGTGGCAAACAACAGCTCAAATTTAAAAAAATTTAAAAAACAGTAACACAATGAACACTGCACCATTTTAGTACATTTCAGAAAACCCCTGGCAAGAACCGTGCCGTACAAATCAATATGAAAGCTCTGTAACAAATGAAAACCTTTTAAAATTCACTGGGATTCAATTCAGACAAAGGCTTTTAAGTGGCAAAGGAATAGCCAGTTTATTGCTGTAATTATAAATTCAGGGCTCTTGTACCCAATATGAGAAACAAATAAATGTGCTGAGATGATTACTTTTGTAGACAACAGGCACTTTGGGGAAAGTTTTCAGAGAGCTGTGTGAGATTTTCCACCAGACAACTTCCATTGTGTAATCAGAATTAGAGAGAGAAATCCGCTGCAAAGCTACCCTTTTGTGTTAATCATTTCATTTCACACTGGTAATTTTGCCTTCTTTAGCCATCTTTGGACCCAGGAAACCATTCACATTATATTACAGATAGGAATGAGCAGCAAAAAGTTTGGATCTGGATAGATTTGATGTTTGAATTGATCCTTTACAGGGATAGCAGTGAGCTGGGAAGTTTGAATGTGATTTTTTCAAATTTTGGATTAATATTTTAAGTCAGGCTTGAATCCTAAGTGTCAGATATTCAAGAGAGTTTGCAAAACAATGACATGAAAGAGCAGACTATGGCCAATATAGCTCATGAACACAAAATTTCAAAACTATAAAAACTCTAAAGCTCTTAAAAATGTGGATAATCCTTCTAATCTTTAATGGATCCTGAGACAGTCAGACTGGAATCTGAAGTCTGCCCCAAATTCACACAACCAAAAGCTTTACTAAAGGAATACAACTACAGTCGAGAGAAGAAACAAGCAAACAAACACACACACACACACACACACACACACACACACACACACACACACACACACACACACACATAAAATGCAGCCCATATGCCATGACAAATGAACTACATAAATCCTTCAAGTCCTATGCACAAGATGGAATCAAGAAACCAAAGAGGCATGCTATTTGAGTGTGAGTAGATCTTAAAGAGTGCATGTTTTAACATAAGCACAAATATCCTGGACATTTAATATTTTGTGGTGCAAGTTTTCACTCTTTACAGTTTGTTGTGTGAATTCCATTTTGATATTTATGGATTAGTTTTGGTCTACAGACTACAATTTATCGCATGGATGAAAATGAGACAGAGTAAAATCTAATTCACAATGTAGAATACAGCTGGATGAACCAAAGTACTGCTGGTGTTCACAGGTGTGGAGCTGTCTGATGATTAAAATGTTAGGAACAATATATCTGAGCATTTCAAAAAGAATTGAGCACGATATATACTGTTTTTAAAAAACAAAACCACATCTTAATTTATTTTTCTCCTCACAAGTCTACTTTGAGGAATAAGGACAGTAAAACCTATTGCCAAATATCTCTGCTTTTGACTGACAGGTCACAGTGTCTTTAAAATCCCAAATATCTTTTCAAACAACTCACACTGATAAATGATCAAAGTGATAGTCTTGAAATTTGTATAGAAATTCAATCTTCAGCTGAGACTTTATGCTCCAAATTCCTGTCCAGAGGAATTTTTCTGACCAAGAAATAAACATCCCAAAGTCTGAATTTAGTACACAAAGGTTTACACCAGTGGTTCCCAACCTTTTTGACTCTAGGGCCATAGATATCATTTTTGCAAGCCTGACGGGCCACCAGTCTCTGCTAGCAGGCACCCTTCAAACCCTCCACTGCAGACAGACAGAAGAAGGTCAACAAGAAGGCTGCCATCTTCCTGGCTGCAGCAGGGAAATTTCATGCATCCTGTACCCCTGTGAGCTTCACCTGGGTCCCTGGGCAGTGGCTCCCTTTTGCAGCCAAGGGAAAGAAAGATTAGTGGTCCCCTCCCTCTGGCTCCAGGAGAGATCCCAGTACCTTTGGACTTAGGTGAAGCGCTTTGCCATGCCCCCTACTAGAGACAGGGAAAGGGGAGTACTGATCTTCCATCCCTTTGGCTGCAGCCAGGAGCCTTCACCGGTCTTTTAGCCCTGAGAAAATGTGCTCTGCCTGGGTCCTTAGGCAGCAGCTCCCTTCTGCAGCCAGCAGGAGGGGAGTTCTGAGCCATTTTTGGCCCCCAGGGTGTAAGCTGGGAACCACTGGTTTATACATTAACTGTAGGAAGAAGGTACTTGAAACTATGTTCATCTGTAATAAATTGTGAAGCACTGAGCACACCCGAACAGCTGATACACAGGCACACATGCATGCACGTGCACACAGACACCCCCCCCCACCTTCCTGTGAAAATGTGTTTGTGTGTACTGAAATAATCATGTGTGAGCAGCTACAGAATAGATTTTTGCTTTTGTTTTCTTGCTTTCGACAATGTACACAGTGGAGTTTGAAAACAGCTACCCACATTGTAAAGAGAGATGTGTATATAAAATAAATCAAAGTTTTACTCTAGTCTTGTTTTTCACTGAAAGTGAAGTTTTTATTTTCCATGAATACAAAATGCATTAATATTTTTTCATTTGAATCCTAAGGTGGAAGTGACTAGAAAAATTGTTTCCACAACTAACGTGTCATGTAAATAGCGCTGTGAGTTATTCCTAGATTTTAAGGTCAGAAGGGACCATTATGATCATCTAGTTAACCTCCTACACAATGGAAGTCACAGAATCTCACCCATTCAGTCCTGTAATAAACCCCTAACCTATGACTGAATAAATATAGCATTACAGTCCAGGTATAATGTTAGTATCCTTTTATTTGCCATGGATTACGTTTCTTTTTTTAAACAATTTCAAGAGTGTCTTAGAGGAAAAAGACTTAAGAATGTTTATCCTTCCTTTTATATAAAAAAGCACTGTAAAAATTGATAGAGATTAACCTAACTGTGGTTTAAACAGCAGGCATGCACCTTCATGAGCAACTCACCCTGCAAGATTGTTATGGTCCAGTAGGTGTTTACTGGACTGTGAGAGAAGAGTTACCTCCCTGCTGATAAATGTGCTAAGGAAATCAAGAGCAAAAAGAGCTGGCACAAAGGGAACCCCATGGAGAAGAAAGGAAGAGTCAATCCCTACTCTTCCTCCCACAGAACAGGAGGAAGAAGCAGTACAGCTAATTGACAATTATGTTCAATTTTATTTATTTGTTAATTTACACAAAATTTGGCCATTTGCTCAAAACATCAGAATTTTTGTGAAAATATATCCATTTACTGAAAATTTTCCATTTTTCAACTTTATTAAAAGCTCTCCAGTTATTATTTTTGGATCCCTTCCTCACTTCCGAACATCATCCCATCCCATCAATTTTGATTGATCAACTTATGTCATGTATACACTGCAGAGGTAAATTGAGCTATTTTAAATCGACTTTTATCCACCGAATTCCGGAAGTTGCAGGAGCATGATCACACCACGCTCCTTGCATTGGGCTCTTACGTCCCCACCAGTCACTGTTGGGTCGACATTCAAAGTAGTGCACTGTGGGTAGCTATCCCACAATGCAAATAGACGTAGAGGCTTAAGGGAAGGTTCTCATCCTTCCATGATGCAATGTGCTCCCTCTCCTTTCTCGTCACAAATGGGAAATGGTTTTTCATGCCATTTTTTTCCTACTGTGTACATGGAATTGCTGGAGAGGCGTGGAGCCTGCTCAGCTTTGCATTATCATTGTGAGCATTACAAAATACCTCATGCTTTATCCCGAAGTATTTTCAATGGTGAAACAGGAGCCACGGCCCAGAAAATTACAATGTTAATGAGGCCACCCTGCTACAAGCCATAGACCAAGACAATTCCTGCATGCTGCAGGATGTCACACATCATCTTCAGTCTGTGGAGAGCTAGTTCTGGGCCCAGAAAACAAGCACAGACTGGGGGGACCACACTGTGATGACCATGTGGGATGACACGAGCAGTGATTACAGAACTTTTTTACATGGAAGGCCACTTTCCTTGAAATTTGCAAAAAGCTGTCCCCGGCACTGAAGTGCGTAACTACTCACTGAGACCAGCTCAACAGTGGAAAACAAGTGGCCATCACTTTGGGGAAGATAGTAACCCCAGATTGTTACTGGTCTGTTGGAAATCAATTTAGAGTGGGAAAATCCACCATAGGAGCTGTTGTGATGTAAGTGTGCAGCGCCTTTAAATAGGCTTCTGCTGTGCAGGGTGGTGACTTTAGGAAATGTGCATGACATATTGAATGGGTTTGCTGCACTTGGGTTCCCAAACTATGGGGGGGGGGCATAGATGGAACACATATCCCTATTTTAGCTCCAGATCAACTTGCCACAGAGAATACAAACTGCAAGGGGTACATTCAGTGGTCTTGCAGGCCCTTGTTGATCACAAGGGACATTTCACCAACATTGCTATGAGGTAGTCTGGAAAGATACATGATGCATGCATCTTTAGGAACTCTGGTCTGTTCAAAAAGATGCATGCAAGATCTTTGTTCCCTGACCAAAAAATAAATATTGGGGATGTTGAAGTGCTATTAGTGATCCTGGGGGATCCTACCTACACCTTGCTCCCCTGGCTAATGAAGCCTACACCGGGCACCTGGACAGCGATAAGGAGTGTTTCAATAATAGGCTCAGTAACTGGAGAATGGTGGTGGAATGCACTTTTAGGCCTTTCAAAGAGTGGTGGCGGAGTCTATTCACTAGGCTTGACCTCAGCTAAAAAACCATACCAACAGTTATCTGCACTTGCTGTGCGCTCCATAATTTGTGGACACAAGACATCATGGAATCAACATTTTTTACTTTTAAAAAAAATCAAAACAAAAGCTCACATGATAAATAAATAAATTTGTTAGTCTTTAAAAGTGCCATAGGGCTCCTTGTTTGTTTTACAGATATTAGGAGTATCTTTAGCACTTCAAAAAAGGTTTCCTGTGCCCTAAGATTTAATAACTAAATTACACAGTCAATACCAGACAACATAAATTTCCATGAACATCAACTCATTAAATAAAAAACATCTGTTACAGAATCTAGATCATATAAAGCATTTTTCCTATTCATGAGTAAAAAATGTTATGTCCTGCAGATCTGAGACTATTAAGAATCATTAAAGTTAATGACTTATCCTGAAGGCCCACTTTTCAAACTTGAATGCCTAAATAAGTAGGAGCAGTACTATATTGAGGTGCTCAAATCAACAAGGACATGACATATTTGGGTGCCTTAGTGTAGATTAGAGCAACCATGCATGGTACTGGCACCTTTTCTTTACATACCCAGGTTTGAAAATGGGTACATGGTTTAGTTGTAGCTGAGCACTCCTAATTCATGGATTCTCTACCTGAAGACTGTGGTCACCCTGCCTCTTTTTAACTAAATCCCAAATTAATGGAGAAGGATTTCCAAATTTTTTGTTGTAACTTGGGTTCATGTTATGAAAAAGACTGGAAACCACTATCCAGTGAACACAATTCCAAGTTACAAAAACTGGGATTTTCTCCCACGAAAGCTCATGCGATTAATAAATCTGTTAGTCTTTAAAAGTGCCACAAGACTCTGTTGTCTTTCTACAATAGACTAACACGGCTACCCCTTTGGAATTTGACTACATGTAGGGCACTGAATACAGCCGTTTGAAGTGGAAATCCATCAACTTCATGAAACAACTTGCACAGATCCAGACAGACATCATCTTCCTTTCCAAATGACGAAGTGGGATTTTCTCCCACGAAAGCTCATGCGATTAATAAATCTGTTAGTCTTTAAAAGTGCCACAAGACTCTGTTGTCTCTCTACACACACTAAATCATCTAAAATATGAGGAGAGCTGTCACTGAGGTCCCTAAACTATTTTTTTTTCAAATTCCAAAGGGGTAGCCGTGTTAGTCTATTGTAGAATTTATATATATATATATATATATATATATATATTATAATAATATAAATAAATCTGTTAGTCTTTAAAAGTGCCACAGGACTCTGTTGTCTATTTTTTTTCAGAAAGATTTGAACTGAAAT
Source organism: Pelusios castaneus (assembly GCA_007922175.1). Taxonomy (NCBI): domain Eukaryota; kingdom Metazoa; phylum Chordata; order Testudines; family Pelomedusidae; genus Pelusios; species Pelusios castaneus. The sequence goes on along the minus strand of ML685776.1, from coordinate 2,745,702 downwards.
AGTAAGTGTACCAAGAGAAATGAAAAACATACAGAAGCCTTAAGGATGATATGGAGGGAAAAAAAAACCAAAATAAACAGTACTAAAACATGCCCGTATGCATAACACTGAGGGTGCATCTACACTTAGAAATTAAGTCGATTTAAGGTGGCTTAAGTCGACTTAATTTACTCCACGTCTACACTAGGCTTTCCTTAATTTGACTTGAGCTGCTCTTTACGTCGAATTAAGGAAAAGTTAGTTTGAATTAATAACACCTCGTTTTAATTCGAACTAGAGCTTAAGTTGACTTAACCCAGTGGAGACACAGAGTAGTGCTTAGTTGGACCTTTTTAAATCAACTTAATAAGGCCAAAAAGGGGCAACATCTACCCTTGAAAAGTTAAGTCAACTTTTGTTAAGTCAACTTAATAAGGTCCACTTTAAGTCGACTTAAAGTTGACCTTATTAAATCGACTTCATAAAGTCGACCTAACTTTTCAAGTGTAGACATAGTTTGAGAGATAATCTAGCCAGACCACCTCTCCACTAGTGAAGCAGTAGGCTTATGAGCTAAACCTCCAATGTGACATCAGAGTACACCTAGGCACACTTATTAATGTAAATATATTTAAAAAATAAATCAAACTTATGGAGAAATTGCACACAAAAAAGAGACAATGGCTATGGTAGTAAAAGTCATATTCAATATAGCACAGAAAATAATTATAGCTTTTGGAATACCTAAATGACTGCAGTGAAACAACCCTTTTTGTTAGAAATGCTTGAGAAGAAAATAGGTTCAGGAGTGTTTCTTCCTTGCAGAAGAAAATTTGCATTACTAGATTGCTATCCTCTGTCATCTCATGTGTTATTAGTCTGATATATGTAATTAGCTGATAAAGATCATATTCAGTGAATGGTATGTGATCAGTTAATGGGCAACCCATTGGGGATAAGAATTTCAGTTTATTATAAAGATAATCTTTAATCTTTTCTTCTAATTTGTTTATTGTTTAACTCCTCTCCCAATCTTTTTTAAAAGATTCTCCTATGAGGGGAAGAAAAAAAAATAGTTACCTGGCTGTAGCAGTTGTTCTTGGAGATGTGATGCAGATGTGTAGTGCATGTGGTTATATGTGCTCCATTTACTGGAACTGGAGAGCTTGCTTAACTCCCGAAGGGGGAATGCTCAGGACTTGAGTTGTAGACTGTCCCTTGGCCATATAAGTGTGCCATTCCAAATCCACTCCTTCAGTTCCTTCACCCCACACATCAAAAGTACAAACTCAGATGCAGAAGGGAGGGAGAATGGGTCATGGTATACATGACTCATCACATCTCAAAGAACAGTTATAGGTAGGTAATTGTTTTTTTTTCTTCTTCTTCGAATACACGCAACTGTGTATTCCATGTGGGGGCTGCCTTGCAAGCAGTTCTTATAGAAGGTGTGGCTCAGAATCAGGGCCGTCGCTAAGGGGTGGCAGTTGTGGTTCAGTGGGCCCCATGTAGCTGCGTGTAGCACCAAAAACCAAGTGCATGCAGATTTTGTTACTTGGATTGTTGTGAGCATGATCATCTACGTGCCAGAACCAGAGACAGGTAACAATTTCTGCCAATACTTAGCACTACGCCAGTTGGGAGGCAACATGAAGGCAGTATCGGGCCTGGGAGGGGGTGTGAGGCTGGGATTGGGAGGTAGGGGGGGCAGCGCAGGGCAGGAGGGCCTGGCCAGGATCAGGCTGGGAAGGGTCTTGCACAGGCCAATTCGCCTTGGGTTCTGCCCACCCCTAGGGACGGTCCTGCTCAGATTGCAACCCAAAGTTTGCATTTGATCTGGACGTGGCTAAAACGACTTAATGGTTTGTGAAAGTATACACAGAGAACCGAGTAGCTGCCCTTCAAATGTCCAATATAGGATACACAGTGGTGTTGTAGCCATGTTGGTCCTGTGATATTAGAGATAAGGTGGGTGAGGTAATAACTTTTATTAGATCAACTTCTGTTGGTGAGAGAAACAAGCTTTTGAGCTTACATGGAGTTCTTCTTCAGGCCTGAAGAAGGCTTCTCTCTCTCATCAACAGAATTTGGTCTAATAAAAGATATTGTCCCACCCACCTTGTCCATCCAATATAAGAATGTCAGTTAGAAACAGCGCTGACATTACCTGAGTTGTCATGGAATGAGCTCATACCCCTTGCAGAAGCACTGTCTGGGCTACTTTGTATGCTATCATGATGCAAGAAGTTATCCACCTGGAAATATTCTTTGAAAAGATCACTTGACTTTTTATTAGGGCTGCATATAAAACAAACAGATGAGGTTATGAATGAAAAGGTTTAGTTCCATCCAAATAAATAGCTAACGTTGCCTCATACCCAGCATGTTAACATGCTGTTCCTTTGGGGTTGAATGTGGCTCCAGGAAGAACACAGGTAGGTAAATAATTTGGCTCAAGAGAAACTGGGAAACCATGTTTGATAAAAATTTAGGCTATGTACACACTACAGACTTATCCCGCAATAAATTGTTGCGGGACAAGCAAGCGTTATAACTATAATGCTTTCCCCCGTCCACACAGCACTCCTTATAATGAAAAGGAGTGCTCACACGCTCCTTTGAATTTTCGTTACAAGGAGCAGTGCACGGTGGGCACCTATCCCACCATGCACTGCCGCCCGCAGCCAGCCTTTGGGCTGCCAGTGGAGCTGCTTCCACCTCCCTTTCCCCCACAGGGCAGTAGGGTAGGGTAGGGTTCCTGGTGGCTCCAACAGCAGCGGAGCTCCTTTGGCAGGAACTCTGCTACTTGTCAATTTCACTGCTCTGCTAGGCAGTGAAATTGACAAGTATGACAGCTCCAGTGTCCCAAAGTGGCCTCGATTGGCACTCTGGGACATTTCCAGAGGCTGTCAAAAGCAAAAAGAGCGTACACACTGGCTCTACCGCGGAACAGCTGTTCTGTGGTAAGCCTAACCACCCGCGTTTAGGTGGTTTACCTGTTGCGTAGCAAGAGGGCTGTTGCCGTGCAACAAGCAAGATTGTAGTGTGTACGGTCTCAGCCTTATCGCGCGGTAAAGCTCCTTACCGAGCGATAAGGCTGTAGTGTGTACAAACCCTGAGGATGCATGGAAGGAGGTTCCACTATCAAAGCCTGCAGTTCTTGCACGCTTTCCTTGCAGATGTTATTACAACAGAGAGGACAATTTTCTGATACAGAAGGGGGAAAGATGTCCCCAGAAGCTCAAATGGAGGTCCCATAAGAGCCACTAAGATAATATTAAGGCCCTACAAAGCAACCAGCTTTTTAATTGGTGGATGAAGACAAATAACTTCTTTCAAGAACCTCATTGCCATGGAAGGTAATGGCTGGGTGGGGGTGCACTGTTTCATGATGGGGGGTTGGTTTCAGGCAGCAGGGGTGGGCAGCAGTGTTTCGGGTCACACAGAGTAATGGGGGTGGTGGTTTGGGGCCAGTCAGCCCTGAAACAAATGGGGTAATGGGTTGGTCCCAGGCCAGGCAGGATAATGATCCAAGGCTGCACGTGGATGGGCCCACTTTTCAGACTCAGGGGCCTGGCCAGAAAACCAGGGCTGGCGATATCCCTGGTGTACACCCCTCTCTCCCCCCCCCCCCACACCTGTTCACAAAATACATAACACTGATATTGTCACAGAGTCCCTGATGTGATGCTGACAGGTACTGAAGATATGCCACAAAGCTCTAGGACAGTGGTTCCCAAACTGGGGGGGGTGTGCCCCCATAGGGGGTGTGAAGAAAATCCAAGGGAGGCGCGAAGCTGTGAAATTTTCATAGTGAAAAATCTTTGTGTCAAGAAAACCTTTGTGATTATTTTTAATTGTACAATTATGAATTGAATTTTTGTTAAAAGGGGGTTGGATGATGGTAAAGGAGAGGTGGGGAGGTGTGAGGGTTTCTCAAAAATCAGAAAGGAGGCATGATGCCAAAAAGTTTGGGAGCCTACACTCCAGGACATGGATATACAAGGGAGTTTTTCATTCTGACATGCATTCCCCGACCTATTAAGGAATCATCAGTGACTGCAGTCCTGGGTGGTGAGCACCAAATGAAAGAAATGCCCTTTCACACATTGTCCTGAACTATCCACCACCATAAAGAGCCAAGAATTGATGTGGGAGAGTCAAACCAGTGAGTTCAAAATATGGCAATTTGGATGATAGACAGCCTTCAGCCACATCTGAAGAGTGGTTCTTTTCCAATTCTATCCTAGAACTGCTCCAGTATGATTTCCACACCTTGCACTCAACTGAAACTGCTCTTGCCAAAGCCTCTGATAACCTCGTCTTAGCCAACTCTCAGAACAAATATCCCCTCTTTGACCTATTAGTCACTTTTTATGCAGTCAGTCATGTTCCTCTCCTTGAAATCTTGTCTTACCTTGGCGTCTAGGATTGTGTCCTTCCCTGGGTCTCCTTTCTGCTCTATTTCATCATGTCCTTTGGAGGATTCTTCTCAACCCTCACTAGATGTCTGTGTGGGTTTGTAATGGGGTTTCCATTCACTGCTAGTGTGTCTCCTTGTAACTAGGTCTGCTAAAGTAGCTCTTGCAGGACTGGGTGCTCCCTTCTGCTCTCGGTTCACTCTGTGATAGTCACTTGTCTGGTAAATTAATCCTCCAGCCAGGTCTCCAGTTAGTCCACGCCTTCTGGGACTGCAAAGTCCAACAGGATCACTGTCCAGATGCCTTCTCCAGATGGTGTCAGCCCCCGCTTTAGGCTCCATGCCACTATACCAGTGGCTGTCGGGGGAACCTGGGCCCTCCTGGCACACTAAGTTCCATCCCAAGAACCTATAATCAGCAATCTAGGTCTGATCAGTCCGAGTCCCTGTTGCTGTTTCCCTGGGCTTCTTCCTATCAAGATTCTCAATCTTCTCTTTCCTGGTTCTGGGCTTACTACGGGAGCCTGATCTTTTCCCAGTGACTATTTCACTTCTTCCTAGCCTCTTACCAGATTCCTTTCTCCAGGGAAGGGTCATGGGCTTAGTCTCCCTGTGGACTTCTTCCCTGACCCTGATGACCTTCCTCCTCATGCTGAGTAACTGCTGACTTCTTCCCCTGCAGCCCCATTTCTGCCTCCAGCTTCCAGGCTTCATAGTACTGTTCCAGCCCTTCCCTAGCTGGGCCTCACTTTCACTTAACCATGGCCCTTCCTCTCTCACATGATGCTAGGTAATCTGATTAGCCTCTCAGGGTATGTCTACACTTCAGTTAAGGATCGATGACTGGCCCAAGTTCATGGGACTCAGTCTGTGGGGCTGGTTAATTGCGATGTAGACATTACAGCTCAGATTGCAACCTGAGCTCTAGGACCCTCCCATCTCACAGGGCCCTAGATCTCAGTGTCCAGCTCAAGACCAGATGTCCACACTGCAATGAAACAGTCTCGCAGCCTGAGCCCCACAAGCTCAAGTTAGCTGTTATAGGCCAGTTGTGGGTTTTAAACTGAAGTATAGACATACCCTCAGGCCCTCATTAACAGTGTGTGTGTGTGTCGTGCACACCATAGGGTTCTATCTGTGGTACACTTCTCTCTCCCTTTGTACCTTATTCTGGATAATCATATCTACAGACACAAATTCAACTATCATCTCTATGCTGACAACTCACAGATCTAGCTGTCTACTTCAGACCTGTCTCCTTCAGTCCAAACTAAAATCTTGGCCTGTGTTTCTGACATCTCTTCATAGATGTTGAGCCTTTGGCTCAAGATCAACACGGCTAAAAGAGAGTTCCTAGTCTTCCCTCTCCAATCTCTCCCCCTTACCTCCTTTCTTGATCACTGTGGACACCATGACCATTGTGCCTGTTACTGGTTGTCATCTTTAACTCAGATCTCTTGCTTGACCTTCACATGTAGCTATGGCTAAATTTTTCAGAGTCTTTTTATATACCATCTCTGAGACAGTGGTTCTCAACCTTTCGTGGGCTGTGACATGCTTGGCAGTGTCCACGACCCTACAGGACACACCAGCCCACCCCTAAGGCTGAATCAAGCCCCCTACATGGCCCTCCATGACACACTGCTATGTGGCACACAGTAACATGTCCCGACACAGCGGTTGAGAACTGCTGGTGTATGTGATCAGAACAATTGGTCTGTGAAGTTAAAAAAAAAAATCATTAAAAATCAAACAATACCCAAGTACAGTAAATAAACATTTAAATGACTCAATATTTAATTCACATTCTTATCAGAACAAGAAATATTCTCTATACAACAAAGAGAATATAAAATAAATAAAAGAGAACTGAATTTGAAGGCTATAGTCCCATCAAGAAGGTCTGCCTGTCCTCCTTTTTTCCTTTTTCCAGTAGCTGCCTCTCCAGTCTTCTTAAATTACCACTAGAAAGATATGGCCCTTCCCATCCATCAATACAGTTAAAACTCTGATCCAGGCCCTCAGCATCTCACATCTCAATTACTGCACAGCTTTTTTTCTGGCTTTGATAAATGCAACATTACCCTGCTCATATTCATTCATAATGTAATGCTGCTACAAAGATAATTTTCCTACCTTGATGCTTTGGCAATCTCACCTATTTCTTTGACCTCAACTGGTTCCCTCTTCTTTATTGTATCAAACATAAGCCACTTGTCTTCCTTCTCAAAGCCCTTCATGGCCTGTCTCTACCATACTTATCTCTCATTTAGTATCAAAAGGTCGATTCCCACCTTTGGTCAACCCATAATGCCAGCATCCATCTTCCACTTGTTAAATTTTCAAACAAGCATGGTAATGCTTTCTCCTCATGCTTGGGAGACACTCCCCGTAACAGTTCTCAAAGCCACCTCATTATCCTCCTTCAAAGCCTTCCTTTGTCATTTTGCCAAATCTTTGTTGCATAATATAAAAAAAAAAACAACCTGATAGTAGGTTGCCGGTATATTGAAAACACAGCTTATCATACACTGACCAATATCATCTCATAGGCTTTTTTTTGTACTCTGTCATTATCCATTTGTTCTCTCTTGCCGGACTCTCTTTTTATTCTGTGTTTGGACAGCACCTAGCACAGTGAGGTCCTAACTCCCTGACTCTATGATAATACAGATACATAGTAATAATAATTTAAAGGATCTCAAAAGACTCACCATTCCCTTCTGGAATGGAAAATATTAATTTTCAGAGCCTCCAAAAACACACATCTGTTGTTCTTTAGGTGCAGAGAAAGGGCATGTCTGAAGCATCTCCCGCGTCTTTGACTAGTCTAAAATAGGCTGCTATTTTCTAGGTTTTCTAATATGTGGCTGTTTGTAGATGAATCATAACATGATGCTGGAAACTTGGCAATTACATCAATAATTCTGCACTGTGCATTGTACATGACCTGCATGCTAAAGAAGGGGAGTAGGAAAGAAAGCTTTTGCAATTCCTGAAACTCACCTCATCTCATTATATCAGTTGTGTGCACAGTCTGAGTTGCTCAGAAGACAGGTGTAAAACCAGCAGTGTCCTACAATTCATACGTTATTTGCTGTAGCTGCTCAAGGTCCCCAGAACACTAAAATAGCAACCAATTATTCTGAGATTTGAATCTGAAAAAGCATAGAAAAAATATCCTGCAACAGACTCCTATTTGTAGCATCCGTCATAAAAGACATCAGAGATCCAAACCACAATTTTCAAATATGGGTACCTGCAGTGAAGCATGTGATTCCTTATTCAGACACCTAAATAAAAGTGGCCTGATTTTCAGAGCTGCTTAGTACTTACAGCACTTATAGTTTACTACTAAGATTATACAAAATCATCTTTTTGTATAACCAACACCCTGAAAAGAAATGCCCTTACCCGAAAACTCATAAAAGAATCTTGGCAGATAAATGTGGACAGTACAAAATACATTATCTGTCTTTCCTAGAACTAAGTGCCGTGTGCTCAATAGATTTTTCCAAATACATCCTAACAAGCTTTTAATGCAACAAAGAGGCAACTACTTATAACTCTTTTGACTGAATTTGTTCTTAAAATGCAATTTATTTCTACATGAAGTCTTTCACCCACATTACCCCACAATGCTTTATAGAGAGAGGCTGCTTTACAGAACTGGGAATAGAAAAAGGAAAACAACATGGGAAAGGAGTAGAAGAAAGGAATAGCTGAGAGTTGTATCCATTCAAAAGCTGATTTACTGATTTACTTGTAACACGGAGAAATAAAGATGCCACTGCATCATTTTCTCTGAATAGGAGCCCACTAAAAATTAACAACATTTTTAATTGAGCGTATCAGTCTCTGTATGAAATTCCCACACTGATGCTTCAGCATTTTACATACATCATTTTCCCTTTGAACACAGGCCATGGACAAACATAGTTAAAGAAAACATCTGCACTCATTTTCTTCTACATCCTTTGTCATTGTGATATGAGTGTCATAAATCCTTGAAGTAAGGACCCCAGAGTAGTTCTGAAAACTCAAACAATCAGTGCCCATTTTCTTCATTTAAACAGATGCTATTAATTAAGGTGACAGTGAATAAGAATGACATCCAGTGGTTCTATTTTTTCTAAAATATAATTCTATTTCCCCTTGTTGTTCTCAGGAGCACTTTTTTCATTGTAAAGGTGGCTGCATTTTGTGTAGTACATATATGTATTGGCTTTTCATTGTGGTGATAATTATGAACATTCAACTACTTTAATTTTACCTCTGTTGAAAAAAAACAAGGTCGATAGCTTAGTTTGAAATGATTGTCAACAATACGGTAGAATTCCTAATAAATGTTCCTATGACCTGGGTAGTTTTCACAACACCAGTTTCCGCAAACCATAATCATAACAAGAACAGTAAGCTTTTTTGTTCAATCAGAATCAGTGGTAGCCCAAAGGATTCTACTTACATACCAACTAGCTGTACATTCTTGAAAGATACCTGTATTTCTTTTTCTATCAACATATTGGGCCAAATTCTGGCCTGATTTGAATCTGATGCAATTTTATTATGGTTGCACAGGGTGTCAGTCATAGAATTCATCCCAATTATAAGGAATTTTTATTAAGAAAATGTTATAAAGGAACAGACAGTCATAGGCTATGCCTACACTGGCAAGTTAGTTCGAATTAAGGAGGCTTAATTCGAATTAACTAAAGCCACGGCTACACTAGGCTTTAGTTAGTTCAAATTAAGGGCTTCCTTAATTCAAACTAATAAGTTCAAATAGGGTATTCGAACTAAAGGGGTTAATTCAAACTAACTAGTTGGAATTAACTAATGTGGCCATGTTCATTCAAACTAATTTCTTAGTTTGAATTAACCGGCCATTGAACTGAATGGGGATCGCTAATTCGAACTAAGCAAGTGTGGCCATGCTAGTTCGAATTAAACTAATTCGAGCTAACTAAAATTAGTTTGAATTAGTTAGTTCGAACTAACTAATTCGAACTAATTTTAGCAAGTGTAGACATAGCCATAGTGTTAAACACAGGGAATGACTGGGCATCCAGGTTCACAGTACAGGTCATTGAGAAGGAACATGTTGCAGTAAAGATGGCAAGTACAACATGTACATGAGCTACAGCATTCCGGATGAAGAAAGTCAAAAGACTATGGGTTTGAAATACAAGAGTTAGAAAATTCAGGAACATCACCTTTATAGACGTTGCAGAGGGTATACAACGTGTGGTGGAATAGAAGTACATATGTTAATAAAAGTTGGTTATCCCAGATTGTGTTATATTATGGTATCAAGAGTCCATTAGAAAATACATTACTGTTTGTAAGGAGGGAGGTCTGTGAATCCTTTTGGTGATGGTTCATAGAGGTGGTTCTGCTTATGCCTTCTGGTACTGTCTGTACCCAGTCATATGTTCCATGTAGATGTTCCTGGACCACTTGATGGCATTGGACACCATGAGGCGGCATAGTGCTGTCCAACCCCACAGGCCTGCAGCACGCACATATTTGCAGGATCTTGGATTCTGATCTGTTTTAAACTGACAGGGTGAAGTTAGTTCAACAACCAGATAAAGCTAGGGGAAGCCGTGTTTGCCCACTTCTCAGACACGGTTCTCCAACCTTCCCACAGAAGAACTGCATTAACCTACCTTCCAAAGCAGGTTATCAAATGAGAAAACTGTCAATAGAAAATAGTAAAGTAAGGTATGAAATTCCCTTGAAGGCAATGGTATGATGGAACAAAACATTTAAGAAGTGAAGTTTTGGTGATGTATAATGGAAGGGTTCTGATAGAAGATTCCACAGTGGAGAAGGATCTGAGGGGCTTGGATTGTGCATATGCTAGAAGACCCACCAACAGCACCATGAAACAACGTATGCATGCACACAGCCCAAGCGAACACTGCTGAGAAGATCTCCATTCAAGGGCACAGGATGCAATGACACCTACAGTGGAACACCCACAGAGACATCATTCAAAGAAGAAATTAATTTTCATGACATTCATATGAGGTAGGCAAGAGAAAATTACTTACTCATAATTCTGCTTTGTCTGAGATACTTGCTATTCTGGATTCTCACTTCTGAATCTCAGCTCCACAATATGAGACAGGGGGAATACCCCAAAGTCTTACGGGTTTTTGATTCCTAAGGGCAGTGGCAGCAGATCAGACTGCAAGCAGCCCTTTACCATCCCAGCTAGTCATTTCATGTCACCTTCTGAGTTTAACTGCTGCCCCTGGACTTTTCTGTTCAATTCCTTATTAAGCAGGAAGCAAAGGAAATGTAATGAAAAAGTATTGGGGAAATAATGAAAGAGGTCTCAAAATATAAATACAACAGAGGTTTAAAGCCTAAAACTACCTTAAAAAGATTCTTCTCCATGTTCAGAGAGGAGGATCCTGAATGATATATTCAGAAAAGCAGACTTACAAGTAAATTATATTCCACTGTCTAAAGGTAGCAAGCAGTCCTGGAGAGTAGGGCATATGAGGGATATCCAAAAGAAAAAGTTTAACATTCACAAAGTGCAAACAGGAAACACAGTAAAGACAATGCCAATTTGCCAACAGAGAGAAAATATGTATTTTTCAATTTGTATCCATTTAATATAAAGCAAGATAACTCCCCCAAAAGGTGGGTTAACCCTACTGTCAGAGTCTGAAATAAAATTCTAAGAAGCAAAAGAGTTTGAACTTTCATTTTTGAGAAACAGTTCTGCAGGACCATGAGACTGAAGCAAGATTCCTTCCTAAAAGACAAAGCTAGGTAAAAGTAAAAGTACAGAGTATGGCTAACATAACTACTTTATATATCTGTGACACAAACCTTCCCAATACAGGTCATGGAGGCTGCCCTGCCAAGAATCCAGAGTGCCTTGTTGCTGGTTTTCCATGTTTCAGGAGGGACAAATCATTGCAACGGCACTGTAGTTCAGATCTGGTGCTTTTGGAAACAGCAATGTCTGGTTAACTGGTGTCAAATGAAACAAAAAGTTGGGTGGATTTTCTAAGAACTTAAAAATCACTCCAAGCAGAAATACTTAATATCAGGTTTAGAGAGAAGGGTCAGGAGATAAGCATGGCAAAAAAGTTTAAAGGTAATTGGTGGAACTCCATCACTACTTAAAAGAGGAACCCTGAACAAGCCCATCCCAACACCATAGTGTTGTAAGTTTGGATAAGATGGATCAATCGCAAAGGTACCTTCCTCACTATCACTAAGAAAACAACCCTCTATATATGAAACATCAGGTCGCATCACTGAATAGTTCGAAAGGAGCTTTTGTCAGCTTTGGCAGGACCATGTTAACACCCCATGACACAGAAAGCTTTTTAATGAGACGCTTCAAAGGAGTTGAACCCATCATGGACCTGAGGAAAGAGATATTAGTTTCCCTTTGTCTCATTCATGACAGGTTGAAATAGCTGCAAAAGGCACCTGAAAGAAGTCAGATCATTCAAGAAGATTGGCCAAACAGTTTTGGTGCAGCATATATAAGGGGGCCTGATTACACCACACAGAGTCAACTTAACTTTACAAGTGTAGACATAGCCTTAGAAAGAAAAGGGGGTGCATATTAGGAGGCCCTGAATGTGTGTGTGGGAGATGGGATTTGGTCAGAAAGGTTGGCCTCTTGAGGAAAATGAGAGCACTGGATAGCTGACACTTGGCACCATTTTGAACCCAACATTTTATTTATTTATTTATTTTAAAACAAGACATCCAGATTTTCTGAGGAAGGAAGGCAGAACTTTTGGAAGGTGGTGGAGAGATTAACTGTAATTTTTTTCTCAATGCAGATTTCGAAAGAGCCATATTTTTGACCATCTGCAACCCAGCTGTGAACCATATTTGTTTGTGCCATGATGGGTCTATTAAGATAATTGAACCCTTTGTCTCCAATTCTCTCCTGAGGTTTGCCAGAAGTTTTGGTACTAGAGAAACTGGGAAAAAGGCATACAAAAGCTTCCTTAACTAATGAACGGAAATTGTGTCCCTAGATAGACTTGTTTCTGCTTCTAGAAAGAGCAAAAGACTAGTATGTCATCTTGTTTCAGTGAGTGGCAATGAGCTGCCTGGAAGAGATTAAATGGCAGAGATTGACTAAAGACACAGGGTGCTGTTGGGAGCAAAGTCATATTTAAGTCGGTTAAGAAAACTGCCGTGATTTTTAAGAGTATGTTCTGATAAAAAATTAAGAGTTTAAGTATAAAAAAATTGCACATGTGTGAGAAACTGCAGAGTAATCATGTTTGTGAGAAAAACAAAAGATTAACTGTAATGCTAGAAAAGACCAATTTAAGCTAACACAAAACCTAGACTCGATGGGGAGGAGAGTTAGCATGCAAATGAGACACTAATACCTATGTATATGAAAAGATAACAAAAGTTATAAATAAGTCAGATTAACAACAGGAAGCTGAAGTTGTGTAGTGTGTGGCGCTGGAGGCGACTGTGTTGTAAGAGGACTATGCTGACAAGCTTCTTATGAGACATCATCCTTTTCTAGTGTTTTGCCTTAATAAAGATTTGTTAAACCCATCTGCCGACTCTGAGTAGCAAATCTTTCAGTCCAACAGGTGTTATACACACCACTATAGAGGGGCGATGGGGGCGGCTTGTTCACTTTTCAGCCTGCTATTACCCCCCTTAGGGTCCTAAAATTCTATGAGCTTGCTGGGTTCCTCTCCCCTCCCCCGTTCAATTTAAGGGGCTAACATAAAGGTTATCTTATTTTACAGATGGGGGAAACTGAAACAAGGATATTGAGTTACTTGCCTAAGGCTATCAAGGAAATCATCCTCAATGCCAGGATTAGATCCCAGTATTTTCTGTATCCCTGTTTTATGTTCAGATGCTTACAATATAACTTTATTTCAATTGAGGAAAAAAAAATCAATCTTCATTGTACCATAGTATAAAAACCTTAAAATCAGGCCACATTATTTATTTTTTAAAACATTATTAATAAATAGAGAGATTGGGTGGCAGCTGTTAATGATTAGAACATTCCTAAGCACAGGATACACTGTACTTGCCAAAGCAACACACAGAGCTCTGGTAACGCAGGACTGTGAAAACTAGACAGAATTAACACAACCAGCATAGGCTTATTCATGCAGTCACTTTTGAATAAAATGAATTTTTAATGGAATGGACTTGGAGCACTAGATAGGAGAATAAGATTTCCCCAAGATCTAGTTTAAATCTTTGTATACACCATCATAAAAAAAAATCCAAGTCAATTATTTATCTACCCATTATTTATTTATTTATTCACATGGTGGCATCTCAGTAAACACGCATGTGGTTTGGTTTCCTGGTTTTTGTCTAAGGATTATTGCCAGGCATTCCTTCACAAAGAAAAGCTAAAGAGTATTTTTATTTGAAAATGCACAGAAAGATATTGGAGAGTAAATAGGAAACAATATATATGCTGAACCCTACCTTACCAAATCTCTTTCATTACAATTAACTGATGGACACATCACTGAAGCTGGAGGTTCAGTTTAGTTAAAGTTTCCATTTGTTCAAAGATATTTGATTCTAGGGAGTACCCTACCCCAAATGTGGTCCACGCAAAGCAACTCCACAGGTCTGCCTACCCTTGCCCCAATCCTGTTTTGAGTTTCAAGCGCCATGCAGCCTGGAAAGTCCCAAACCCTTGAAGGTGCTGAAGAATTTGATTTATGATGTGTGCCAAAGATAGAAAAAAGAAAAAGAAAGACAGACATACACGCATGTTCTCATAACAAAACTGCCATTTTACTAGAGCCACCTATGTGGGTCCCTTAGCCTGAACTTGTTATTCTCTGAACACATAGCTCTTGCAACCTCACTTCCTAGTTCTCGCTTTATGCCTCCTGCCTTTGAGCCCTAACACTCACTCACAGTCATGCAAGCCTTCCCACTTTCAGTTACATGTCCCCCACCTTCCCATTTTTCATGGGGTTTCACATTTCACATTCACATTAGTCAACAAACCCAAAAACTTATAAGCAAAACTCAGCAAGAAACAAACTATGTTTGGTTTTGTTTCTAAACCCTGTAAAATCTAACAAAATCCAGAAATCCTTCTCTGTAACTTATGGAGAAGGAATGGTTTGCTCATATTTGACCAGGTTCACCCCCACAAGTTTCAGCAAATCTGGGCCAAGTCTCATCATGAAAGCATAGCATAGCTCTATTCTCAAACATAGCTCTACTCCCAGACATGCCACTCTGTACATATAGCAACATTAGTTTTCCTATTATTGGGCACACCACATAATGAAGCAGTAATGGGCACTGGAGCACTGGCCTTAGAGGTAGCAACTAGTTCCTGCAATAGATCTTTAAAATGAGAGGCTCGGAGACCTTGCGGGGGAAGACTCATGGCAGCAAAAGTGGAGTTGGGAAGGACTGACAGACTGAGGGAGGTATCTTAATGGGAGTCAGGATGCTAGGGAGCAGGAACGTCTAGAAGACCATCCACTACAGAGAGTCATAGGACTCCTTAACCAAATCAATCTCCAAAAAGATACAGATTTGGGATAGGACTCAAGCTGTATTGGACCACTCATTAACTGGTCCAAAATTTTAATACATGAATGTATTCCTTGGTAAAGGATTATACCTCACTTAGTTTTATCTCTATAGCTAGCTCTAAAGTGTCTCAAGTGTTACAGTTTGCAGTCTCTTATAATTTTTGTCTCCCAACAAGGGGAAAACCTTGATTAAAGTCAGATATTAGAAATGAAAGTCTTTTGTTCATACTTTAAGCTCAAAGCAAGAAACCACTCTGTAGACTAGCAATTAATGTCTTTGCATCTTAAACAATTTCCTCTGTTTAGGAATGAGGGGAGGTTATTCGGTTTCTAAGACCATTTTGGGCTTGGCATTTTCCTCTGCAGAGATGCTCTGTACTGTGAAAACACACGTGGAGAACTTGTGAAGTGTACAAATTGAAACAAACCCACTTTACCCTAACAGTGCAACCTGGAACTAAACTCATGTCCACTTTACTTCTTGATTGCAAGGATTATTTCTAAAGCTCTTCAAGATCCTAGGAGGAAAAGTGCAAGTGAACCTAAAAACAAATAGATTATTTTAAGACTGTATCCAGGAAAATATTCACCCCTCTACACAGTATCTTATGAGCCATATAAGTCCCATGTAAGTCTTCAAGATAGGGTTTTAGTGCCATTTACATGGGGCATAGGTCTTGTCTTGGCTTTCTGTTCAAGGATGATTTACCCTTACTGAGTATTTACCTTAATAAAAGTAGGCTATGCTCAAAGAATTCTAAGTGATAAAGCAAATTGT
The DNA here is from genome assembly GCA_007922175.1 of Pelusios castaneus. NCBI lineage: Eukaryota > Metazoa > Chordata > Testudines > Pelomedusidae > Pelusios > Pelusios castaneus. The sequence continues at coordinate 2,729,975 of ML685776.1, read as the reverse complement.
CATGATTGTGTCATTAAAGTGCTGTACTTCAGGGATTGGTCTAATTGGGATCCTTACCCAATTGGTCAGGATATTTGAAGAAACTTCTTAAACACTTCATGGCATTTACTCTTGATTCAGACAAGTACTGGATTTCCTTACCTAATCCTTTTTAGACAGCACCTTCGAGCAATGAAGTCTAGGGTAATATAAGTAAGTATAGTGGTAACAATGCATATGGTAATATGCCTACTTGAAGATTTGTGCATATCCAATTTTAAACTTTGTTTTAAAGGGACAATAACAACAACTAAATGATAGTATTGCTGGAGTCTCAGCATTTGTATCACACTCATCAGGACAGAATCTGATATTCTAGTAGTCAGGTACCAGATGATAGGCATGATATAATGCCTTGGCAAATCTGAGTACTTTACACCAATCATGTAGCTCACAGCATAAAGGCACTTATATTCAAGCATTCTGCTTCTGCAACTCATGTGCTGTGCTACTAAGTCCTCTCTCTTGTACTGAACGTGGCAAGGAAAGAGGTAACTTGCCATTGAATCCCTCAAGCAACAGGACAAGAAAGGGAAGCCTGATTTTTGCATTTCCAGCAAGGCTCTCCAAACTGAAAGGCCAGCCAGGATACCACGAATGAAGCACTTGTTTTTTAATAGCAGAGTAATGCGTGCTTTTCTCTCTCTTTCTGTGAAATAATGAGGTAATCTCAGACACAAACCTACCTACAACTTGGCTAGTGGAAACTTCAGATGCAAACACCAACATGTCAGATATCCATGGCTACAAATGAACTACCACTGAATCAGCTCCAAAAGTAAGCCACAGACTAGTTGTTTCATTTTAGAAACAGGATTCAAGAAAGCCCACATCACAGTTAGAAAGACTCAATTCCTTCTCACCAATCCCCTTTTAGACCTTCCCCACACATCCTTTGCTGTTCTCTCTTTAAGTGTAGGCCAGTGGTGCCGACTGCCACTGAGGCAATATGCTATGCTGCCCCAGGCAGTATTACGTTTCCATTACTTCTTCAAACACCAAATTCACATGCTGCATTTTTTAGTTTCATGAGGGTAGCAGGACCCCGTTTTCAAGTGATATTTCGGTGGCACTTGCAGGCACTTTAGTAGGTTGTTTGTTTCATATTGAGATTTTCAATGCCTATCCATTTTTACATAAAAGCTCATAAAGCTTAGCACTTTAGTGGACTTCAACAGGGATTCATCAGGAAGTTTAGTATCTCATCCAGATGAAGAGTTCTTTTTGGTTGTTGTTTTCCAATTGAATAAAAAGTGCCATTGTAGCAGTAAGTCCCTCATGGTGTAACAGATGCCTTTATAATTTAATTCATGGTTGTTCCATGAATATTTATGTGCATTAGTTGAAAATTATTCAGCATTTGTAACACTGTGTCCCCTAGTCTACAAATAGGAAGAAATGCCCACCCCTGCCAAATGTTTATCTGTTATTAATGTACAACAACAAATGCCATACTCTCTTCAGGGAACACTATATTGTAATTGCTTTGTTATTATTTAGTAGCTATTAGGGCATATCTGTCTATCAGAATTCAGAAAATAATGTTACTGTTGTAGATTGATTTCTTGTGCCATCTTGTGGAAACAATATTAACTGCAATACTGGCTAAGCAGGAACTTCAGATACCTGAAATATGTTTCACTGAATGACTGAACTACACAAAAAAAGCTACAGAGTCCTGTGGCACTTTTAAAGACTAACGGATTTTCTCCCACGAAAGCTCATGCGATAAATAAATCTGTTAGCCTTTAAAAGTGCCACAGGACTCTGTTGTCTTTCTACAATAGACTAACATGGCTACCCCTTTGGAATTTGACAAAAAAAGCTGTTAGTCTATTCAACAAACTAGATACTTTTCATTATATTACACTCAAAAATATTTTTGTCTTGATCTCTCCCACCTGACCTGATTCATATGCTTTTGTACGCTCTGTGAATGGTTCAGAGAATTGGTTGTTTAGCTCTAATTTGAAGGATTGCCCTTGTTACGAACTATTTTTAGATCTTCCACTCTGTTAGCTTACTGGAAAAACATACTGTAGATATTTAAAATTTTTCCAGCTATGCAACATTTTATTTATTTGGACTACTAGACAGAATCAAGTGACACTTTTCAGAGGGACAAAATTGTTAATTGTACAGGTTCAGTAATTGCTTAATTATATTTATTAATAAAACATATTCACCATAACTAACTACCATAATTTTTAAACATAAGAACTTGTTGCTTGAATGAAATTTAACTTTTTCCTTTACCCAGTGTAAAATCAAATAACTATAATAGAAAAATGAATAGACATATTTTGGAAAGCAGATTTTACCATGCTTACTAATAGGACTGGACTGGACTGACAGAGGGGTCATGCAGGAAATTAGACAGTAGCATTTTGCAAGGTATTGAGATCCTCTTTCCATTCTAAACTCATTTTCATTCACTCAAGAATTCATAACAGAATTCTGTTCTATTCTGTTCCCTTTAACTATATAATACCTCGTCTGTAAGCAAACTAGAGGCACTCACTTAGCTATATAATGATACAAATGATAAACTCTCGGAAGCCACAAAGGAAGTGTGGTAGAATAACAATAAAAGGTAAATTTTCAAAGCAATGCTTGGGAGATTTTGTGCAGCTTTTTGGTATTAATGTGAGTCAATGTTTCTCTTTGAAAATGTATCTGTGAGGTTGGAATGATTTTCCCTTTTTTATGTTTTATATATCAATGTATGAACAAAAGCAAACAATAAAATGATTGGAAGCTCCTGGAAGCATCTACTCACCATAAGGCAAATAAGACCAACTTTCACAAGCACAATATAACAATGCAAGAACTATGTAAAAATTTCCCTTCAACTTTGCCATCCTTACAGCTTAATTCCGATGTGAAACTCCCTTTCTATTCCACTTCTGGGCTCTCTAGAGAAGATCTTTCAAAAAATATGTGGTGATTGCTCAAATATCCTCTAAGAACTAGTTTGAGATCAACAAACTCATTTTCTTTTATGATGGAGAATTTAAATAAAAGCATCGACATAATAAGCAAGTGCAATAACATATAGCATCACATAGCTGTTCCAAACTGTACCACTGTATATTAATTCCTCTGATCTTTCAAATCTCTTTCCTAGTTCTCTACTGCAGCAGCAGCTTTTTTCTATTAAGTCTACTGAAACTGCCTGCAGCAATGTGAATGGTTGTGAAGAATAGAGGATATTCTTTGATTGTGTCAAAGTCTAGTCACATGAGGGTCAATCAAGATAGGTAAAACATCAAGGCCTCTATGGCTTGTGGTAAAACTATTGCATTTACCAGTTCCTTTCCAAGGTTCCATTGTTACATCAGTGCCCTGAGTGCTGAATGAATGGAAAAGAAGTCCTTCCTTCACTGTCTGTCTTGTCCACTGTTCGTTACTAAACCTGCCATGAGACACATAAAACAAGAAAATAAAAATTGCCCCAATTTCCTGAACTAGAACTGTAGCTTGATCACCTTTATTAGGGCAGGTCTGTACCGGGAAAAAATCCAGAGTAGCTGCTGCATAAAAGCTATTTTGTGCTGACTCTCCATGCGGACACTCTTACTATTCAATAAATCTCCATACAAAGAGTTAGTGAAGAATAATTTTTACACCTTAAATTTACACCCTAGATTGCTTTGCAATGGCTGCCTTATACCGACAAGCCCTTACCCTGATTTCCAGATTCAAGCCTGCAATGTAAAATCCCTATACTATAAAATCACTACACTATAGTGCTGATATTCTTTGTGTTACCTTCTCTGTCCACCAACTCTGCTACAGACCCATCTGTTCATAGAATCTGAATCCCAGCCCCACCGGGCAATAACCCCAACCTGGAATAAGAATTCTAGTTATTAATGCAATCCATTCCAAATTGCTTCTAAAATTCCCATATCCAGATATTGCACAGTCTCATAGACTGTGACTCCTTAGACTGGAGCCGAATTTATCCACTCTGTACTTTACAATTTAAAACAGTGGAAGGCTTCACTGCAGTGTTATCCTTCATGTCTTCTATGTTCCCAAAACAAAGTATTTACAGCACTGAGCAATAGGTTATTTTGGTGGTTTGATTTTTTTTTTTTAAGGAAGCACATCAACACTTACATTTTTAGTCTTGTTTTAACAAGTATCAATTAGCAGGATTGTAAAACTCTACTGCTGACAGGGTACAAGTCTTTGTGTCTTGTCTGCATTTGAATTTACAATCCTGTTTGTACCACATGAACGATTCAAGTACAGCTTTTCCCTCCAATTTAGTTTAGCTGCTGCTATTCTACTCACCTACAGCAAAGTAGTCTGCACCATGAATCTAAGTTATTCCTCCATTTTTTAAATGCTAAAGATATCATGAGTGGACTTGTGTATTGGTTCCCACTTTCTCTTTCAAAATGTTCCATTGTGTTACTCTCAATTTATGCTAATGTAATTGGAAGCAGAATTTGATCCATTGTCACTCTCTAAAACACTTCCTATTCTTTCCTCATTGACCCAGATCCTCCTCCTCCGATTCCCATGTGGTGATGACCTTGTTTTCCCATTTCCCACTTACATGCCCCTGCTTTAGATAAAGCAGGGCAGGTCACAGACTGGACAGGACCAGGTTGAATGTGTAGCAACTCTGGTATTACCAGCTTCAAGCATTCAAAAAAGCATGAATCAGATTGACTTAACAATCATTATTCAAAGAAAATCAATACATTTGTATTTCCTTTTGAGCCTCAAGCGTTCATTCAGGTCAAACCATCCAGCTTCTCTCTTTAGTCATGATAGCTAGAATTTTTCATTTCCTTAGAAAGCTAAAATAGTCACATCATCATACGACCCCAAAAGCTGGGACTTTAAGAAAAAACACCAAAAATCATGAGACTTGTGATAAAATCATGGAAGCTGGTGAAGAGATTGCATCCTCTTTAGTGCTATGAAGATTCCCCTGAAAAAACAATGCAGCTTGAAGGCAAGTATTGCTCAGTGGGCTCTGATGTTAGCCACGGTGACATGGGGTGCTTGGAAGCCATGCTTCTACAACTGAGGCACACTATCACCAGCAATAAAGGTTCTGCAACTCAAATTAAGCACCTGTGAAAATTCAAGTCTTCACATTATGCCAACAGTGATATCTATGCAAATCCATTGCCTTCAATAGGATTGCACATATGTAACTGACTGGAACTTGGCAAACTATTTGTTGATGAGGCACAAAAGGAATTAAAATCTATCTCCCTCCTCAGCTGTGTTGGCTCTGTGGGATTAATTGGAGTAAAATGTAACAAGAACTTAATTTTGACACTACAGTTGAGCCACTGCAGTGTAGGGAGTAGATAAGAGTAAAAGAAGCTGCCATTTTTTCCATAATGACATCAAAAGAAGAACTTCACTTTTTACTTTCCTTCTCTTTCACTCATTGTCAGACATTTTCTCTTCAATATTCCTTTGACTTGTTATTTTACAAGTCTTGTTTTGCCTCATATCGCCTTCCTGAGCAAAGGACCCTAATGCATATTTACAAAATATTTTGGTGATTCCTTCACATACTGTTATAAATGATTTCTCAGAACAGAGCTTTTTACAGTTGATGAATAGTTGGTGATTGTCTTCTTACTTTACTGCTTAATTTTTAAATTAACTTGAAGTATAATTCACCAACTATAAAGTAGTCTGAGGCTACTGAGAAATGAGTCACATTAAATGAACTTCATTATAAAACAGCTTCTTTTCATGATACTCAAATGAGTATTAGGAGAAATGTGGAAGGTATAAATTAATGCATCAAAGCACGATTCCCCGTGTTTCATTTAAACTGAAAATCTGTTTCAAAATTAATTACATGAACACCTCTAGGTGAGTATTTAAGTTGCTTGTGGGAAGTTTCCATAGCAGAGTTGAGAAACTAAGCTTAGAATCATAGAATCATAGGGTTGGAAGGGACCTCACGAGGTCATCTAGTCCAACCCAATGCTAAAAAGCAGGACCACTCCCACTAAATCACCCCAGCCGGGGTTTTGTCTAACCGGGCCTTAAAAATCTCCAAAGATGGAGATTCTACCACCTCCCTAGGTAGCCCATTCCAATGCTTCACCATCCTCCTAGTGAGAAAGTTTTTCCTAATATCCAACCTTGACCTCCTCAGCTGTAATTTGAAACCATTGCTCCTTGTTCTGTCCTCTCTTACCATCGAGAACAGCCTAGCTCCCGCCTCTTTGGAGCACCCCTTCAAGTAGTTGAAGGTTGCTATCAAATCTCCCCTCAGTCTTCTCTTCTGTAGACTAAATAAGCCTAGTTCCTTCAGTCTCTCCTCATAAGTCATGTGCCCCAGCCCCCTAATCATTTTTGTTGCCCTCCACTGGACTCTTTCTAATTTGTCCATATCCTTTTTGTAGTGGGGAGCCCAAAACTGGACACAGTATTCCAGATGCGGCCTGACCAGTGTCGAATAGAGGGGAATTATCACATCTCTCGATCTGCTGGCAATACTCCTACTGATGCAGCCTAATATGCCATTGGGCTTTTTGGCAACAAGGGCACACTGTTGGCTCATATTCATCTTCCCGTCCACCATAACCCCCAGGTCCTTTTCTACAGCGCTGCTACTTAGCTGATCGGTCCCCAGCCTGTAGCAGTGCATGGGATTTTTTCGTCCTAAGTGCAGGACTTTGCACTTGTCTTTGTTGAACCTCATGAGGTTTCTTTCGGCCCAGTGTTCCAATTTGTCCAAGTCTCCCTGAATCCTGTCCCTGCCCTCCAGCGTGCCTACCATTCCCCCAGCTTAGTGTCATCCACGAACTTACTAAGCACGCAGTCTATTCCATCATCAAGATCATTAATGAAGATGTTGAATAGAACCGGTCCCAGGACCGACCCCTCGGGCACTCCACTTGTTACCGGTTGCCAACCGGACATTGAGCCATTGATTCCTACCCGCTGAGCCCGTTGATCTAGCTTGCATCTAGTAATTATGATAAATCTGTAAACCTTTGGTAAATAGTACTAAAGGAGAAAATTTCTGCCACATTTTACTCACTAACAATGTTTTTAGCAGTTTTTAATGACATTCGGAAAATGAAAGATTCAAAACTACTATTCAGACCTGATAAGAAACAAGGACCAATGGAATTACATCAGGGATAAGTTTGGTGTCATATTTAAGAACAATATAATCCAGTACAAGAATAAGGAGACAATAATAAAGTCCTTGTATTATTCTTTCAAAATAAATTTCAGATATCCTTACATCAAAATTCAAAAAAGGCTTCAGACTATTAATAAAACCAATTATTTACAAAGAAATTTGAAGAGAATCACTGAAAGATACAGTCCTGGATAAATAATGGCCCAAATGCTGGCAGCTACATTTTTGTAAGAGCACATTGTCTCAACCTCAGTCCCTTGGTAACATTGACTTGTTTGGAACAAGAAACGAAAATATAGAAGTAGGCTGAATCAGTCTGAAAATTATCACATCATTCTAAACATGTGGATATTTGAAGGCCTCACGTGCAGCCAACTATTTCCCTGCATACATGTACTTGCACATAGGCCACATATCAGATGCTCAAACAATTAGTCTGAATCAGCCATGAAGGATATTTATAGTGGAATGAACACTTCTCTGATGAAGAAAACATAGTTTGATCATTTCAAATAGTTTAAAGTTTTGAGGGGTTTGAATCAATTGTGTTAGAGGGATTTGAATTCTTATGAGAAGTTAATTCTGCTGGTTTGTCTACTTCCTAATGACATGCCATTTTAACTTCATTGTGTATGTCATTAAAAGGTTAACAATTACCACTGGCTACCAAGACCACTGTTATAGTTAATTTTTTAATACATATCAGTTTTGACTTTTCATCTCCCTCTCATTTCTTTATCACCTATTGATTTTTGTCCCAAGACACAGACCAGGTATGTGGAAAAATTCAGCCTGAATGGATTAAGTTTGCCAAATCAAGAGCAATTGCTGAGAAGGGAGTGCTAAAATGGGAAGTGTAGGGCTTTTAAATTTAGATGTTGCTACCCATTCCCCATGTAGTGATAATGATTTTTTAAGGCAGTCATGAATTTGCACAGTGAAAGTTGAGCTTTAGCCATAATATTGAGTTTCTTGATTTAATGTTTTGCCCAGAATATTCTCTTCTCCACTACTATCTAAAATAGATGCAAAATGTTGAAAGAAGTGAAAAGAGGAAATGAGAATTAGAAATTTGAAGCTGCAGTAGGAAGTTTATCAGAGATATAAACTTGATACAGAAGCCTTTCCAAAACTGCAGGCTAGCTCTTAGGCTTGAGTGAAGTCTGAGTGGAGAGTTTAAAACCATACAACCGGTCCACCATATCTGAGGAAAATGTCGAGCTGTTTTAAGGGAAAGTTGCTGCAATCAAGCTAATGACTAGACTGAATGGCATCACAGAGTCATAACCTCACTCTAACCAGATTTGGGGGTTTCATTTTTCCAGTCTATGCATGAGTGGACATTTGTGTATCAAAAACTGAGAACCAGAGGGAACATGGTCAGAATCCAAACCGAATACTTTTAAATGGCCTATTCTTATTACCCATTTTATCTTTACCTGTGTAGGCAAAGGTCTACAAATCAAACATATTATGACCATAGGACAAAACTCCCAAATATGTGGCATGGGGAAGAGGGAATGCAAAAATTTTGTACGTGTGTGTGAGTGAGCGCAGCACAAGAGATCTAGATCACTTGTTTTTAATGATATAACGCCAACGGCAAGGGAAAGAGAAACTGATTTAAGGAGTCTAAAACAAAAGTAAAATAGAATGGTCAGTGCTTAAATATGTTCTTCCTTAGAGATTTAAAAAAAAAATATATGGAGAATGGAAACACTACAAGTTTTGTGAACGTATGCATGAAAAATAATATCTTGTAACAATTACAGTAACTAATGGTGAGCAAACCTCCAAAGATTTGAAGATTGAGCATATTATGAGAAATGCAGGTTCTTCCCAAATCTGAATCTTCAGAAGTTAACATCCCCTACCCCAGAGGTTGACAACTCAATAGATATGAAGAGCCATTTTTAAAAATTCCTTCCGTGACCAGGTGTTTTGAAAACTGCAATGGGTGTAGCCTCCTGCTAACGGGAGCTGGGAGCTGGGCCAGGGGGCCTGCTGCATGGTCCCCTGGGGGAGGGGAGAACCTAGAACCAGGAGTGGTCCCCCCGTAGGGTCCCCCGGTGGCGAGGGGGGGCAGGAGCCTGGAGGCTGGTGTGGGCCACTCACAGGGACCCAAGGGGGAGTCAAAGAGCCTCATGAGTCTCCGGAGCTGCAGGTTGCAGACCCCTGCCTTACTCCAATGCTTTTCCACCTGCAACTAAGCTCCTGCAACTCTGCACCCCTTAGTAAGGGAGATTGCTAACTACCAGCACAATTATCCAGTTTCCCATAAGATTGTCAACGTGAAGATATTTTGCTGCATAACAAGGGAGTCAAATAAATTAAAGAGTCTGGCAATATCATAGGGAATACATCTTGATCATATTTTGTTACTGACAATGTTACATTCATACATCATTTTAACCAAATCAATAAAAAGCTTTGAGAAAGTGTGAACAAACATTCATAATACTATCATAGGACTAAAACACTCTGATTTATTCCAAAAAGAATCTGACTCATTTAATAGCCATGATTTTAAAAATAAACTCTACTTTGCACCTTTAGGGCTTAACAAAATTTGCAGAATTACCCATCAATACTTAGAAAAATCAATACTTGTCTGTCTTTCCCCAGGTTTAGAATAACTGAGAACAGAGTCAGTGTTGTAGGAACAATGTAAAATTTCACTTATGCCATGTTCTACACAAAGTCTGGATAAAGTGTCTGAGGTGATTTCCTAAGGGCTACAAGGATGGCCTGTGGAGTGGAAAACCTGCCTTATGAGTGGAAACTCAAGAAGCTTGGCTTGTTTAGCTTAACCAAAAGAAGGCTGAGGGGGGATATGATTGCTCTCTATAAATACATCAGAGGGATTAACATCAGGGAGGGAGAGGAATTATTTGAGTACAGCACCAATGTGGACACCAGAACAAATGGTTATAAACTGTCCATCAAGAAATTTAGGCTTGAAATTAGACGCAGGTTTCTAACCATTAGAGGTGTAAAGTTCTGGAATAACCTTCCAAGGAGAGTTGTGGGGGCAAAAACCATAACTGCTTTCAAATCTGAGCTTGATAAATTTATGGAGGGGGTGGTATGATTACCCTATTTTGGAAATTGACTGATATTTGGCTACGTGTGGTGGATTTACAAGTGGCCTAAGAGGGGAGAGTATGTGGGGTGGGTTCTGAGTTATTACAGAGAATTGTTTCTTGGATAACTGGCTGTTGAGACTTGCCCACATGCTCAGGGTTTAACTGATCGCCATATTTGGGGTCAGGAAGGAATTTTCCCCCAGGGCTGATTGGCCTGGGCTCTGGGGGTTTTTTGCCTTCCTCTGTAGCACAGGGCATGGTTCACCTACCGGTGAATTCTCTGTATCTTAAGTCCTTCAATCATGATTTAAGGAGGTAAATAACTCAGTCATAGGTTGGTGGCCTATTGCTGGAGTGGGTGGGGGAGGTCTTGAGGCCTGCATTTTGCAGGAGGTCAGACTAGATGATCGTACTGGTCCCTTCTGACCTTAAAGTCCATGAGTCTAACAGTAACCATATCATATTACTGAATGTAGTCTGGCAGACCATTTTGGTTCTCAATTCTGTGGAGGTATATTTGTGGCGGTTCTCAAAGAATCTCATCTATATTTCTGTGGAAAAGCATTTTTGGTGAAGTGAAAATTATTTATACCTAGAAACCCATGTTTCAGGAAGGGCCATGTAAATAGACATACATTGATTTGATAGGTGAAATGCAATTTTCCAAACCCACCCGTTCAAACCTCTGATGCACAATCCACTGGAGAGATCCCAAACAAAGGTGGAATGTTGGTAATGCGGAAAGTTCTGATGAAACATCATTTTTGTGTCCCACCTGCTTACGTGACTGCTGCCATTATAGGACGTGATGGAAGCCAAAGGGAGTTGGGCCGTTAGTTTTACTGTCCCATATTTTCCATCATTGACAGTAATAATAAGTAGTAAAAAAGTGAGTTCAAAGTAATAGGTTGAGAAAAAAATGAATCACTTAAACATGAATTCTATGGCATCCTCATGTCACATGACAACCCACTTAGATTATTTAGGCTTTCATTCAGCAAAACATTTAAATACATGCTTACTTTTAAGCATATGAGAAGTCCCACTGAAGTCAATGGGACTGATTTTTTACTTACTGTCAAGCATGTATTTAGATGCTTTACTAGATCAGATGTCATACATAGAATGAATAGCAAAGAGCCAGTGTCAAATTCCTAAGAAGACATCTCTTTCCTCCACATCCTTTGTTCATGCAAAATAAAAAGTACACTATACAGTCATGCCCATTTAATATATACTTGTTTAGTGGAAAATTCCATTCTCTGCAAACATTCTTCTAGATATCAATCCTTTTAACTTTATTTTATCCCTCATGTACTCATATAATATCAATTGCTATCAAACTATTTCCTATATAATGTCAATTGAGAGTCTCTGGCTTCCTGATCCACACTGCACTTCTTTGCAGTTAATTCATGTGAGGGCACCAAACACAAAGGCTATGTCTACACTGGCAAGTTAGTTCGAATTAAGGAGGCTTAATTCAAACTAACTAAAGCCATGGCTACACTAGGCTTTAGTTAGTTCGAATTAAGGGCTTCCTTAATTTGAACTAATAAGTTCGAATAGGGTATTCGAACTAACTAGTTCAAATTAACCAATGTGGCCATGTTAATTCAAACTAATTTCTTAGTTCGAATTAACCGGCCATTGAAATGAATGGGGATTGCTAATTCGAACTAAGCAAGTGCTTGCTTAGTTCAAACTAACATTCCAGTGTGGCCATGCTAGTTCGAATTAAGCTAATTCGAACTAACTAAAATTAGTTCGAATTACTTAGTTCGAATTAGTTAGACATAGCCAAAATGTCTTTCAATCGTAAGTTTTTCAGTAAGTTATATTTAAAGATCTGATGTTCAATTTTTATTAAAGTATTTCTGTTTACTAAGATTGTTGAAAATGAGCAATGGGGGGACACCAAAAATCAGAAATTGATAGTTCACCAGTTATGGTGATTTGATTTTCAGCAGGAGAAAGATTAGTTTACTGGAACATAAATTATAGTGAAGTGAAGTGAAGTTAATTAAGCATGGTTGTCTACACTTTGTTCTAATGCACTGGCAGACAAAAGGCAAATAGAATATTAGGAGCCATTAGAAAAGGGATAGATAAGATGGAAAATATGATAATGCATCTATATAAAGCTATGGTGCTCCCACACCTTGAATACCACAGGCAGATCTGGTCATACCATCTCAACAAAGATCAATAGGAATTGGAAAAAGTGCAGAGAAAAGCAACAAAATGGTTAGGAGTATGGAACAGCTTCTGTATGAAGAGAAATTAAAAAGACAGACACTCTTCAGCTTGGAAAAAAAGATGACAGAGGGATATGATAGAGGTCTATAAAATCATGACTGGTGAGGATAAAGTAAATAAAGAAGTTGTTGGTTACTTCTTCTCATAGCACAAGAACTAGGGGTCATGATGAAATTGAAAGGCAGCAGACTTTAAATAAACAAAAGGAAGTACTTCTTCACACAATGCAGAGTCAACCTGTGGAACTCTTTGCCAGAGGATGCTGTGAAGGCCAAAACTATATCAGGGTTCAAAAAAGAACTAGGTAAGTTAATGGCGGATAGAGCTATCAATTTTTATTAGCTGGATGGGCAGGGATGCAAAACAGCATGCTCTGAGTGTCCTTAGCCTCCTTTTGCCAGAAGCTGGGAATGAACAATAGGGGATGGATCACTTAATCATTACCTGTTTTATTCATTCCCTCTGAAGCACCTAGACTTAGCCACTATCAGAAGACATGATACTGGACTAGATGGAGCATTGGTCTCACCCAGTATGGCTGTTATGTTCTAGTCAAAAGGGAAGGACAGTTGTGAATAGAAGAAAACAAGTTAAGCCTACACCAGGCAAAGAGCATAATATAGTGTGGGGTAACTTCATTAGAGCTGATCCTGCAATGAGCTCTGCCGAGGCAGATGCCTAGAACCACATTGTACCCCACTAAAAAACAACAGGGATTTAGCCATCTGGAGCTAATTCTAGAGAATGGCCGCAAATTCTGCAAAGGGTTGGAGGAAGAATACAATACACAGAAATAAGAGATCAAACTCTCCCTTTATAACTTGTCTACCCTGCTCTTAGAGAAAAGCACAAGGCCAGATCAAGGTCCAGGGGAGCTCGGGGCTGCCAACCCTTGTGGGGGCCCTGCTGTTCAGCCCCCCTAGTTGCTGTGGCACTTTGCCTGGGGGCAGGGCACCTGGGCCCCCTGTGTTGTTGAGAGGGATCTGGGGCCCTGACCCATGCTGTGGAAGGAGTTTGGGGGAGCCGCAACTGGTGCTGCTGCAGGATGGATGTCGGGGGAGGTGTGGGCCTGCACTGCTGTGGGACATTGCGGGGGGTGGAGCACAGGGTGGCATTGCTCAGGGGGCTGCAGGGAGGCCCTACAGGCCAGTGCTACTGTGGGGGGGGAGGGGCAGGCCAGAGGCCACAGTCTGCTGCACTCTTGCCCTGCCCCCAGGCTAAGACCAGCCAGTGTGGGGGCTGGGCAGGCAGAGAGCAGCAGCAGCCAGACCAGGGCCAGATTTTTGGGGGGCCATGGGGCCCCACTTTAGGCTGGGGCCAGGGGCTTTAGTCCCTGCCTTAATCTGGCCTTGAAAATGCATGGTTGATTCTTATAGTAATTCCCAAGATATATGAAATTCCTTGTCATTGGCTTACTGCATTCCACCCTTTGAAGCAGTGATAAGTTATCACTCATTTTTCTTGGACTGGTTTCAAGATTTAGTACTTTAAGTTTATTCCTAAGAGCATTAGATATTTTTTCTCCATTTTAAATTCCTATTGACTTTAAATGACCTTCCCCTAGGCTTCTGCAATTTTTTAAAAAAGCAATCTCGCTCACTATGCTGCCTTTTCCCCAGTTTTCCCATCATAAATCTACCTCTGATTGCACTAGATAAATAGTTTAAACTGAGATTTTTATACACAGCAAAATAATGGTCCAGTATCATCAATGGGACTACTCCCAGGTGTAAAGTTATGCACTTGCCTATATGAAGAACCTGAACTTAATAAATACAATTCAGTTACTGTGTGGAATACAGTTAGGGGTCAAACGTGAAAGCATTCTGCAAGCAGAACTGTTACTTGCTTAATTGGGAGATCTGAGAGAGGAGAACTTAATGTATTAAACCCATCACTTCCTCAAAGGAATACTAGCAACAGATTTTCTTATGAAAATATCAGACCATAATTACTTTGACATTGCAGTACAATTTTTCATAAAAAGTTTTCAAGGTTGGTATTGAAAGAAAGTAAAAATAATTTAATATGTGCAGCCTACATTCACGGGAAAAATCATCAGAGGAGAAAAACAGGGAACCAAAAATGAAATACAAGAAAGTGGGAAAAACCTGAGTATTAAATCTCTATGAAGAATGGGCAAAATTTCTCTAAAAAAAGAGCTTAATCTAAAATATGAACTAGAGCTGAATGCAAATTTTTCTGCAGTTCCAAACAGCTTGTCCTTACTTCATTATATGTCCATTTTCATGCTTTACATTTTTTGGGGGGTCCAGACACAACTGGAAGTGTTGAAATGAGACAAGACAGGATGCTGTGTTTCTAGCCCAAGTAGAAGTAAGTAGTACTAGAAATCTTGTTCAAAAGTTAGTTTTCATTAGATTTCCACTCCACTTTTGGGATGCAGGAAGATCTGCCAAGATTGAGATAAATATCTTATTCTAGGTGCTTATTTTGAACTGCCCCATTCAGTATTTTAACTTCTCCTTTTCACTGATATTAATTGGAAGTTAAAAAGAAACTCTTTGCTAACACTATGCAACATCTGGAGATGGGCTGAGTCCCAGGGATCCTGTGTTTCTCTACATCCATGGGTCAGCATGTGTGACCCAGGCTGGTTCTTAAAGCTAGGCCCAATCGCTATGTCTTCACTAGAAAAAGTTAGGTTGACTTTGTTAAGCCAACTTTAATAAGGTCAACTTTAAGTCGACTTAAAGTCGACCTTATTAAAGTTGACTTAAAGTGGACTAAGTTGACTTAGCTTTAAGTTGACTTAGTCGACTTTGTTAAGTCGACCTAACCACCCTTAAGTCGACTTAAGTGTTACTCCACGTCCTCACCATCCTTAAGTTGACTTAAGGAGTTGACTTAAGGGTTAAGTCAACCTAATGAGTGGTAGTTATAAAGTCAACATAAGCTTTCATTAATGAAAGCCTAATGTGGATGTAGCTTAATTTAAGTCGACTTAAGCCTCCTTAAGTCGACTTAAATTGCCAGTCTAGACATAGCCAATGTGCTCAGTGAGGAGAGGGAACAGGACAAGAAGAACCCTCTCCTGGGGAAGAACAGGGGGCAAAGAGCCCCAAGAAGCCCAGCTCATTGCATGTGTGATGGGCTGTCACAGCAGTGCAAGTCCTAAGTGATATCTAAACTAGAGGTTGATGTTCATTAATTAATTAATTAAATATCAGATAACCAAACTTAACCAAGCACGTTAGATTAATTATAATGTTACAGCCAGAGGGTCCCCTGTGAGTCCTTTCAGGCCCTAAGTACAGACCAGACCTCTTTCAGTCTCCTTTACCTCCCAACTTGTTTTAGTCAGTCTGTGCTCATAGTGCTAGTTACAAATCCCAGCAAGCTCCCCACATGCTTCGGGGAGCATGTTTACCCCTGGCTTCCTTCAGGCTCCCTCCCTCCTCCCCCTTTCAGGGCTTCTTTCCTCTCAATTTAGATCTCTCAATGTATATTCTCCCAGCTGCTGGGGTGGCTTACTCCTCTAGTTACCACTGAGGCGTGGTCTATGCTATAGGCTTAGGTCGATGTAACACTGCTTACTTTGACCTTCTACAGCCTTGTACACTCTCACAACCAGGAGGCGTAGGGTTAAGGGTGAATTTAGTAATTCGCCCTAACCCCAGTGTAGAGACACTGGCCTCTGGCTGCCAAGCCAGCAATGGGGCTGTGGGGGATGGTGGCAGCCCCGGTAGGGGGGCTGCTGAACTGGCAGCTGGAGGCCAGTGTCCACACTGGGGACAGAAGGAGCCAGTGTCCCATGGCCACTCTCCTCCGGTTTTATGGTGCTGATGTATTATCAACTTTAGATGGTGCCCAAGTGTAGACATGATCTTAGCTGTAGCTCATCTGATCTTCCAGATAAGTCCCAAATACACTATACTGGAGAAAATTTAAGGGACAGGGTGCTTAGTCAGCTCCTGCCTCACCACACCCAATTACATTCACCTTGCCAGGGCTCCTTCTATGTCCCCTTTCCCAATGCAGTTTATTATCACAGTTTCAGTCTGCTCCTGGACACTGAATTTCATGTGTACTGTATTTCTACTGTTGTGAGCGGACTTTATTGGCCCACTCCAGTGACCTTCAGAACGCTAAGATTTCTACCCATTCCCAAGTATTGATCTCCCAAATCATCTTTAATTATCACTTCTACCACTTATGTTCCCTTTTAAGATGGAGCCCATTCCTGTACTGAGTACAGGTTCTCCTTTCCACAGAAAGCTCCTCATGGCTTAATAAAATATAACACTATGAACTCCTCTTTCTCTATTCCGTTTCCATTCACATATCGAAACCAATTTGTTCTCTTTACTAGCTCTGTTCATAAGCCTGGGAAACTTCAATGAGAACTAAAGTGGCCAACCTAAACTTATACTTGCTTGCTAATAAAGCACACTTAGCTTTCATAATTATTCTCTTACATATCCTTTAATTGTTGGCACCAATATGATCCATGGATGCTGTTTTCTTAACTCTCTGTACAACTATTCACATTTCCTCAGAGATGGGACATCCATGAATGCAACAAGCATTGTCTTATGATTCTCACAGTCATTACATAATCAATTCCAGTGACATAATAATCTCCTACA
The DNA here is from genome assembly GCA_007922175.1 of Pelusios castaneus. NCBI lineage: Eukaryota > Metazoa > Chordata > Testudines > Pelomedusidae > Pelusios > Pelusios castaneus. Next base: position 2,712,834 of record ML685776.1, on the reverse strand, counting down.
ACAACCACCCATATGCTCAACTGTATCTCCTTTTAGAAGCAAACGAGTCCGGTGGCACTTTCAGAAGGACTGTCTTTGTGCATGAATACTGATAATCACATTCTCTTTTACTAAATGGTCCTCCTTAAACAAATTGTGTTGTTTTTCCTCAATCATCTTTAATCAAAGCACTAAGTGCTAGATCCACAAAAGTATTTAGTAGGCACCTTACTGCAAAATTTAGATCATTGAAACCCCTGCTCAGCCTAATCCTGCAGGAATCTACATTTCCATTGGTAAAGTCTCACAGGTGCCTAAATTCTGATGAGGCCGAGCTACTCAGGGTCTACACCACACAGTTAAATTATGAAACTTGGTTTTCCCCAGCCTCTCTTGCCTGTGGGGTCCAAACCCGTAAGCATTCTCAAAGATTGTCTAAGAGAACACCTTCAGAATTGGGCCCCCCACAAAATGGATGTGAAATGTTGCTTTCCCACACATGGGGGGTGTTTGGGTTCAAACCCCACTCTGCCTGATTCAGAACAGGAACTTGAATCCAAGTCACCCACCTTCCACGTGAGAGCCCTAAGCACTGTGTTATACAGCATTCTAGAACAGGTCTCTCTGAATCTCTCTTTTTGAAGCTGGTCCACTTTGTGACATACTTAAATACTTATTGAAGCAGTTACTGGAACTTGGGTCTGCCAGGAGAATACACTAACCGCTCCACTACAGAGTTGTTCTCTCACACCTGCCCAATGACTTTTTAAATATTTTATAAAAAGGTGAAACTGCTGCCATAGGAGATAGCAATTCTTCAGAATGCCCCGCAGCCCAGTGGTTCCAGGACTCACTTAAAGATGGGACACCTGTGTCAAAGTCCCTGCTCCGAATCAGGCAGGTGAGTGCTCTAACCACTGGGCTATAGGGTAAAAATGGGGGGCACCACCGCTTTCTTGTTTTTTGTAAGAAAGGGCTAACATGGCTTAATCAGGTTCCTCCAGGAGAATTACAGTGGCTGTGAATCCTGAGAATAGGGAGACACTTCCATTCAGCCTACAGTTCGGTGCCTAATTTACTTTAAAAGGCAGGTCTTAGCCACCCCTCCCTCAACATTTACTATTGGCTAATTTTGGTGGATCCTTGCTCAGTGTGCTGGCTTTCATGAATCCCATTCTTAGCTGCTTAGCTCTCCCTATGCATTGTATACACAGCCTGGATACTCATATCTGGACTGATGATTCCGGTGGGCTGCAGGGCATCCAAAGTTAGCTGTTGCCACACTGAGTATGTCTAACTCTGACCAATTTCACTCAAGAACTGAGACAGCCAGTTCGGATGCTGGCTACCACCATGATCCTTTGGGCCATATTTGTAAATCATTGCCTTTTGTTCATCCCAAATCTTTAGCAACCCTGGGACCTGTATGCAGGCTCTGATTGCCTCAAGAGGTCCTTGTTTTGTGTAATGACACTTGATCAAATTACAAAGTCATATAGTTCATATGCAATAAAATGACATCTCTCAGACACACTCAACAACTTCCTCCCATATTAGTCTCCTGTACCATGACTTGGGTTCTAACTCTGCAGTTGCTTGCTTTCCAAGTACCCCACCCACAAAACCAAGTTTTGCTCCCACCTGTTATTGTTGCTCTCGCCAGTTGGCTCAGGCTCAAACACTGGCATGTCATCCTAAAGGAGTTGCCAGACTTTTTGCAGGGAAATTAGCTGTAACCACGAATTCCTTTAACGCAATAGACTCAATTTCATCAAATATGTGATCATTTTTAGATCATATATATTCAGCAGTTTCCGGAACCAGGAAGTTATAAATCTTTTTAAGAATATGTTTCACTCACAATTAAGTGTATAACTGCATTTTCAAAATAAATGTATTAACTGCTATTTATTAAAAGCAGACCTTTGCTAATGTACGCATTTTAGTTTCCATGCACAAACCAGGAAGAGATTAAGTTTTCATGATAGGTTATTTTGGCAAAAATCACGCTCATGGGCATAATCAAGTTAATGAAAGCCTTTAAAGAAAATACAGTATGTACTATGAATATATATGGTACCCACAGAACAAATTAAGGTGTTAGCATGGCACATTACCATGTAAAATAAACATTTGGAAGAGCTTTCTGGAGTAAGAAAATCTAACATTTGGTTTAAGTTAATGACACGTATGCTGTAACTATTTTAAGAAACCAGAATTGTAACCACATTTTAATAGTACAGTGATTACAATATAGTGAGCACTTCTCTAACAGAACAAAAATGGTTGCTCATGATGGCCTTATTCCAAAGCCCTTTGAAGTCTATGAGAATCTCTCCTTTGACTTCAGGGGGCTTTGATTTGTGTTCCATGAGAACATTTCTCATGATAAGAAGCATCTTTTTATGTCAGACCATGTTCAGCAAGAAAGTGCCCTTTGTCCATTTTCTAAGTGTTTAGGTGCTTATACCTCCTAGCAGTAACTAAGGCTTGGTCTCTACCATGGGGTGATTTCGATGGCAATTGAAAGGAGATATGCAAAGTACTTAAAATACCTTGAGCATCTCCCTCCGATTGCCTACCATCTACTTACTGTGGTGTCTTCAGCGTGCTAAGTTGGAGGGAAATGCCTTCTCTCCAACTCAAGATTACAAGATGACAGCTGAGCTCATACTGCAAAATAAGGATCTGTATTTCAGACATCCTAAAGTTTGGAGCTGTTTGGATGTGGGCCAGATCCATCAATGAACAACAAAATGATACTTTTGTGCTTTTATTATTGGTGCATATTTTTCAATCTTCTGAGATTTGTATATCTTAAGTATACATTTGAAATAAAAGCAGGCACTTGTACATTGCTGCTAGTGAACACTATTCCAAACTGTAGAAAATACATTAATGAATGCTGTCAAATTCCAAAGGGGTAGCCGTGTTAGTCTATTGTAGAAAGACAACAGAGTCTTGTGGCACTTTTAAAGACTAACAGATTTATTAATCGCATGAGCTTTC